>CM038677.1:687387864-687906234 GCA_021605205.1 Aegilops longissima | reverse complement strand
GCACACCTTCGCCGCACCAAACGGTATCATCCTGATCTCCCCACCGCTTCCGGCGGCCGCAACAAGGTTGACGTTTTCCCCACCTTTGTCGGCTAGGAACCGTTCTGGCTTGAACTCATCCGGGTCGGCCCACGTCGCCTTGTCTTGCGCCAGAGACTTCAGCGGGAAGAGCACATTGGTGCCCGTCGGAATACGCTGGCCATCATGAATGATGTCGTCTTTTTCCGATACCTTGCGAGTAACAAAAAATTACATTAATGCCCTCGATTAGTTATTTCATCTCAATTATAGTACTCCTTTATTTTTGTTTACTCTGCATATTAGCTTTGACTAAAATAGTTTTATCAAGTTTATACTGCCTTTGTCCCATATATAAGAGCGTTTTTTACACTAGTATAATGTCAAAAACGCTCTCTTGTACTATGGGATAGAGGGAGTAGCAAATAATATGGACATTAAGATAACCAATTGGTATGATTGAAAACATATTCAATAATGAATCTAATTGTATTGATTTGGTGGTTTATATGTTAATATTTTTTTCTATAAACTTGGTCAAAACTTATGAAGTTTCACTTTAGACAAAGCTAATTAGAAAAGGAGTATGTCTCATGCATGTCAGCATGCAGTCCGTTGCTTAATTACCTGCCTAAACACCAAGGTCGCGGTGGGGTACAGCCGGAGCACCTCCATGAGGACAGCGTTGAGGTACTCTAGCTTCCCAAGAACCTCCTCGCCCACCTCCTCGGCGTCCGCATCAACAGCAGCATTGATCTCCGTACGGACAGCCTCTTGCATGTGTGGGCGCTTCACCAGGTTCGCCATGATCCACTGCAGCGCCGCGGCCACAGTTTCAGTTCCTGCACCAAGGAACTCGGAGCACATGCCCACAAGCTCGCCGTCGGTGAGCCTACGCGGCCGCCTGCGTTTGTTGTCGTCGTTCGGGACCCGGAGGTCAATGAGCGTGTCCACATACGCCGGCGTCTCGCCAGATTTGCGTTGCCGGCTGCGGCGGGCGTGGATGAGCGGGAGGTACATCTCCTCCTGCTTCCGCCGCAGCGCGACTAGCTTGCTCCACCGTTGGCGGTGGATCAACCTAGCCACAGCCGGCAACTTCGCGAAGACGCGCAGCTCAGGGAAGAACTGGACGAGGTCGTGCTGGGCGTCGGCCATCGCGTGGGTGAGGCCCGCGTCGACGCCGTCGCCGAAGCACATGGTCGTGAGCAGGCCGAACATGGCGGTGCGGATGCTCTCCGCCGCGAGGACTAGGCCGTCGGGTTTGGACGTGCACTGCTCTCTTAGGTCTGCGACGAGACCGCAGAGCGCGTCGCGGCGGGCGGCGGCGTAGCGGTGGAGGCGCATCGGATGGAGAACCTCGGACGTGAGGTTGCGGCGCGCGACGCGCCAGAACGGGCCGTATGGTGCCGAGGTTAGATTGTGGTAGCGGCGGTGTGAGAGGACGGAGCTTGGCGCCATGGATGCCGGGCGGTTGGAGAAGGAGCCGCCGACGGAGCCACGGACGAGAAGGCGGTGCGCTGTCGCGCGGTCCCTGATGACGATGGCTGGCTGCCGGAGCCAGCCCGCGAAAGTTGACTTGAGGCTGGTGGCGAGGCGCGTGTAGACCGCCTTCCTCGATGCATGCCCATGCCGCCGGACGACCATGGCGACGAGGAGGAGCATCAAGCTCAAGGTGAGAACGAGTAGGTCTTGCATGGCTGATGTCTTTGAGCTGCGGCTGTCTGTCTATGTGTGTGTGTCACCCTCCTATTTGTAAGGCCCTGTCGAGATTAACCGTGATTGATTGCACAAGCCCCCCTATTGATACCAATAATTCCAGACTTAGGACAATACTGTTACAGAGATTAACACTTCGCTTCATTTTTCTCATAGTAGTGTATGTTCACCTAGGTAAGTAGGATTATGATTGCCATTCCCTTTGTTAACTCTATAAAGTGTGGCACGCTAAGCACGCGTTTTTGTTCTCTAGTGATATATATTGTACGTGTAGATTGTGGTCGGCCTCAAGCACATCATCACACTATATATATAGTTATGTTTCTTCTCAGCGACAGATGAACAAACCCACATATCACACACCATATCTAGCTTGGAATGAATTGCAGGTCAGACGGTTTAGAGGAAGTGTGCTGGCCAGTGATCACCATCGCACCCATGGCTTTGTGTTTAAGGGACAACTTTTTTCTTTTGTTTATTGGATAAAGCCACTCCCCGACTGTTTACTACACCGAAGTTTGTCCGGCTCCAAAGAAGAAAAGCACTAGAAGTGCTCTTCTGGACAGAGCGTGATGGAGTCTTCAGTAGACAGTCGGGAAAACTTCTCTAAACCATCGGTGTAGTAGACAGTCGGGAGCGTACCTGTCCAGTGCTCTTCTTCATTTTAACCCTGCTTTAGCTTTCCATGCACAGTACATGCTGCACATGCATGTCAATCACGAGCACGAGAACTATGTGGTGATTATCTATAGAAAATTTTAGTGTTGGGCCACGGTGCAGGTCACGTCTCTCTTGTGGTTAGAGCATCTACAATCGGGCGCCCCAAATCCGTCTCATACATCCGGTTGGACCCAAACAGCCCCTCGAACGATCCTCAAATGTTCGATCTGACCGGCACCCATCATATCCAGCACAAATATGAGGTGAATATAGGGGCGCCCAGGTACGCTCGTCACGTCGGACCCAACAGCCCGATCCCATTTCAAATTGCACCAAATCCATCCCGAAGACCAGCCGAGTCCATTTGTTATCTCCTCTCTTCTTCCTCCTCTGGCCGTCCGTCTCGCGCTCCGCAGCCGTTCCCAGACTCTCCGCCGAAAGAGCAGCCCTCTCTCCCGTCCTTGTCGCGGGGGACGTCGTCGCCGGCCTGGACGCCATTGTGGTACGTACGATAATTCTCTGGCTCCGCCTTGTGCTTGATGTGTTCGACACATTGTTCGACCTTTTTTTTTTTTTTTTGGGAAAACGATGGATTCTGATGCTTCGTCCGACGAGGAGTATGGACCGACGGAGCTTGACCAATTGATTCAAGATGAGTTCTTCGATTCGTCGGATTCGGACGAAGAAGTGGACATGATTATGCTCATGAGCATGCAACAGGAAATGGACCGGCAAGTGAAGCATATTCTTAACTTCAAGGGCACAATCAAAGGGAGAAGAGTGATCAACCGGGACAGGGTGTCCGGAGCAAAGCTACTGCACATGCACTATTTTGCTCCCAAACCTACTTTTTCGATGATCCACGGTTTCGTCACTATTTTCGCATGCGGAAACCATTGTTTTTGCGCATTATGGAGGGAGTGGAGGCACACGACGTCTACTTCAAGCTCACAAGGGATTGCTGCGGCTAACTCTCTTTCTCGGCCAAGCAGAAGTGCACGACTACTCTGAGGATGCTTGCATTTGGTACTGCTGCAGATGGTGTTGGTGAGATGGTGAAGATGAGGGAGAGCACGTGCTTGAAGACTACTGTCAAATTTGCCCGCGCCGTGGTGGAGGTGTTTGGACCTGAGTATCTCAGAGAACTAAATGCGCATGACACAGAGAAGTTGTTGGTTATTGATGAGGCAAAGGGGTTTTCAGGAATGCTCGGATCAATTGATTGCATGCATTGGCAATGGAAGAACTGTCCCAAAGATTTGCGGGAAATGTGTCAAGGTCACACTAGAGAGGCCACCATCATACTAGAAGCGGTAGCATCACATGACTTATGGATTTGTCATGCTTTCTTTGGATTGTTGGTTACCACAACGACATCAATGTGCTTCAACAATCTCCGGTGTTCAGGAGGCTTTGCAATGAAAATCACTGCATGCAACTACACCGTCAACGGCCGAGAGTACAACATGGGATACTATCTTGCTGATGGTATCTATACTCAGTGGACGGCGTTTGTGAAGACCATATTTGAACCGCATGGTAATAAACAGAGCCACTTTGCAACAATGCAGGAAGCGGCTAGGAAGGATGTGGAGAGGGCATTTGGTGTGCTTCAGACTCGTTAGAGAATTGTGCGGAATGCTGCAATGATGTGGGAATCAGAAACTTTGTGGCAGCTGATGGCATGTTGTGTTATTTTGCACAATATGATTGTCGAGGATGAGGGTGATGGCGTAGCCCCAAACCCATGATTTCGGAGCATCTGTAGAACAAGTTGAAATCCCGGAAGATCAAGTTGCGGCTCAGCTTATGAACTTTCTGCAGATGCATCGGAATCTTCAAGATCAGTAGGTACACACGGAACTACTAAATGATCTTGTGGAGCACATGTGAACCCACAATGGTAACCAAGGAGTCAATGCTTGAGTTTGGCACTTAAATAAATTTTATGTAAACGCTATCTATGCTTCGTACCAATATTTGCTATTTACGTGCGACATTGGCTTAGATGATCGACGTGCATGTATTTGCATGGATTTGAGAGTTCGGATTCGAGATATGTGGATGCTGGGACGGAAATATGAGGGCCCGTCTGAATGTGTCCGCAAGCGTGTCCGGAAGCGTCCGTAGACGCATGAGGTCAGATTTATCAAGTCCAGTTATAGATGCTCTTAACTACTCTACTGTAGAAAAGCTTTGCTACATCTACGTAAAGATTTTTACATAACCTATATAAAAGATGACCTGGCCTGATTTGGCTGGAAGGGAAATAGTCCTAGATCCATCCCTTGAAAATTAGGAGGGCAATTAGTTTAGGGTTAAGAAAAGAACGTAACTTTTTACGTAAGTCTAGCATTTTCTTTCATGTAGGCAGGTCGCTATGACAGATTATCTGAGGCGCGCGTGGGTCAAGTTGCCTGACCCAAACTTGTTCGGGTCGAGCTTGCCGGCAATGACGCGTGCACAGTGCACTTAGGGCGTGTTTGGTTGCCGTCGGCTATAGTACCTGTGCTGCATACCCTTCTCCAATCAGCCTGGCTTTGAAAAAACAACCTCATATGCGACATCTGCAAGTTGTTTGATTGCCTGCATATGGACTTCCTGTATTAGGGGATCAACTTTGGCACGTTGTTTGGTTGCCTACATTGTCTCGGCGCATACAACTACACGCTGTTTGCTTGCCCGCATGAGGTATAATTAAGAGCTAGCACTTGCACTTAGCACACACGTTTAAGAGCTAGCAGAGGAAAGGGGAGAAGAAATGCAGTGTGCGGCGGACCATGGCGACTGCGGTGGATAGTGGTTGTGGCGCCGTGTCCGACATGAGGAGCATGGAGTCGTGGGCGAGCGGCCCCCTTGGTGGCACGGCGAGCGACACTGTCAGCGAACTAGTTGCGGTGCTCGCGCAAAGACAGTGGACAGAGGAGGAGAATGTAGTGCTCGCACCATGGTATCGTCCATGCAGTAAGACGAGAGAGGAGGCCGAGGTGATCAACGCTGAAAACGACTCCAGTGTAGTGGGACAAGAGAGAGGAGGCTGAGAGGAGGCCAAGATGACCGACCCCGTCAGCGGCGCGGCGAACTGCAGTGTGCACGGAGGCAGATGACACAAGAAAGCAGTGTGTGCGCCATTGCAGCGTCAGTGCAGTAGGAGGACGACAGAGAGTAGGCCGAGATGAGCGATGCCGAAAACGACTCTAGTGTAGTAGGACGCGGGCAAGGAGATCAAGGGGAAGGGCGTCAGCATCGAGAGGAACGAATAGGTGGGCTCTGAGGAGAGGACAGAGAAGTTTGACATGGCGGCGTGAGTGCACTAGACTGTTGTTCAAGGAGAGATGAAGCTACGATCGTCGAAACCAAAAACTTACAACACGAATGTTGTGCGGAACCGCGAGATTAGGCAGCTGGTGAAAGAAAATTTCAAACTATCGATCGTGCGCGACGAATATGACAAAATTCGTCCAGAATAGCTCCAAATGGGAACACGAAATAAAGAACTTCCTTCCGACGAATCTACGAACCGGTTGCCTTAATGAAACCGTAGCATCGAGGTGCATCTTTTTCGTGTAGAGCTTACCAGGAATCGAAGCACTGTTGTGTAGATCAGAGGGACAAGGAAGAGAGGAGATTAGAGAGAAGCTTACTTGAGGTTGAAGAAGACCTCACCTAATCACCTCGCATCCCTCCCGTCTCCACTCATGCAAGGGCCCACTCGCTTGCGCTCGCGTTGGCCTGGCTCGCAAGAAACTGCCGATCTAAGCGTTTCCAGCTAGCCAGGCCCAGAGGTGCTTTAAATTTCGTGCTATGCATGCCCAACAATGTATGCAGCCAACTAAACAACCCGTTTTCTTTCCGCACGGGCCTAGTTGGGCCTCATGCAGGCAACACGCCCTTATCGAGTTTCATACTCATGCATGTGCACGTTGCATGTCACCCTATGGCTTAAATTTTGTCAACTTCGCGCTGGCCGCATGCAGCTCCACTTATCGCGTCGAGAGCAAGTGAGAGCCATGCACGCCCACAGCTCCAACTTGGAGCCTCCAAGCTAACTGGCCCATACATTTTTCACGCTTAGATGACTTAGACTTTCTCATGCTGATTAACACAATTACTCTACACTGTCCTGCTCCCATTGTAGTTCCTAGAAGCACATATACACATAAGCTAGCTTTGCATGTTGGTCGGCTAGCTACGCGACCATACGTAGCTATGTCGCTCGGGCAAGCGGTTCATGTCTCGTTGGTTAAAACTTCAAAATATCACCACAGCCGGAGTGTTGCTTTATTTTTTTCATCCACAAAGAGTTTGTTACGATCATATTTACATCCGAAAAGTGGAAAAACACATGAAACAAACAATGGCAGAAAATTGCACACAATTTGTATGGAAATTGCAGCTTTTCATAATATGCAAAAATAAATAGTAGTGCAATTTTTGGACAGTGGTATAAATTGTACACACATTACATAAAAATTGTTATGGGGGCTAATATTTGATAGGCACCTAGTTTTTTTGGGCGTTCAGTCAAATCATCTCCAGCACCCGATCAAGATCCAAAGGCCCAGCCGCCTTCTTCTTTCTCTAGCCTAGCTTGTTTCCCCTATAGTAATACTTACCCCCAAAAGAAGTTTTCTAGGGAAGAATTAATTAGTGGCATTGGCATTACCCTTTAAGAAAAATGAAAATAAGGAACTAAAAAAACAGTGACAAAATGTACACAAAATTTGCGCTATTTTATAATATGCAAGAACAAGCATATAATAGTGTTTTTTTTTGTAAAAATAAGTTTTCTAAAAAGGAATACATTAATGGCATTGGTATTACCCTTAAATATGTGGTCAGTCAAAAAAATAGCCCAAACCAGCTCATAGAACATACCCGAAAAAAACACATCATGAATTTCAGAGCAGGAATCAACGGTCAAAAAAATTGACTGTCCCAAATTGAAAATTCAGACGAGTTACATATAGCTAAAGTTTTGACGTATGTATCACAATTTTGTAACAGAATGAGAAGTTGTATGTTTTTCCATTCTCTTATGAAAATGAGAGGAGCATATGCAAACCAGACCACATACATCGGCCAAACTAGCTATATGCGTGTGCCAGTGAACATGCAAGCAGCGGCGTACTACTCCAGCTCTCTCTGTGCGTGTGCGACGGTATATGCACCATCCGGGAAACGAGAAAAATCTTCGAAGGAGCAGAAGACGACGACGACGAAGAATACAGGCGAGAGACGAGAGCGACCACCTTCGGTTACAAACAAGAAAAATCTTCCAGAAGTAGAAGTAGAAGATATGGAGAGACGAGAGCAAGCACAGCACCGTCAGATACAAACATCCATGGACTCACTCCCAGTCAATACGTTCGACTACGGCGTATGAACGATCGCGGATCCGTCGAATCTTTGCTCGCCATGCGCGCGCGTGTATAAATAGAAGCGCGGGCAGCTTGGTTCCTACGTGCTTAGTACCTCCTTCCCTAGCTCGTGAAGCATCGCAAGAAGCAAGCAAGCAAACTAGCTAGCTAAATGGCGCCGATTCACAGCTCACGCCGCCTCGACGGCACACTGCTTGCGCTTCTGCTCGTGCTCGTGGCCGCCACTGCCTTTGTCAGCGCTGCCGCGGCGGGAGGGGAAGCGTTGGCCGCCCGCCACGAGCAGTGGATGGCCAAGTACGGGCGCGTGTACACGGACGCTGCCGAGAAATTACGCCGGCAGGAGGTGTTCGCGGCCAACGCGCGGCACATAGATGCTGTCAACCGGGCGGGCAACCGGACGTACACTCTCGGGCTCAACCAGTTCTCCGACCTCACCAACGAAGAGTTCGTGGAGAAGCACCTCGGGTACCGTCACCAGCCGGGCGGGCTCCGTCCCGAGGACACGCCGGTGGCCGCGGTGAACATGTCCAAGGCTCAGTTCCAGTCCACGCCGGACAGCTTGGACTGGAGGGCCCAGGGCGCCGTCACCCAAGTCAAGAACCAAGCTCCATGTGGTAAGGATCTGCAGGCCAAAGTTGGCAAATGAATAAATGTTGACACGTACGTAAAAACAACGTTGCGCCTGTGCAGGGAGTTGCTGGGCGTTCGCGGCGGTGGCGGCGACCGAGGGGCTCGTACAGATCGCCACCGGTAACCTCATCTCCATGTCAGAACAGCAGGTGCTCGACTGCACGGGCGACACTAGCACCTGCAAGGGTGGCTCCGTCATCGGGGTTTTTTCACTGTTTTGACCCATGTGGCAAACTTTAGCACGATTTGACCCGCTTTTGAAACTTTTTTCGTATCTGACCCAAACCGAGACGCCAACATCCATGGCGTTCTGCTTGCACTGAAGACGCCATGACCCGGCGTTTGGCCTGGCCCACCTCCTGGTCAGCCAGTTTGACCGTCCGACGTGGCAAAGTGCTAAACGCCATGGGTCTTGGCGTTTACCCTGGAGAGCAGAAAACCGGCCCGAGCTGCTCGGTGCAGCTAAGCCCATCCAGACGCCGAGGCGTCTTCCTCCTCAAGGGCGGCGGCTACTGAAGCCCGCTTTCTCCTCCCTCACCCAAATCAACCCCAAATCGCTTATTTTCTTCATCAAAAGTGTGGATCTGAGCCTCCCCATCTTCCTTGAGGTATTCTCCACCAGATCCTCCGATTATTTTGGGTTCAAATCTTGTATTTTGGCAGCATTAATTCATACTTGTTAGAACCCTAGGATTAGTATTCTTTGCACTTTTTTGAGAATGGGAGCCCATGGCTTGGTCATGTAGGTATGTTGTATACTTTAGAAGAGTTGGCATGTGTTTATATGGTAGGATTGGGAAGAGAAGGCATTTTGATAGGGTTGGGCATTTTAATTTTAGTTGCTATGTATATGGATTTAGATAGATGATTGCTTGAAATATAATTCTAACATATTTGTGTATTTTGTATGCTTGATTCTTATAGAGATATGGTCATATAATTAGGATGTTATATTGAGACTTTGTTATGTTGTGTTGCCATTGAAATTTTGTCATATATAGATAATTGGTCTTGTTATCTTGACATTGAGATATGTTGCCCTGCATTCAGATTTTGTCATATATAGATAAACAGGTTTTGTTATGTTGCCATTGAGATATGCATTTATGTTGATATTGTTATGCCAAAAATATGATATGTAGGATGTTATATAGTGTTATGTATGTTTCATTTGTTCATGCTTGATTTGTAGGATGGCGGGGGAACGGTGGTACGACGGTCTTCATAAAGGGTACGACAAAGACCATCGTATGCTGGACATTGAGAATAACGGGTAAGACTCAATCTATTTGAATTCTTGATTATTACTTGTCAGTTTTGCTAGGCACTAACCATAATGCAATGCTATTTTGCAGGAACTAACACCTATGCGCATGAGGGGTCATAGTGCCCACGACTGGCCATGCGACGGCGTTATGAGCCATACTTTGAGAGATTGGGCCTTCTCCCGCTCGTGCTTCAGTTCAGCGACACGCCCGCCGATCAACCATGGGGCGATGACCGCACTTATTGACCGTTGGAGGCCGAGACACACTCGCTCCACTTGTCATGTGGAGAGATGACCGTGACCTTGGAGGACATGGCGATGATCAGTGGCCTTCCAATCAATGGAGAAGCTTTGACCGCACCACCGTAAGTGCTAATTGGCGAGACCGTGTTGGCCAATTGATGTGTTTTCCCGAGCCTCTGAAGAAGGCGAGCGTGACTGTGAGAAAGTGTTGCATCATTGGCTCCGAGGGGAGAGAGGAGTAGTATGCCCTCCGGACGCCAATGAGGTTGTTGTGCAGCAGCACGCCCGAGCATTTCTGTGGTATCTGTTAACGAGGGTAGTGTTTCCAGATTCGACCGGTAATAAAGCCCAGTGGATATTCTTGGACCTACTAAGTGACTGGGACCGTAAGTACAGTTGGGGTTTAGGAGCACTAGCATACTTATATCGTCAGTAATTAGTAACCAAATTGTCAATTTGTTTGCATTTGCAATTTCGCGGGCCTCTTATCAACAATTTCTGAATTTGCAGCTCGACGAGGCATGTCGAGGAAGAAGGGCACATCTGGTATGGGTGGCTTTGTTTGGTGCCTTCAGGTTTGATGTGGGAGCGGATGCCCGTTGGACGCCCCGAGAAAAACAAGACACCTCTGAAGGATGGGTCGCACATGACGGAGGTATGGAGAAGATCCTTGGCGGTTTCCGACCGCCGCCTCTGTTGGGAGATGGCGAATGTGTACACAGCAGCTCGGTTGCGCGATACAAATGCTACATCAACGAGCTGGATATGTTGACTCATAAGGGTAATGATAACTTACGAAGAGCACATCAATTGTGATGGAACCCGTACTTAACTAGTATCATCTTGTGTTGTAGGTCGATTGATGCCATATGATGCCGATTATGCTTTCCGCTGAACGAGATGTGCACACGTGACAGGAATATTTGGCGGGCGAGATGCCCACCGATATGCTTCTATGCTGTCGAGTGGCACTACCTGCACCGTGTCGCAAGACAATTTGGGAGAAGGCAAGGGACACCAAGGGATGAGAGTTTCGAGACAAGCCAATTTCTGCATCGGTGAGATAGTTGTAGCTTTGGATATATAGTAGAGCATTATGAAATACATTTCTTGCTAATGCTTTCATCTTGTACATAATTTGCAGAATTAGTCGAAAGAATAACCCGGAAACTTCGACTTGGGCCATCAAGCACTCCGAGTGGATAGATTTGTGGAATCAAAGAGTGGCCCTAGTGGAGAAGGAAAGAAGACAACATAGTGATTCAAGATATCTGAAGAGCATCTGAAGTGGCTTATGGACGTTACGGTTGAAGCTAAAGCCCAGTTGGAACCGCTCGAATTGGAAGAGTTGGATCGTGAAAGCGGGTATATGGACTTCAATGTACAAACGAGAGACAACGAAGGGACACAACTTGACTATGCACAACTACACGACCGATTGGTATGCTCCACACAATTAGAACCTACTTCGAGTGCATGTAAATGTACTTCAAAGATAATTTTCGTGATCTTCATTTTGCAGGGCATGGAGTTATTGCATTGTGTTAACGAGGCTGGTGTAGCACTTGGTGAATATGAGGAAGTAGATCATCCGAGAATTCTCTTAGGAAAACAATGAAGGTATATGTTACCTCTATTCAAAAACCTCCATCTTTGCACACTTTTGACTTACTCTAGTATTGCATCTTTGTTATGTTGCAGAGTTTCGTGAGTCGATTCCACAAGATGGCAGCTATGCTCTCTTGCCATGGAAGTAAAGCCGTCCTCACGGCTGGAGCTTCTACTAGCCGGGACAATAGACATCGTCGTCGTCTTGTCTTGCAACAGGAACAACAAGAGGAGCAACTGCAAGAAGAGCCAGAGCAAGAGGAGGCGCAGCAAGATGAAGAGGAGTACAATCAAGACGAAGAGGAGGTGCTTGGGATGTCCCAAATGGATGATGCGCCTGAGCCATCACAGCCCACACAACGCACGCAGCGCAGCAAAAGAGGAAGGAAGAAGTGAATTAGTTAATACTAGATTCTCGCGAACTTTGTTATGTTTGATTCGTGAACTTTAGAAGTGGCGTGAACTTTGCTACCTGGACTTGTGTTTAATTTGCACTTATGGAGTGCACTTTGCTACCTTCATGTTGTTGTGTTGCTATGATGGCGTGAACTATGGTACCTTATTGCTGTCATCCCGAAATATTGCTTAGTTTTGCTGTCATTTTGCTGTTATGTTTAGTTTTGCTGTCATCCTTACATTTTGCTGTTATGTTGAAGTTTCAGACAGGCTAGACGCCATGGTCTCGGCATTTTGACCCTAGACGCCAGAACCTTGGCGCCCTGGTATGCAGATGAGCCACAGCAATTCAACCTTTCGGATATGGCCAAAACTTATATCCACGACAAATCCCAAATTAGAACAAACTTTTGGAAACTCATAAATAAACGGTCTCAAATTCGTGACATATAACATAACTTAGATCCACGACATAAGCATTACATAGTTCAACCGACATACACAAGACAAACTTTAACGGACATAGTTCAAATGACATACAACATCACTTAGTTCCATGACATAGAACATCACATAGTTCAACCCTCGAGTTCTTCTTGCATGAATTCTCTTTCTTATTTTTCTTCGTGAATCATTCTTTTCTTCTTCTTGCTTGCATTGGCCTCATCTAGCACCGAGGAACTTGGGTCGGTAGGTAGCATCGAGGAGCTTGGGTCGATATATAGCAGCGATAAGTCGGGCTCATAATCTAGCGGATATGTTCCAATTGAATGTCATTGTTTGGTCCAGGTTGCAATACATGACACCCGGTATTTCAAGAACCCAATCCCAACGAGCAGCCGGGTCCGATCGGGACATAGCTTCATTGATTGCCCAATCAATGATCTGTCCAGCCTATTCAAGTCCATCCGACGATATTCTCGCATAGTTGCATAAAATGCTATTTGCCTACCTAGATCACTTCTACAATCAAGTTCAGCCCTTTCCATCTCGGCAAAATTATTTTATGCTTCAGCGATGACATTATCTCGAGTCATCGAAAAATATAACCGTGCAGATTTCCTCGCAGCTTCATTCCTTGCATCGCAACTATTCACCCATAGAGTCATCTTTTCTTTAATGAGTTCGCGGTTCTTTTCATCCGCCGCATCCATATATTTCTCAATGAAAACCATCTTTGCATCATTATTAAGTGCCATTCCTACAAGAGTGTCCTAACATTAAAATACAACTCTATAAAGAAGTATGTAACTCTATCACTAATCATAAGCATAACAACTAGGGTAATCCTAATCCTAATCCTAACCCAAATCGTAAGCATAACACTAGGAGCATGCATACTACACCAACTAAATTCATTAGGCTAAAGCTTCCTAACACCGTATAAAACACTACATATGTATCTTTTTTTGCAAAGGATTTGAAAAAAAGAGGAAAAACTAGGGTTTGAAATAATCCACTAACTGTGATGGATTGAACCAAACAAATCATGGGGGTGTATTGGATTTACCTCAATGGTAGTAAATGACTTCGATCCAACGGTCAAATGAGACCGATTTATGAGAGATTTGAGGGGGGGTTTGGTTGGGGAGAGAGAGCGTGGGGGGCAGCAGCTCGGGGTTCTGAGGTTGTGAGGTTGAAGAATGAGTTATGGAGTGGGCCCATAAGGCCTTATAATCTGCAAAAGGACCAAAACGCCACCGCCCTTGGCGTCTAGGTGGGAAGAGGGGCAACCGCACATTTTCCTCTCTGGTTAGGGCCAAAACGCCGTGATCTCTGGCGTCTAGGTGGGCAGAGGAGCAACCACACATTTTCAAGTCTGGTAAGGGCCTAAACGCCGTGGTCCCTGGCGTCTGGGCAGAGGTGCAGACGCCTTGATCCCTGGCGTCTAGGTGGGCAGAGGAGCAACCACACAATTCCCTCTCTGGTTATGGCCTAAACGCCATGGTCACTGGCGTCTGGGGCAGAGGTGTAGACGCCGTGATCTCTGGCGTCTAGGTGTGCAGAGGAGCAACCGCCCATTTTCCTCTCTGGTAAGGGCCTAAACGCCGTGGTTTTTGGCGTCTTGGCAGAACAGAGCATTTCTAGCCTCAGGCGTAACAGAGCATTTCAAGGCGTCGATATATGACAATTTTGTTGCACAATTCACTACATGGACAACTAATAAGAAAGTTCCTATCAAATAGCATAACTTAGGTTCATTACATAGTGTCCATCAAATAGCATAACTTAGGTTCATTACATAGTTCCGATCAAATAGCATAATAGGTCCATGACATAGTTCATCACAAATTCATGATACAATCCTCAAATAGCACATTCAACTAAATTATTGGGTCACACGCGGCCATTTCCCTTTCTTGTCGCGTGCCTCATCCTCCTCTTGTGCATCGCGAGCCCTCGCAAGCTTTCTTGCCCTCTCCTCTTGACGAGCTGCCTTCTCTTTGCGCGCCCTCTCCTCCTCACGCTTCTTCCGCTCCTTCCTCTCCCTCTCACGACGTTCCTCGTCCTCGGCTCTCAGAAGGATTCTTCAAACCGTCACTTGTCTCCTAAGGCAATCTTGAAGTTGGTCTTTTGGACATCTTCCGCACTTCATGATCTATCCATGTGAAGTACTTGCAAAGAGGAGGAGGTGACTACACACAAAACAAGTTTTTGTTAGTAATATAAAATGAATCATAATGGAGAATATCCTACTTTTCTAACATACCGTGGGATGTCATAGGCGTTAGTGGGACGCCAGCGATCATGTGCATAGTTGGGACACACAAAATATCTTCTTCCTTCCGTCCACGACTTCTTCCGGTCGGTGGAGACCTTCACCTTGCACTCATCTCGCACACCAACATGAAGGGGTTTTCACATCCTTCTCCTTTGTCTTGTCCAACCTTGCCTCCTCCCACTTGCTCGGCATGTCCTCTTGGTCACGCACCGTGGCCTCGTCGTGGAACCGGATGAAGCCATGCCTATGAGAAGAAGAATTGTTAGAGAATTACATGAACAAACTTAATGCAAAAAAAACACAATACAAGAAAACAAGAAAAGAATGAACAAATATTTACCATTCAAAATTGGTCAACCATTTGGATTATGCAAATAACCAAACGCCGACCGTTATCGTTGTCCGTACTCTTGTACCACCACCGAACCACCTCACGAGCACCACTACTACCCCTCTAGGGCCTCCATTAGCGCCACCTCTACCACGTTTTCCACTCCTAGCACCTCCTCTAGGGCCTCTAGCAGCACCGAACCACCTCACGACCACCGAACCCCTCCTCACGACCACCGAACCCCTCCGCCACCACCTGCCCGACTCGTGGTTGGATTGCCCTTCTTTGATGTTTTCCTTTTCTTAGAGCATGTTCTCACATTGTGTCCCGGATTGTCACATTGACCACAGCTTGATAGTGTCCGAAGGCTCCATAAAGTGCCCGCTACCAAATTGGTTCATGCCAGTGTATCCAGCTAGGTTGTCCATATCGCCTCTCAACCGTTCGTCTCGATTCTACCCTTGGGCTCAACCTTGAGAAAGGATCGGGCCTAAGCTCCGGCCATTATAGTCGGGCCACCGCGATGGGTCTAGGAAGGGTTGGAATCTAGGGCCCATGTCAACCTAGTAGCTTCAAGATCGAACTCATGCATCCTCACGGTTGTCCCATCGACACATGTATATTTCTTGACGACTTGCCGTCAAAAGATGAGAGCATGGCCAATGATACTTACTAGGCCTCTCGTGACCGACACCACCGCCTCTTAAGGTGCACCTCGAATGCACGACCACCATATGACATACCATCTCTTGTTGTCCCACCAGGCTCGTCGATTTGGTAGGTCATATCGTAGGTGTTGAATAGCCTAAGTTTCGGCCGAGGACTTGCTTTGTTGTAACATCATCCACTCTTCAACCTTTGGTGGATATTCCATTTTTCACCAATCCACTTCACGGTTTCCTCTGAATGCATCGTAAAATACTCATTAAGCTTGAAGAAAGTATATTCCACTATTGCAGAATCGCAATGGGCGGCACCTCTGAGCACATTGTTAAAACATTCGACCATGTTACTGGTCATGTCTCCATATCTCCAACCTCCTTCGTCATGAGCGTGCGCCCACTTGTGTTTCTCCGGGAAATTTCGTGTTATGAAATCTTTCCCTCCTTCGTTCGCAGCTTCGTAGAGCTTGTCATAGCGAATGGTGAACGCACCGGTGCTGAAGGCCACGCAAACATGGGTTAGATCCTTGCTCAACTCCTTGCTCTTACATGCCCTATAAAAGTTTGCCACGAAATGCCTCATGCACCATCGATGGTGGAGCTTTGAAGTCCCGAATAACAATGTCCATGGCTTTCAAGATGCCTTGGTGCCGGTCTGATATAATGCACACTTCTCTATCACCAATGACATTTTCCCTAACATGACGCATGAACCACTCCCAATTGTCTTGGTGCTCAAGGGCACCAAACCAAATGCCACCGCAACACATTGTCATTGGAGGAGTGCGCCATTGCTACCATGATTGTGCCCTTGTATCGGCCGGTCAAGAATGTACCATCAATAGACAAAACCGACGGCAATGCTTAAAGGCCATGATGCATTGTCCAAACTCCGTAAGGCACGGTGAAACACCCCATGACCATCATCCTCGACCACATGGTACATGCCGGGGTTCCTATGGGCAATCGCTCCCAACAACCGCAGGAGGCGATTGTATGCTTCTTCCCAACTACCATACAACATCCTTAAAGCATTTGACTTGGCCTTCCATGTCTTCCCATACTTGACTTTGTACCCAAACATTTTTTTCACCGTCATCATGAGGAGCTTCACCTTCACGGTTGGATCACTTGATACTTCTTTCATTAATTTAAACCCGAGAAACTCAGACGTGAGTTGACGATGTGTTTTAGGCTTCTTTTTTGACGGTGGCCTGCACGAGTGAGTACACACACAACTTGTTAACAGCCATTGCCCGGTTTAATTTCTTCTTCCATGGACCGCCCATGGGCATCCTTCTTTGTCACAATGGATGGAGTAACGCACTTTTTGGTCCGAGTGCCCAACAAGATATGGTCTATGGTTTCTAATAGCATAGTCACTTAGCCATACTTTAAAGGCCTGCAAACTCACAAATTTCAACCCTTTCTTCAAGTAAGCATTCTCGTCTTCACCCTTGACCTTGGTTCGCCGGTTCCGGCAAGCTCTTGGTTCTATCGCCTTACTCATGCCACCATCAACTACCGCCTTGTGGGCCAGCCTGAGATCACGAAACAATGGAGTTCTTATTTCCAAACCGTCACCTCTGTGTGTATACGGTTCTCTCTCTCCGTGAATCCATCCACGCCCAGTTCTTCCTCGGACCTTCATCATCCGAAGTCATATGCATATGCACGACCATAAGGGATCTCATGGTCCATGTCCTGCTGCCTGACAAACGCTTCCAAGTCACCGATGTCATTGCCATGAATCTCATCCTCTTGCTCATCATCATCACTACATCCATCCTCTAGTGCAAGATGAGCCCTTTCAAGCTTCCTCACTCTCTCCTCCTCTTGAGCCATCTTCTTGTTTTTGCATGCCATGTCCGCCTCACGCTTTAGTCGCTCCTTTTCTCCTTCTCATTTGCATGAGTCTCATCCTCATGCATGTCATCATCATCATCACCATGACCACATTGGACATCACCATCACCATCAACATATTGTTCATTAACTTTTTCAAGAGCATGCCCAACAACTTCATTTTCTTGCTAGGTGACGGTTGGCTAGAAGTATTGGGGGCATACACCTCGGCACTATCCACAACACGAGCCACACTTCTACATGGGGAGGACACTTGGCGGTTCAAGTCAATATCAAGCCACGAACCTTGCCCCTTCGTAGCAAACAATTCAAGTGACATGTCTTCCGACGCCGCAACTTTACCCTTGTATATCCCCCAATGCAACTCGGAGATGATAGGCATATTCTTCAGTCGAGATTTTGTTCCCACCCTAACATCATACCTTCCAATTAATTCAACTTTATCATTGGGGTCCATCCAATTCAACTTATCTCTTACTTTAATAACAACCTCATCATAACTAGGACTTGTGTCGAATACCACCACTTCCTCGTTGTCACTTGCGCTTTGGTCACAAATGACGCTTTGTCCAAATAATGAACATTAACAAGTCTATCATCCATCTAAAAGGACAACAAACAAGATGAAATGACAATTATAATGCATAGTTACAAAAACTATGCAACTCTAATGAAGCAATGGCAGCTATATATCCTAATGAGTTGTGTATCCAAAACAAATTAAAACTTATGTACTAAATAAATCATGTCATTAGCTTAACACATAACCTAACCATAACCATCATATTTATCAAATCCATCATTTGTACCCACAAAATTCATATCCCATTACTACTACCACAACTACATATTAATTAAAAGCCATCCAATACCAAAGGATTTGAACAAATCTAGAAACTAAGGTGCCACCTAGGGTTACATAATGCCACTAAAATAACAAGAAATTACCAACAAAATTTAGGGAGCCGGGGGAGATTACCACAAACAACAAGGGAGAGAAAGATCCACGGAGGAAAATCAAATTTGGAGTGGTATTTGAGTGAGCCTTGAGGTGGGAGAGAGAAGGGGAGCTCTCCTTTGTTCTTCTTTTTGGGATGGAAGATTGGGAGAGTGTGGAGAGGCCCCACACACTTTTCCCGTGACCACTTATCTCTCGGGGGTAGACGCCAAGGTTCACGGCGTCTAGGGTCGGTGTCGACACTTGCCACGCCGGACGGTCAAACCTGGCTGACCAGGGAGGTGGGCAGGCCAAACGCCGTGGTCCATGGCGTCTTGGTGCAAGCGTAACGCCATGGATGTTGGCGTCTCGGTTTGGGTCGATCTGAAAAAAGTTTCAAAAGCGGGTCAAATCGTGCTAAAGTTTGCCACATGGGTCAAAACAGTGAAAAAAAACCCGTCATCGCCGCCCTACGTTACGTCGCCGCAAGCGGCGGCCTGCAGCCGGAGGCAGCCTACGCGTATACCGCCAGCGGGGCGCGTGCCGCAGCGTCATGCCAAATTCGGCCGCCTCCGTTGGCGCCCCCCGCTGGGTGGGCCCGAACGGCGATGAAGATGCGTCGCGGGAGCTGGCGACCAGCCAACCGGTGGCCGTGGGCGTGGAGGCGGACCCTGACTTTCAGCACTACATGAGCGGCGTGTTCGTCGGTAGTTCGTCGTGCGGGCAGAACCTGAACCACGCCGTGACGGTGGTGGGGTACGGGGCAGACGGCGGCGGGCAGGAGTACTGGTTGGTGAAGAACCAGTGGGGGACGGGGTGGGGTGAGGGGGGTTATATGCGCCTCAGAGCATCTCTAACAGGCGTGCTAAATAAGCATCGCGCCGCAAATTTAGCCAGTTTAGCGCGCGCGCAATCCGCCGGGTGGCTCCAGCGGGCGCGCAATAACCGCGCGCGCGGTCGAATTCGCTATCTCGCGCGGTGTATTTGGGGCGCCCGCTTCCGCGCGCGGCACACTCGAGTGCTCGCGCTGCACTCTCTCTTCTCCGCCTCCTACGCCCCGCGCGCGCCGGCGCCGGCGAACTGCACCCATGGACGCACGCACCGGCACCCCGCTCACCCCATCCTATAGCCGCGACCCCTCCACCGCCGCTGCCGCCGCAAAACCTAGCCCGGGTGGCGTTGGCCTCGCCTCCGCCGGAGCTCCTCCGACCATCGGCCTCGCGCGTGGCCTCTTCATGCCGCCGCGGATGACCTCGGCGGCGGGTGGCGTCACGCCGGCGCCGGCCCGAGCCGCCGCCCCCTCCTCATCAAAGCTCCCCAATGCGGCGCGGCCAAAGAAGGGCAAGACATCGGCGAAGAAAAACAAGGTGGCGGACGGCTCCGGCACCTCCTAGGCGAAGAGGAAGAAGCTTGCATGGCGTGCGACGGGCGCGGCGGCTACCGAAGCGCCGGCGAGCTCACTCGTTGAGCCGGCGGCCGACGCGCACAACATGTTCGAGGAAATGCCCCCAAGGTAAAAAAAATCCAACTTTTCATTTTTTTGTTATTTTTTCAATGCATTCACATATAGATAGCTTATTTGCATTGTTCAAAAAACTTTGTAGTCTCAATGATGATGCATACATGTCAACGATGGGTGTTGGCTCCAACAATTCGCATTGGTCTCAAACCAATGACATGCACTTCGAAGACCATGAGTTCGAGGTGGACGAGGAGGGTGAGGGCATTGTCGACGCACCGAAAGGAAGAGCGGGCAATTACACTAACGTCGATGACATCTTACTATTGAATACTTGGTTGCAAGTGTCGAGGGATCCATCCGTTAGAGGTGATCAAAGTAGAGATGCTTATTGGGGGCAGATGAAAGAACACTTTGATGTTCACAACTTGAGTGGAATTGACCGCTCCGAGAGATCACTACGGTCCCGATGGTCGACAATCAACTCGGATTGTCAAAGGTGGGCGGCCTGTCAAAAGGCGGTTGACAAGTTGAACCCAAGTGGCACAAATGAGGACGATAGAGTAAGTGGCATTTCATACATGTTCATCATACTTGTTGTTGGTGCTAACTTGCTTTGTTTTCATGTAGTACAACATTGCGCAAAACTTGTTCAAAGAAGAGGAGAGGACAACCAAGAAGGGGAAGATCAAGAAAGGAAGGATCTTTACCTTGCCCCATTGCTATAACGTGTTGAAGGATGATGAGAAATGGAAGAAGCGTGAAGATTTGGATGATTTGCATTTGAGTAACAAACGCAAACGAACAATTAAGTTGGATGATGATGAGGAGGAGGATGACGCATCAAGTGATGACGGCAAGAGAAGCCCCACACCCAACTCGGTTTCATACTTGAAGCCAAAGCGACCGGATGGATGCAAGAAAGACAACACCGAAAAGAAGAAAAGGAAAAGAGATGATGAGCTCAAAAATGCTATGGAAGCTATTGTGAAGGCGAGAAAAAAATCCAACGAGGTGAGGAAAATGGCAAGGAACCAAAATGCCACGGCCGAGGAGAGGAGGTTGGCGGCCGAGGAGAGGAGGGTGGCGGCCGAGGAGAGGAAGGTGGCTTTGGAGGAGAGGAAGGTGAGCAATGATGTGACGCCCTCGATTCAATCGTACACTAATCATGCACGCAAATGTGTACGATCAAGATCAAGGACTCACGGGAAGATATCACAACACAACTCTACAAATAAAATAAGTCATACAAGCATCATAATACAAGCCAGGGGCCTCGAGGGCTCGAATACAAGTGCTCGATCATAGACGAGTCACGGAAGCAACAATATCTCGAGTACGGACATAAGTTAAACAAGTTGCCATAAGATGGCTAGCACAAACCGGGATACAGATCGAAGAGGCGCAGCCTCCCGCCAGGATCCTCCTAAGCTACTCCTGGTCGCCGCCGGGCTGCACGTAGTAGTAGGCACCTCCAGTAGTAGTCGCCATCGACGGTGGCGCTGCCCTGGGCTCCATCGTCTGGTTGTAGCAATCGAATAGAGTTAGGGAAAAGGGGAAACAAGGCAACCGTGAGTACTCATCCAAAGTACTCAAGAAGCAAGGAGCTACACTACATATGCATGGATATATGTGTAGAGGGCCATATCGATGGACTGAACTGCAGAATGCCGTAATAAGAGGGGATAGCTAGTCTTTTCAAGACTACGCTTCGTCACCTGTCTTGCAACAGTAGAAGAGGGCAGCCCAAGTCCTCCAAGTAACATCACATAGCAATAATCCTACCCGCGATCCCTCCTCATATCCCCGAGAGAGAGCGACCACCGGTTGTATCCGCACTTGGAAGGGTGTGTTTTATCAAGTATCCGGTTCTAGTTATCATAAGCTCAAGGTACAACTCCAAGTCGTCCCTGCATCAAGATCACGGCTATTCAATAGATTAACTTCCTGCAGGGTGCAGCAACTTACCCAACACGCTTGATCCCATTTGGCCGGACACACTTTCTCGGTCATGCCCGCCGCGGAAGATCAACACGCCGCAGCCCCACCTAGGCACAACAGAGAGGCCAGACGCCGGTCTAAACCTAAGCGCGCAGGGTGCGGGCCCATCGCCTCGAGCACACACAAGACGCTGCGTGTATGCCGTAAGCAGACCTAGCCTAGTGGTGTTCCACCAATGCGGCGCAAGGCCGCTCGTCCGACGTCTGAAGTGCTTCGGTGATACCACGACGCCGAAAGTGCCCATATCTTTCCCACGTAATTGGTTAGTGCGTATAAGCTCAGAGCCAACTCAGATCAAATACCAAGATCTCGTTAAGCGTGTTAAGTATCCGCGAACGCCGAACAGGCCAGTCCACCTCTCTCCTAGGCGGTCTCAACTCGCCCTGCCTCCGCCACAAAGATCCATCCAGAGGGCCGTCGGGACAAAGGTCCTTTCAGCCCTCAATCCGTGAATCACTCATGGTGCTCCATGCCGACCCGACTTTAGTCTCCACATGTATCATGTATAAAGTATATAGTATATACCGTGATCACCTCCCGAATGATCACGGCCCGATAGTATAGCACGGCAGACGGACAAGAATGTAGGGCCACAGATGAAAATGCTAGCATCATATACTAAGCATATAGGATTGCGGTAAAGGTAACAACAAGAGTAACAAGGACAAAGTTATGCATCGGGATAGGTATAATCGAAAGCAAGAATATGCTACACTACTCTAATGCAAGCGGTATAGAGGAGAGTAGGCGATATCGGTGATCAAGGGGGGCTTGCCTGGTTGCTCGGCAAGAGAGAGGGTCGTCAACACCATAGTCGAACTGGGCAGCAGCAGCGTCGGCCTCGTAGTCTACCGGAGAGAAGAGGGGGAAGAAACAATGAATACCATGCAAACATATGCATATCGATGCATGACATGACAAGTAACGATGCTAGGCGTGCCCTAACGTGGTATGAGGTGATGCCGGTTAAGTGGGGAAACATCCGGGAAAATATCCCCGGTGTTTCGTGTTTTCGCAGAGGAGCCGGAAGGGGAAAGTTGCGGGTTCGATAGGTTAGGGGGTGTGGCGGACGAACGGACTGCGATCCGGATTCGCCTCGTCGTTCGAGCAACTTCGTGTTGAAAATATTTTAATCCGAAGTTACGGATTAAAAGATATGATTTTCTAAAGATTTTATTAATTTCTGGAATTTAATTAATTATTTAATTAATTCGAAAATGGATTTATGACGTCAGCATGATGTCATGCTGACGTCAGCAGTCAGCGTTGACCGTTGACCTGGTCAACCTGACGTGTGGGTCCCATATGTCATTGACTTAGATTAACTAATCATGTTAATTAGCTTAATTACCTTGATTAGGTTAACTAATTTTAATTAGCTTAGCTAAACAGTATTAAATAACTTAATTAATCCACTAATTAATTTAATGTTTATTTATTTATTTACTTTATTAACTTCTTCTTTTCTTTTCTTTTTTTTCATCGTTCCAGGGGCGTGGGCCCCTCGTGTCATTGGCTCATCGCCAAAGTGGGTTCGGGCGCGAAGGGCGAAGCCCCAACCCGATCGGGCGCTGGCCCAGGCGAACGGTGAGGGGGGGATGCCGGCGACGGGCGCAGGCCGGCGCGAGATTGCGGCGGCGAGGCGGTGCGTGGCGGGGTGGGAGCAGGGGAACGACGGCGCGACAGGGGGGCCACGGCCATGGCGGGCGCCACCGCAGCGGAGCCGGCGAGGTCGAGGCGGACCGGGGCACGGCGAAGTTGGACGGGCGAGTGGGCGCGTTCACGAGGAGGGGCGAAACAAAAGCGGAGCGCTGTCTGCTGCTGTAGTCGACGGGCGGCGGGCGACGCCTGTGGGCGATGGCGAGGGCCGCCGCGGTAAGGCGCTAGGCGGGGAAGGAGGACCGGGTCCTCACCGTCTGCTGGAGGAAGGGCGCCGAGGCGCGATGGCGACCGGTGGGGAGGAGGACGGCGAGGCGATCCGCGACGGCGACGGGCGTCGTTGAGGCGTGATGGCGACCGGTGATGGAGAGACGTGGACGCGAGCGACGGGGACGAGGCATTCCGGCGGGTTCCGGCCACGGCGCGGTCATAGACGGGGCGGCGCCGGTTCGAGGGCGTTGGGGACATGGCGGGGCGGAGTCGGTGGGGCGGCCGAGGCGACGAGGATCGGCGACGGGTCGGCCCCGATCTGGATTGAGGCCTCGGGTGGGGGAAGAGAGCGATGGGGTCGTGGCGCCCTCTCCGTGACGGCGCTGGAGGGGAGGTGGGATCGTGGGGGAGGAAGTGGGGTGGGGCTCTAGGGTTTCAAGAGTGGGGGATAAGGAGGCCCATTGGGCTGGTGGGCGGTCGTTCTTGGTGGCCAATGGGCCGCTCGCCCAGCGATGGGGGTGTGGGGGGGTTGTTTCCTTTTCCCTTTTCTTTTTCCTGTTTTGTCTTTTCTTTTATTTCTTCTTTTCGGTTTTATTAAATTTTTAATTTATTTCAATTTTGAAGAATGTGAGAACAACACCTAAATATGGTATGTTAAAGATAACACTGCCACATTAATTTGGACAGCTAAATAAAATAGTTTAATATTTTACAAAAGTCAAAAGGCATCTAATTACTTTCTTTTGCTGTTGTTTTATTTTCCTTTGAGCATTTAAACATTTTATAAAAATGTGGTTTCATCACCATAATTACCTATGTATTATTTGGTTCACTCCGAACATTTAAATTTTAATATTTGTAAACTTTTATTGTTTGCTCGATTTTGAATTTGAAACTCGAATCGGTTTCGAACTAACGCGAGATTAGCAACAGTAATCGAGGTGACGTGGCATCATTAGCGGAGGGTTACTGTGGCTTAATTATCCGGGCGTCACAAATAAGGAGCGAACTAGATTGTTGGAATGGGAGAAGCACTTGTTCTTCTTGGACACATCTAACATCAATGTGGCGTAAAAGGAGTATGTCAATCTTGCCCATGAAGAAGTCTTGATCCAAAAAAGAGCCATGGTTCCTGCAATGGGTGGCGGTGGCCTCGGCGCCATGGTGGCGGTGGCATCGGCGCCATGGGTGGCATGGGTGGCTTCGGAGGTACCGTGATCGGTGCAATGGGAGGCATGGCTGGCTTTGGAGCACCCCCCGATGCTATGGCCACCATGGGAGGCATGAGTTTTGCTTCTCTCATGGGAGGCATGGGTGCACCTTCGGCCCCCATGGGCGGAATGTTTTTTGATGTGCCTCCTCGCACACATTTCCATGAAGATGCCGTTGAAGATCTTGCCAACACCGTTGGAGCTTCACGTGATGCGGTGCGCGATGAGGAGAGGGAGGAAGATTCATCTTTGGAGGCGGAAGAATCGTCTTCCGAAGATGAGGACGAGGAATGATGTGTCTTTCATTTGTGTATTGAACTTGATTTGCATTTTGAACTTGGTTGGATGAACTTGTGGGCATGATTTTGAACTTGTGGGCATGAACTTTTCTTCATCAACTTGTTTGTGTGAAATTTTATATGTCATGTTCATTGCATTTTGAATGTTTTAACTTCATTTTATGTTCAAAATGCCATATATGCAATGCCCCGACGAATTGCGCGCTGCATTTTTTGCGTGCTGCTGGAGCGGCGCGTGCGCTGTATTTTAGCGCGGCTGCTGAAGCCAGCGCTGCGCGCCGCGCCAAACCAGACGATATGCACGCGGCAAAGCAGTTTTTTACGCGCGGCGCGTTCAGCGCCTGTTGGAGATACTCTCACGGGGAACTGCGGCAACTGCGGCATGGCCACCGTTGCCTACTATCCGACCGTGGACAGCTCATAAACACCACACCAGTACTACTACTACTACATCAGTCAGTCCATGCATCATCGAGTATGATCTATCATCTACTGTATAAGCTACATACAATACCATGCAGCTGCACACTGCAATACGACATATATACAGATTTGTTATATTTGAATAAAGCATGCATGGATCCTCGTACAAAGGATCCATTTGCCTATGTAATAGTAATAGCACCAACTTGTAAGCTTGTATATGAAAATAAACACTGCTTGTACTACATCAGTCAATGCAACATTGAGTATTAATTGGTTTATCAGCTAGCTACAGTATGATGTATATATGGATTTCGAATCTTTTTGAAAAAAAATGGATTTTAAACAATGAACATTGAACACATGCTTCGATCGTCGTAGGAACCATGCATTTGCCTACGTACCTAATATATAGTATGAACTTGGAAGCTTGTATATTATGAAAATAAAGTTTTTCAAATTCAATGAAACGGACGTTCCTCAATGTTCTTCCCATGTCCCGCCTTTCCGTCTTTCTCATGCCGGTTCTTCTTCCTCTCACAACCCAACACAAATCTGCATCATCTATATTTGTCTCGTATTACCTCATTGCAGGAGCATTTTCACCAAAATGGTACGATAGGCTATGTTGCAACATTATGGGACCGGCTACTGAACAAGTGACTGAATTCTCATTTTAGGTCATTCACTTTTTTTTTCCGTATTCCGTCTTGTCCGGGTGAACATGCATGCATGCGGGTGAGTTTCCTGTTAAATTTTTGCATCGCGTGCAATTGATGATCATGTTCACTCAGGTAAGCTTTGCTGAATGTTTATTTAGTTGCATTGCTTGATGAATTGATAGGACTATTTGAGTGCACGCATGTCACATACATATGCCAAAATACACAGTTTAAGCCTCCGGTATATTGTAGTTGTTCTTTTTAAGAAAAGGAGGATGACCCCCGGTCTCTGCATCTGGGCGATGCATACGGCCACTTTATTAATTATTCTCACAAGACCTTATAAAGTCATACAACAGTAAGATTAAAGCCGTCGTCTAAGCAAACAAACTGTCGCTACACCTATTCAGTTGATGAAGGGGCGCAGATAGCCTGGGCCTAATACCAAACAGACATCGCAGCCAAGTCTAACATCTAAGACCTGAGACCCCAACCTAGCCACTTGCCGGGTCTGGAGCATACATTGGTCCGGCGTGCTCTCAGAGGCCGCCGCCACCAACTACCACCGCTCCATCTTCAGAACTGTACTGATGCATCAACCTTGCTCGGTCTAGCTATCATGGACGCCACCACGGCGCCCAACGGCACCTCCTCCCTGCGCGCAAACAGCTGAGCACGTCGCGGTTGCCACTGATACACCTCAGCGCCATGCTGCCAAGTACCACCAGCCGACACAGCTTGAAGTCCTTGGAAGATCTGCCGTGCGTAGCACCTGCCGGCCAGGCATGACAGAGCGTAGTATCTGTCGGTCAGGCATGACTTGCCATCTCCATCGAAGCTCCGTGCAAGACGAAGCCGCTCCACCTCCTGCCTTTGACTTCCAGCGTTGCTCCACAAATGATGCTCTCAAGAGAGAAACGACACCGCAGTGCCGCCATCGTCCGATCTGGAACACCAGATCCTAGGGTTTTCCCCGGAGCAGCACGAGTAGGTCGACAGTAGTTATACAACGATGCCTTCATCAAGGTAACGAGGTAGAACGCCGCCATTGCCTGTCGTCGGATCGGTTTTCACCGGCAACCATGTCTCCCCAACTCGCAGCCGGGACTAGATGATGGATCTCGAGATCCGATCACCAAGCTTCTGGCCGGCCACCGCCGACGAAGAAGATGACCACCACCACTGACTGCACCGGCCAGAACAGATCTGCCATGGGTGCCACCAAGCAGTCCACCAGGCCCTCGACGCCGCCGCCGATCTAAAGTTAGATGACATGCCGTCGAAGACCGTATTGTGCCGCCACCCGATCCAGGCCAGCCGCCGCAGCAGCCGCCCGTGGCCCGAGGCAGGGCCGACCGCCGCCGCCGTCGAAACCAACGCCGTCGCTTCTAGATCAGCGGCGGCAGGAGGAGGGGAGGAAGATTGGCTAAGCCCCGGCGGTGGCTAGGGTTGGGGAACCACCCGAGTCGCCCGAGCGGGGGGCGACGCGGGGCCTGAGACCAAAAATCAACTAGGAAACTTTCCTACCTTCTTAACTAGTGTCACACCAGTGCAATATAAATTTAAAAAAGAACATAAACTAAAGAAAAGAATAAATACAAATATGAAATATGGAGTGCATTGCGTGGTCAGATAATACATGCATGTTTGTTGCTTCTCCTCACCGTGCACCATTCATAGATTTAGGAGGATGAAAGGACCCACCATTTTGGCATCATGTGCATGCTATTTCCTGGGCATGTCATACATGGATGGGTTACACATACATGCCATTCAGAGCCAAACTTTGTTGGATAAATGGATGGGAGTACATGTATGCAACACTCACTAAACAAAAACTAAAACCAAAGCTAATACAAAAAAACAGAATTTGTTCTAAGAAAGAATGAATCAAGGGCATTGGTATTACCTAAAAGAAGAAAGAAAATGTAAAAACGCATAAAACAAACAACGACGCAAAAGTGCACACGATTGGCATAAAATTGCATTGTTTCATAATATGCAAAATTAAGCATATATTAGTGGATTTTTTTAGACAGTGGTATCAATCACACACACATTGCATAAAAAAGTTAGTTAGTATATATTCATGTTGTGGGGCCTATTACTTGTTAGGCACTTATTCATGTTTTCGGTGTTCAGTTAAATATTCTCTAGCACTCTCCACCACCCGATTAAGATCCAAAGGCCGAGGCACCTTCTTCTTTCTCTGCCCACCCCCAATACTAATACTAAAAAGTTATAAGAAAACCAAAAACTGAAGGTTTTTAGTGAAGAATGAATTAGTGGCATTACTATTACCCTTTAATAATAAAGAAAATAAAAATAAGCAAAATCAAAACCAGGAAGTTTTATATGAAAAAATGAATTAGTGACATTGGTATTACCCTTTAAGAAGAAAAATAAAATTAAATTAAAATCAAATAATGAGGTTTTCAAACAAATAATGAATTGGTGATATTTCTATTACACTTTAAGAAGAAGGAAAATGAAAAATAAAGGTTTAAAAATTTGCACACAATATACACAAAATTGTGCTTTTTAATGCAAGAATAAGCATATAATGGTGATTTTGTTTTGCAAATAAAAGGTTACTAAGCATGAACGAATTAGTGGCATTGGTATTATCCTAAAAGAAGGAATAAAATGAATAATAATTAAATCAAGATAATAAATTTTACAAGTAATAATTAATTAGTGCCATTGGTATTACTCTTTATGAATAAAGATAATCAAAATTTAAAAAATATGCACATGACTTTGCACTATAATAGTGTATTTTTCACACATGTTACATAGTATTTGTGTGTGTGTACATTTACACTCACCAAACATCTCAAAAATACCTACAAAATAAAATGAAATAAACCAACTAATAAATAAAAACAAACAAAAAGGGCAAAACACACAAAAATAGAAAAACAGAAGACATAACAAAGGGAAAGAGGGATGGGCAGCGCGGTACAGGTAATGGGCTTCAGCCCAGTGGCAACTTGACGGGCACAAATATGTGGTCAGTAAAAAAATTCAACCATCTCACAAAGTAGTCCAAAAAACATAACGAATCTCAGAGCAAGAATCAATGGGCAAGAAATCGACTGAACAAATTTAAAATTAAGGCGACCTACATATAGCTAAGGTGCAAGATTATATTAAACAAACTGTCCAAAATTAAGAAAAAACAACTGAAAAGCTTGAAAGAAAATATTATATGTCAGTCTTTTCATAAGCGGATAGACAAGTAAACCAAGATCTAATTTGGACAACACACACCAAGGTAGAGCTCATGCGTGTAGGGGACATAGAGCATGAAGCCCCCCTTCTCACCTAGTGGGGCTTACACATGTGACAAATTTTCACTCTATTTTCTTTCACGGAAATTCTAAAATAAATGTAGTTTGAAAACTTCTAAAAGATGTTTTTTGAGAAAGTTTAGAAATTTCATATTTTGAATGCTAAGGAAGTTTTGAATTTGAAAAGTTCTACTCCCTCCGTCACATAATATAAGAACGTTTTTGACACTACACTAGTGTATAAAATGTTCTTATATTATGGGACGGAGGGAGTAAATTTTATTAAATTTGAATTGAGAGCTTCTGAAAGTTTTAAATTTTCCAAAAGTTCAAAGTTCTAAAAGTTTGCCCTAGAATTCTCAAAATTTCAAACTATTGTTGGGGAACGTAGTAATTTCAAAAAAATTCCTACGCACACACAAGATCATGGTGATGCATAACAACAAGAGGGGGAGTGTATCTTCATACCCTTGAAGATCGCTAAGCGGAAGCGTTTATCAACGCGGTTGATGTAGTCGTACGTCTTCACGATCCGACCGATCCAAGTACCGTACGCACGGCACCTCCGAGTTCTGCACACGTTCAGCTCCTCGCCTTCTCGATCCAGCAAGACGGGCGCAGTAGTAGATGAGTTCCGGCAGCACGACGGCGTGGTGACGGTGTTGGTGAAGAACAATCTCCGCAGGGCTTCGCCTAAGCACTACGGAAACTATGACGGAGGATAAACTAGAGGGGACGGGGTTGCCGGCACGCGGCTTGGTGTTTCTTGATGTGTCTTGGGTGCTAGCCCTACCCCTCTATTTATATGTTGAGCCTTGGGGTCGAAACTTGGAGTAAAAGCCTCCACAAAGTCGGTTTCACCCGAAAGGCAAGAGTCCTTCTCGGACTCAGGTCGAGACGCTGTGGTTCCGGCGTTCGACCTGCACGCCAGGACCCGGCATCCGCCCCGGAAAACTTCCTTTGCGCTTTCCAAAACCTCGTGGGCTTTCCCTTTGGCCCAGATAAAGTGTTCTCGTGCCCAAACATTTCGAGAAACATCCGAACCCCTTCCGATGGATTTCGAACCTTCCGGAGATCAAACACTACTATCCACATATCAATCTTTACTTCCGACCATTCCGGAGTTCCTCGTCATATCGGTGATCTCATCCAAAACTCCGAACAACATTCGGTCACCAACATACATAACTCATAGTACTATATCGTCAATCTAACGTTAAGCGTGCGGACCCTACGGGTTCGAGAATTATGTAGACATGACCGAGACACCTCTCTTGTCAATAACCAATAGCGGGACCGGATGCCCATATTGGCTCCTACATATTCTACGAAGATCTTTATCGGTCGACCGCATAACAACATACGTTGTTCCCTTTGTCATCGGTATGTTACTTGCCCGAGATTCGATCGTCGGTATCTCAATACCTAGTTCAATCTCGCCATCGGCAAGTCTCTTTACTCGTTACGTAATGCATCATTCCGTAACTAACTCATTAGCTACATTGCTTGCAAGGCTTATAGTGATGTGCATTACCGAGAGGGCCCAAAGATACCTCTCCGACAATCGGAGTGACAAAACCTAATCTCGAAATACGCCAACTCAACATGTACCTTTGGAGACACCTGAGAGCTCCTTTATAATCACCCGATTACGTTGTGACGTTTGGTAGCACACAAAGTGTTCCTCCGGTAAACGGGAGTTGCATAATCTCATAGTTGTAGGAACATGTATAAGTCATGAAGAAAGCAATAGCAGAATACTAAACGATCAAATGCTAAGCTAACGGAATGGGTCATGTCAATCACATCATTCTCCTAATGATGTGATCCCGTTAATCAAATGACAACCCATGTCTATGGTTAGGAAACATAACCATCTTTGATTAACGAGCTAGTCAAGTAGAGGCATACTAGTGACACTCTGTTTGTCTATGTATTCACACATGTATTATGTTTCCGGTTAATACAATTCTAGCATGAATAATAAACATTTATCATGAAATAAGGAAATAAATAATAACTTTATTATTGCCTCTAGGTTATATTTCCTTGAGTCTCCCACTTGCACTAGAGTCAATAATCTAGTTCACATCGCCATGTGTTTTAACACCAATATTCATATCTGTATATGATTAACACCCATAGTGTTGGGGAACGTAGCAGAAATTCAAAATTTTCCTACGTGTCACCAAGATCTATCTATGGAGAAACTAGCAACGAGGGAAGGAGAGTGCATCTACATACCCTTGTAGATCGCTAAGCGGAAGCGTTCATGAGAACGGGGTTGAAGGAGTCGTGCTGTCGTGATCCAAATCACCGGAGATCCTAGTGCCGAACGGACGGCACCTCCGCGCTCAACACACGACAGCCCGGTGACGCCTCCCACGCCTTGATCCAGCAAGGAGAGAGGAGAGGTTGAGGAAGACTCCATCCAGCAGCAACACAACGGCATGGTGGTGATGGAGGAGCGTGGCAATCCCGCAGGCTTCGCCAAGCACCAAGGGAGAGGAGGAGGAGGAGAGGCGAGGCTGCACCAAGAGGGAGAGAACTCATGTGTGTTGGGCAGCCCAAAACCTCAAGTATATATAGGGAAAGGGGCTGCGCCCCTTTAGGGTTTCCCACCCCAAGGGGTGCGGCCAGCCCTAGATGGGACTTGGGGCGGTTAAGAGGGGAGGAGTGCCTCCCAAGTCAAGTGGAGGCCCTCCCTTAGGGTTTCCTTCCCATGCGCATGGGCCTTGGGGGCTGGTGCCCCTGGCCCATTAAGGCTAGGGCGCCCCTACAGCCCATGCTACTGTATTGGACGTGGTGGAACTATTTCCGGACCTCCGACCCTCCGAATCCTCCGAACCTTCCGAAGCTTCCGGTACAATACCGAAAAACCCGAACTTTTTCGGAACCCGAACAACAACTTTCCATATATAAATATTTACCTCCGGACCATTCAGAACTCCTCGTGACGTCCGGGATCTCATCCGGACTCAACAACATTCGTAACCACATACAAACTTCCTTTATAACCCTAGCGCCATCGAACCTTATGTGTAGACCCTACGGGTTCGGGAGACATGTAGACATGACCGAGACGTTCTCCGTCAATAACCAACAGCGGATCTGGATACCCATGTTGGCTCCACATGTTCCACGATGATCTCATCGGATGAACCACGATGTCAAGGACTCAATCGATCCCGTATACAATTCCCTTTGTCCAGCGGTATTGTACTTGCCCGAGATTCGATCGTCGGTATCCCAATACCTTGTTCAATCTCGTTTCCGGCAAGTCTCTTTACTCGTTCCGTAACACATCATCTCGTGATCAACTCCTTGATCACATTGTGCACATTATGATGATGTCCTACCGAGTGGGCCCAGAGATACCTCTCCGTCATACGGAGTGACAAATCCCATCTCGATTCGTGCCAACCCAATGACACTTTCGGAGATACTGTAATGCACCTTTATAGCCACCCGATTCACGTTGTGACGTTTGGTACACCCAAAGCATTCCTACGGTATCCGGAGTTGCACAATCTCATGGTCTAAGGAAAAGATACTTGACATTAGAAAAGCTTTAGCATATGAACTACGATCTTTGTGCTAGGCTTATTATTGGGTCTTGTCCATCACATCATTCTACTAATGATGTGACCCCGTTATCAATGACATCCAATGTCCATGGTCAGGAAACCGTAACCATCTATTGATTAACGAGCTAGTCATCTAGAGGTTAACTAGGGACTTGGTGTTGTCTATGTACCCACACATGTATCTGAGTTTCCTGTCAATACAATTATAGCATGGATAATAAACGATTATCATGAACAAGGAAATATAATAATAACTAATTTATTATTGCCTCTAGGGCATATTTCCAACAGTCTCCCACTTGCACTAGAGTCAATAATCTAGTTCACAGCGCCATGTGATCAACATTGATAGGTCACATCGCCATGTGACCAACATCCAAAGAGTCTACTAGTGTCTTAAACTAGTTCACATCACCATGTGATTAAGTCTCAATGAGTTCTAGGGTTTGATCATGTTTTGCTTGTAAGAGAAGTTTTAGTCAACGGGTCGGCAGTATTCAGATCCGTATGTACTTCGCAGTTCTCTATGTCATATTGTAAACGCTGCTTCCACGCTCCACTTGGAGCTATTCCAAATGGTCGCTCCACTATACGTATCCGGTTTGCTACTCAGAGTCATTCGGATAGGTGTTAAAGCTTGCACCAACGTAACCCTTTACGCCGAACTCTTTATCACCTCCATAATCGAGAAACATGTCCTTATTTACTCTAAGGACAATTATGACCGCTGTCCAATGATCCATTCCTGGATCATTCTTGTACCCCTTGACTGACTCATGGCAAGGCACACTTCCGGTGCGGTACACAAGACAAAGATCTTGTAGATCCTACGCCTAAGGCATAGGGACGACCTTCGTCCTTCTCTCTTTTCTGCCGTGGTTGAGCTTTAAGTCTTAACTTCATACCTTACGTCTCAGGTAAGAACTCCTTCTTTGACTGATCCATCTTGAACACCTTCAAGATCATGTCAAGGTATATGCTCATTTGAAAGTACCATTAAGCGGTTTTGATCTATCCCTATAGATCTTGATGCTCAATGTTCAAGTAGCTTAATACAGGTTTTCACTTGAAAAATACTTTTCAAATTCTATAGTGCTCCCACTCACTTCTTTGGAAATACAAGTTTCTCATAAACTTTGTATAAACCCAAAATCTTTGATCATCTCATCAAAGCGCACATTCCAACTCCGAGATGCTTACTCCAGTCCTTAGAAAGGATCGTTGGAGCCAGCATACCTTTTAGCATCCTTAGGATCGACAAAAACTTTCTGATTGTATCACATACAACCTTTCCTTACGAAAACTGGTAAGGAAACTCGTTTTGACATCCATCTGCCAGATTTCATAAATGCAGCTAATGCTAACATGATTCCGACGGACTTAAGCATCGCTACGGATGAGAAAATCTCATCGTAGGCAACTCTTTGAACTTGTGAAAAACTCTTCGCCACAAGTCGAGCTTCATAGACGGTGACATTACCGTCCACGTCCGTCTTCTTCTTAAAGATCCATTTATCTCAATGGCTTGCCGATCGTCGGGCAAGTCCACCAAAGTCCATGCTTTGTTCTGATACATGGATCCTATCTCGGATTTCATGGCTTCTTAACCATTTGTCGGAATTTGGGCCCACCATCGCTTCTCCATAGCTCGTAGGTTCATTGTTGTCTAGCAGCATGACCTTCAAGACAGGATTACTGTGCCACTCTGAAGTGGTACGCATCCTTGTCACCCTACGAGGTACGGTAGTGACTTGATCGGAAACTTCATGATCACTATCATAAGCTTCTACTTCAATTGGTGTATGTGCCACGGGAACAACTTCCTGTGCCCTGCTACACACTAGTTGAAGTGACGGTTCAATAACCTCATCAAGTATCCACCATCCTCCCACTCAACTTTTCGAGACAAACTTTTCCTCGAGAAAGGACCCGATTCAAGAAACAATCCCTATTGCTTTCGGATCTGAATTAGGAGGTATACCAAACTTTTTTGGGTGTCCTATGAGGATGCATTTTATCCGCTTTGGGTTCGATCTTATCACGATGAAACTTTTTCACATAAGCGTCGCAGCCCCAAACTTTTAAGAAATGACAGCTTAGGTTTCTCTAAACCATAGTTCATATGGTGTCATCCCAACGGAATTCCGTGGTGCCCTATTAAAGTGAGTGCGGTTGTCTCTAATGCCTAACCCATGAACGATAGTGGTAATTCGTTAAGAGACATCATGGTACGCACCATATCCAATAAGGTGCAACTATGATGTTCGGACACACCATCACACTATGGTGTTCCAGGCGGTATTAGTTGTGAAACAATTTCCACAATGTCTCAATTGTGTACCAAACTCATAACTCAGATATTCATCTCTATGATCACATCACGACATTTTATCCTCTTGTCACGAAGATCTTCAACTTCACTCTGAAATAACTTGAACCTTTCAATAATTCAGACTTGTGTTTCATCAAGTAAATATACTCAACATCTACTCAAATCATCTCGTGAAGTAAGAACATAACGATATTCATCAGATGCCTCAAAGACTCATTGGACTGCACACATCAAAATGTGTTACTTCCAACAAGTTGCTATCTTGTTCCATCTTCTTGAAACGAGGCTTTTAGGTCATCTTGCCCATGTGGTATGATTTGCATATCTCAAGTGATTCAAAATCAAGTGAGTCCAAACGATCCATCTGCATGGAGTTTCTTCATGCGTATACACCAATAGACATGGTTCGCATGTCTCAAACTTTTCAAAAACGAGTGAGTCCAAAGATCCATCAACATGGAGCTTCTTCATGCGCTTTTACACCAATATGACTTACATGGCAATTGCCACAAGTAAGTGGTACTATCATTACTATCTTATATCTTTGGCATGAAAATGTGTATCACTATGATCGAGATTCAATAAACCATTCTTTTAGGTGCAAGACCATTGAAGGTATTATTCAAATAAACAGAGTAACCATTATTCTCCTTAAATGAATAATCAGATTGCGATAGACATAATCCAATCATGTCTATGCTCAACGCAAACACCAATCTCGATTAGTAGAGGGAGCGTGCGATGCTTGATCACATCAACCTTGGAAACACTTCCAACACATATCGTCAGCTCACCTTTAGCTAGTCTCCACTTATTCCGTAGCTTTTATTTCGAGTTACCAACACTTAGCAACCGAACCGGTATCTAATACCCAGGTGCTACTAGGAGTACTAGTAAAGTACACATTAACATAATGTATATCCAATATACTTCTATCGACCTTGCCTGCCTTCTTATCTACCAAGTATCTAGGGTAATTCTGCTCCAGTGGTTGTTCCCTTATTATAGAAGCACTTAGTCTCGGGTTTGGGTTCAACCTTGGGTTTCTTCACTGGAGTAGCAACTGTTTTGCCATTTCATGAAGTATCCCTTGTTGCCCTTGCCCTTCTTGAAACTAGTGGTTTTACCAACCATCAACAATTGATGCTCCTACTTGACTTCTACTTTCGCGGTGTCAAACATCGCGAACACTTCAAGGATCATCATATCTATCCCTGATATGTTATAGTTCATCACGAAGCTCTAGTAGCTTGGTGGCAATGTCTTTGGAGAAACATCACTATCTCATCTGGAAGATTAACTCCCACTCGATTCAAGTGATTATTGTACCGAGACAATCTGAGTACAAGCTCAATGATTGAGCTTTTTCTCCCTTAGTTTGCAGGCTAAGAGAATTGTCGGAGGTCTTATACCTCTTGACTTGGGCACGAGCCTGAAATCCCAATTTCAGCCCTCGAAACATCTCATATGTTCCGCGATATTTCGAAAACGTCTTTGGTGCCTCAACTCTAAACCATTTAACTGAACTATCACGTAGTTATCAAAACGTGTATGTCCGATGTTCGCAACATCCACAGACGACGTTTGGGGTTCAGCACACTGAGCGGTGCATTAAGGACATAAACTTTTTTTTACTGTCCGCATAATCGCTACTGTCAACTTTCAACTATATTTTCTCTAGGAACATATCTAAACAGTGGAACTAAAGCGCGAGCTTACGACATAATTTGCAAAGATCTTTTGACTATGTTCAGGATAATTTAAGTTCATCTTATGAACTCCCACTCAGATAGACATCCCTCTGGTCATCTAAGTGATTACATGATCCGAGTCAACTAGGCCGTGTCCGATCATCACGTGAGACGGACTAGTCATCATCGGTGAACATCTTCATGTTGATCGTATCTACTATACGACTCATGCTCGACCTTTCGGTCTCTGTGTTCCGAGGCCATGTCTGTACATGCTAGGCTCGTCAAGTTAACCCTAAGTGTTTGGCGTGTGTAAATCTGTCTTACACCCGTTGTATGTGAACGTAAGAATCCATCACACCCGATCATCACGTGGTGCTTAGAAGCGACGAACTTTAGCAACGGTGCAGTTAGGGAGAACACTTCTTGAAATTGTTGTAAGGGATCATCTTATTTACTACCGTCGTTCTAAGTAAACAAGATGCATAAACATAATAAACATCACATGAAATTATATAGTAGTGACATGATATGGCCAATATCATATAGCTCCATTGATCTCCATCTTCGGGGCTCCATGATCATCATCGTCACCGGCATGACACCATGATCTCCATCGTCGTGTCTTCATGAAGTTGTCTCGCCAACTATTACTTCTACTACTATGGCTACTGGTTAGCAATAAAGTAAAGTAATTACATGGCGTTGTTTAATGACATGCAGGTTATACAATAAATAAAGACAACTCCTATGGCTCCTGCCGGTTGTCATACTCATCGACATGCAAGTCGTGAATCCTATTACAAGAACATGATCAATCTCATACATCACATATCATTCATCACATTCTTCTTGGCCATATCACATCACATAGCATACCCTGCAAAAACAAGTTAGACGTCCTCTAATTGTTGTTGCATGTTTTACGTGGCTGCTATGGGTTTCTAGCAAGAACGTTTCTTACCTACGCAAAACCACAACGTGATATGCCAATTGCTATTTACCCTTCATAAGGACCCTTTTCATCGAATCCGTCCCGACTAAAGTGGAGAGGCGGCACCGCTAGCCACCTTATGCACCAAGTGCATGTCAGTCGGTGGAACCTGTCTCACGTAAGTGTACGTGTAAGGTCGGTCCGGGCCGCTTCATCCCACAATACCGTCGAAACAAGATTGGACTAGTAACGGTAAGCATATTGAACATCATCAACGCCCACAACTACTTTGTGTTCTACTCGTGCAAAGAATCTACGCAATAGACCTAGCTCGATACCTTTGTTGGGGAACGAGCAGAAATTCAAAATTTTCCCACGTGTCACCAAGATCTATCTATGGAGAAACTAGCAACGAGGGAAGGAGAGTGCATCTACATACCCTTGTAGATCGCTAAGCGGAAGCGTTCATGAGAACGGGTTGAAGGAGTCGACTGTCGTGATCCAAATCACCGGAGATCCTAGTGCCGAACGGACGGCACCTCCGCGCTCAACACACGTACAGCCGGTGACGTCTCCCACGCCTTGATCCAGCAAGGAGAGAGGAGAGGTTGAGGAAGACTCCATCCAGCAGCAACACAACGGCATGGTGGTGATGGAGGAGCGTGGCAATCCCAGCAGGCTTCGCCAAGAACCAAGGGAGAGGAGGAGGAGGAGAGGGGGGCTGCACCAAGAGGGAGAGAACTCATGTGTGTTGGGCAGCCCAAAACCTCAAGTATATATAGGGGAAAGGGGCTGCGCCCCTTTAGGGTTTCCCACCCCAAGGGGTGCGGCCAGCCCTAGATGGGACTTGGGGCGGTTAAGAGGGGAGGAGTGCCTCCCAAGTCAAGTGGAGGCCCTCCCTTAGGGTTTCCCCTTCCCATGCGCATGGGCCTTGGGGGCTGGTGCCCCTGGCCCATTAAGGCTAGGGCGCCCCTACAGCCCATGCTACTGTATTGGACGTGGTGGAACTATTTCCGGACCTCCGGACCCTCCGAATCCTCCGGAACCTTCAGAAGCTTCCGGTACAATGCCGAAAAACCCGAACTTTTTCCGGAACCCGAACAACAACTTTCCATATATAAATATTTACCTCCGGACCATTCAGGAGCTCCTCGTGACGTCCGGGATCTCATCCGGGACTCGAACAACATTCGGTAACCACATACAAACTTCCTTTATAACCCTAGCGCCATCGAACCTTATGTGTAGACCCTACGGGTTCGGGAGACATGTAGACATGACCGAGACGTTCTCCGGTCAATAACCAACAGCGGGATCTGGATACCCATGTTGGCTCCTACATGTTCCACGATGATCTCATCGGATGAACCACGATGTCAAGGACTCAATCGATCCGTATACAATTCCCTTTGTCCAGCGGTATTGTACTTGCCCGAGATTCGATCGTCGGTATCCCGATACCTTGTTCAATCTCGCTTCCGCAAGTCTCTTTACTCGCTCCGTAACACATCATCCCGTGATCAACTCCTTGATCACATTGTGCACATTATGATGATGTCCTACCGAGTGGGCCCAGAGATACCTCTCCGTCATACGGAGTGACAAATCGATCTCGATTCGTGCCAACCCAATGCAGACACTTTCAGAGATACCGTAATGCACCTTTATAGCCACCCGATTCGTTGTGACGTTTGGTACACCCAAAGCATTCCTACGGTATCCGGAGTTGCACAATCTCATGGTCTAAGGAAAAGATACTTGACATTAGAAAAGCTTTAGCATATGAACTACGATCTTTGTGCTAGGCTTAGTATTGGGTCTTGTCCATCACATCATTCTACTAATGATGTGACCCCGTTATCAATGACATCCAATGTCCATGGTCAGGAAACCGTAACCATCTATTGATTAACGAGCTAGTCATCTAGAGGTTAACTAGGGACTTGGTGTTGTCTATGTACCCACACATGTATCTGAGTTTCCTGTCAATACAATTATAGCATGGATAATAAACGATTATCATGAACAAGGAAATATAATAATAACTAATTTATTATTGCCTCTAGGACATATTTCCAACACATAGTTCATATCGTCATGTGACCAATACCCAAAGGGTTTTACTAGAGTCAATAATCTAGTTCACATCGAATATGTGATTAACACCCAAAGAGTACTAAGGTGTGATCATGTTTTGCTCGTGAGAGAAGTTTAGTCAACGGGTCTGTCACATTCAGAGCCATATGTATTTTGCAAATATTCTATGTCTACAATGCTCTACACGGAGCTACTCTAGCCAATTGCTCCCACTTTCAATATGTATCCAGATTGAGACTTAGAGTCATCTGGATCGGTGTAAAAGCTTGCACCGATGTAACTCTTAATGACGGGCTCTTGTATCACCTCCATAATCGAGAAATATTTCCTTAGTCCTCACTAAGGATATTCTTGACCAATATCCAGTGATCTACTCCTAGATCACTATTGTAGTCCCTTGCCAAATTCAGAGCAAGGTATACAATAGGTCTGGTATATAGCATAGCATACTTTATAGAACCTATGACTAAGGCATAGGGAATGACATTCATTCTCTTTTCTATTTTCTGTCGTGGTCGGGATTTGAGTCTTACTCAATTTAATACCTTTGCAACACAGGCAGGAACCCTTTCTTTGACTGTTCCATTTTGAACTACTTCAAAATCTTGTCAAGGTATGTACTCATTGAAAATTTTATCAAGCGTCTTGATCTATCTCAATAGATCTTGATGCTCAATATGTAAGTAGCTTTACTGAGGTCTTTCTTTTAAAGAACTCCTTTCAAATATTTCTCTATGCTTTCCAGAAAAATTCTACATCATTTCCAATTAACAATATGTCATCTACATATAGTTTTAGAAATGTTAAAGAGCTCCCACTCACTTTCTTGTAAATACAGGCTTCTCCAAAAGTCTGTATAAAACCATATGCTTTGATCAACTCATCGAAGCGTATATTCCAACTCCGAGATACTTGCACCAGTCCATAGATGGATCGCTGGAGCTTGCACACTTCGTTAACACCTTTAGGATTGACAAAACCTTCCGGTTGCATCATATACAACTCTTCTTTAATAAATCCATTAAGGAATGCAGTTTTGACATCCATTTGCCAGATTTCATAAAATGTGGCAATTGCTAACATGATTCAGACAGACGTAAGCATCGCTACGAGTGAGAAAATCGCATTATAGTCAACACCTTGAACTTGTCGAAAACCTTTTTGTGACAAGTCGAGCTTTGTAGATAGTAACATTACTATCAATGTCCGTCTTCCTCTTGAAGATCCATTTATACAATATGGCTTGCCGATCATCGGGCAACTCCACCAAAGTCCACACTTTGTTCTCATACATGGATCATGTCTCAGATTTCATGGCCTCAAGCCATTTCGCGGAATCTGGGCTCATCATCGCTTCCTCATAGTTCATAGGTTTATCATGGTCTAGTAACATGACTTCCAGAATATGATTACCGTACCACTCTGGTGCGGACTGTACTCTAAAGAAACTACGAGGTTCTGTAGTAACTTGATTTGAAGTTTCATGATCATCATCATTAGCTTCCTCACTAATTGGTGTAGGCATCACTAGAAATGATTTTAGTGATGAACTAGTTTCCAATTCGGGAGAAGGTACAATTATCTCATCAAGTTTCTACTTTTCTCCCACTCACTTCTTTCGAGAGAAACTCCTTCTCTAGAAAGGATCCATTCTTAGCAACGAATATTTTGCCTTTGGATCTGTGATTAGAAGGTGTACCCAACAATCTCCTTTGGGTATCCTATGAAGACGCATTTCTCCGATTTGGGTTCGAGCTTATCAGGTTGAAACTTTTTCATAAGCATCACAACTCCAAATTTTAAGAAACGACAGCTTAGGTTTATTGCTAAACCATAGTTCATACGGTGTTGTCTCAACGGATTTAGATGGTGCCCTATTTAACGTGAATGCAGTTGTCTCTAATGCATAACCCCAAAACGATAGTGGTAAATCGATAAGATACATCATAGATCTCACCATATCCAATAAAGTATGGTTATGACGTTCGAACACACCATTATGCTGTGGTGTTCCATGTGGCGTGAGCTGTGAAACTATTCCACATTGTTTTATATGAAGGCCAAACTCGTAACTCAAATATTCTCCTCCACGATCAGATCATAGAAACTTTATTTTCTTGTTACGATGATTCTCCACTTCACTCTGAAATTCTTTGAACTTTTCAAATGTTTCAGACTTGTGTTTCATTAAGTAGATATACCCATATCTACTCAAATCATCTGTGAAGGTCAGAAAATAACGATACTTGCCATGAGCATTAACACTCATTGGATCGCATACATCGGTATGTATTATTTACAATAAATCAGTAGCTCGTTCCATTGTTCCGAAGAACGGATTTTTAGTCATCTTGCCCATAAGGCACGGTTCGCAAGCATCAAATGATTCATAACCAAGTGATTCTGAAAATCCATCTTTATGGAGTTTCTTCATGCACTTTATACCGATATGACCCAAACGGCAGTGCCACAAATAAGTTGCACTATCATTATTAACTTTGCATCTTTTGGCATCAATATTATGAATATGTGTATCACTACGATCGAGATCCAGCAAACTATTTTCATTGGGTGTATGACCATTGAAGGTTTTATTCATGTAAACAGAACAAAAATTATTCTCTGACTTTAAATGAATAACCGTATTGCAATAAACATGATCAAATCATATTAATGCTCAACGCAAACGCCAAATAACATTTATTTAGGTTTAACACTAATCCCGAAATTATAGGGAGTGTGTGATGATGATCATATCAATCTTGGAACTACTTCCAACACTCATCGTCACTTCCCATCAACTAGTCTCTGTTTATTATGTAACTCCTGTTTCGAGTTACTAATCTTAGCAACCAAATCAAGTATCAAATACTCAGGGGCTACTATAAACACTAGTAAGGCACACATCAATAACCTGTATATCAAATATACCCTTGTTCAATTTGCCATCCTTCTTATCCACCAAATATTCAGGGCATTTCCGCTTCCAGTGACCATTTCCTTTGCAGTGTAAGCACTCAGTTTCAGGTTTTGGTCCAGCTTTGCGCTTCTTCGCAGGAGTGACAACTTGCTTGTCATTCTACTTGAAGTTCCCTTTCTTTCCCTTTGCCCTTCTCTTGAAACTAGTGGTCTTGTCAATCATCAACACTTGATACTCTTTCTTGATTTCTGCCTTCATCGATTTTAACATCACGAAGAGCTCGGGAATCATTTTCGTCATCCCTTGCATACTATAGTTCATCACAAAGTTCTAGTAACTTGGTGATGGTGACTAGAGAACTCTGTCAATCACTATCTTATCTGGAAGATTAACTCCCACTTGATTCAAGCGATTGTATTACCCAGACAATCTGAGCACATGCTCACTAGTTGAGCGATTCTCCTCCATCTTTTAGCTATAGAACTTGTTGGAGACTTCATATCTCTCAACTCGGGTATTTGCTTAAAATATTAACTTCAATTCCTGGAACATCTCATATGGTCCATGACGTTCAAAACGTATTTTGAAGTCCCGATTCAAAGCCGTTAAGCATGGTGCGCTAAACTATCAAGTAGTCGTCATATTGAGCTAGCCAAACATTCATAACGTCTGCATCTGCTCCTGCAATAGGTCTGTCACCTAGAGGTGCATTAAGGACATAATTCTTCTGTGCAGCAATGAGGGTAAACCTCAGATCATGGATCCAATCCGCATCATTGCTACTAACATCTTTCAAAACAATTTTTCTCTAGGAACATATCAAAATAAACATATGAAAGCAACAACACGAGCTATTGATCTACAACATAATTTGCAAAATACTACCAGGACTAAGTTCATGATAAATTTAAGTTCAATTAATCATATTACTTAAGAACTCCCACTTAGACAGACATCTCTCTAGTCATCTAAGTGATCACGTGATCCAAATCAACTAAACCATGTCTGATCATCACGTGAGATGGAGTAGTTTTCAATGGTGAACATCACTATGTTGATCATATCTACTATATGATTCACGCTCGACCTTTCAGTCTCCGTGTTCCGAGGCCATATCTGTATATGCTAGGCTCGTCAAGTTTCACCTGAGTATTCCGTGTGTGCAACTGTTTTGCACCAGTTGTATTTGAACGTATATCACACCCGATCATCACGTGATGTCTCAGCACGAAGAACTTTCGCAACGGTGCATACTCAGGGAGAACACTTCTTGATAATTAGTGAGAGATCATCTTAAAATGCTACCGTCAATCAAAGCAAGATAAGATGCATAAAGGATAAACATCACATGCAATCAATATAAGTGATATGATATGGCCATCATCATCTTGTTCTTGTGATCTCCATCTCCGAAGCACCGTCGTGATCACCATCGTCACCGGCGCGACACCTTGATCTCCATCATAGCATCGTTGTCGTTTACGCCATCTATTGCTTCTATGACTATCGCTACCGCTTAGTCATAAAGTAGAGCAATTACAGGGCGTTTGCATTTCATACAATAAAGCGACAACCATATGGCTCCTGCCAGTTGCCGATAACTTCGGTTACAAAACATGATCATCTCATACAATAAAATATAGCATCACGTCTTGACCATATCACATCACAACATTCCCTGCAAAATCAAGTTAGACGTCCTCTACTTTGTTGTTGCAAATTTTACGTGGCTGCTACGGGCTAAGCAAGAACCGTTCTTACCTACGCATCAAAACCACAATGATAGTTTGTCAAGTTAGTGATGTTTTAACCTTCGCAAGGATCGGGCGTAGCCACACTCGGTTTAACTAAAGTTGGAGAAACAAACACCCGCCAGCCACCTGTGTGCAAAGCACGTCGGTAGAACCAGTCTCGCGTAAGCGTATGTGTAATGTCGGTCCGGACCGCTTCATCCAACAATACTGCCAAACTAAAGTATGACATGCTGGTAAGCAGTATGACTTGTATCGCCCACAACACACTTGTGTTCTACTCGTGCATATAACATCTACGCATGAAACCTGGCTCGGATGCCACTGTTGGGGAACGTAGTAATTTCAAAAAAAATCCTACGCACACGCAAGATCATGGTGATGCATAGCAACGAGAGGGGGAGTGTATCTTCATACCCTTGAAGATCGCTAAGCGGAAGCTTTTATCAACGCGGTTGATGTAGTCGTGCGTCTTCACGATCCGACCGATCCAAGTACCATACGCACGGCACCTCCGAGTTCTGCACACGTTCAGCTCGATGACGTCCTCGCCTTCTCGATCAAGCCAGACGGGCGAAGTAGTAGATGAGTTCCGGCAGCACGACGGCGTGGTGACGGTGTTGGTGAAGAACAATCTCCGCAGGGTTTCGCCTAAGCACTACGGAAACTATGACGGAGGATAAACTAGAGGGGATGGGGTTTCCGGCACACGGCTTGGTGTTTCTTGATGTGTCTTGGGTGCTAGCCCTACCCCTCTATTTATATGTTGAGCCTTGGGGTCGAAACTTGGAGTAAAAGCCTCCACAAAGTTGGTTTCACCCGAAAGGCAAGAGTCCTTCTCGGACTCCAGGGCGACGCCTGAGGTCCCCGGCGCTCGGACCCGACGCCACGGACCCTGGCGTCTGGCCCCTGGACTCCGGAAAACTTCCTTTTGCGCTTTCCAAAAACCTCGTGGGCTTTCCCCTTTGGCCCAGATAAAATGTTCTCGTGCCCAAACATTTCGAGAAACATCCGGAACCCCTTCCGATGGATTTCGAAACCTTTCCGGAGATCAAACACTACTATCCACATATCAATCTTTACTTCGGACCATTCCGAATTCCTCGTCGAGATCCGTGATCTCATCCAAAACTCGAACAACATTGGTCACCAACATACATAACTCATAGTACTATATCGTCAGCGAACGTTAAGCGTGCGGACCCTACGGGTTCGAGAACTATGTAGACATGACCGAGACACCTCTCTTGTCAATAACCAATAGCGGGACCTGGATGCCCATATTGGCTCCTACATATTCTACGAAGATCTTTATCGGCCAGACCGCATAACAACATACGTTGTTCCCTTTGTCATCGGTATGTTACTTGCCCGAGATTCGATCGTCGGTATCTCAATACCTAGTTCAATCTTGTTTACCGGCAAGTCTCTTTACTCGTTACGTAATGCATCATTCCGTAACTAACTCATTAGCTACATTGCTTGCAAGGCTTATAGTGACGTGCATTACCGAGAGGGCCTAGAGATACCTCTCCGACAATCGGAGTGACAAAACCTAATCTCGAAATACGCCAACTCAACATGTACCTTTGGAGACACCTGTAGAGCTCCTTTATAATCACCCAGTTACGTTGTGACGTTTGATAGCACACAAAGTGTTCCTCCGGTAAACGGGAGTTGCATAATCTCATAGTTGTAGGAACATGTATAAGTCATGAAGAAAGCAATAGCAGAATACTAAACGATCAAATGCTAAGCTAACGGAATGGGTCATGTCAATCACATCATTCTCCTAATGATGTGATCCCGTTAATCAAATGACAACCCATGTCTATGGTTAGGAAACATAACCATCTTTGATTAACGAGCTAGTCAAGTAGAGGCATACTAGTGACACTCTGTTTGTCTATGTATTCACACATGTATTATGTTTCCGGTTAATACAATTCTAGCATGAATAATAAACATTTATCATGAAATAAGGAAATAAATAATAACTTTATTATTGCCTTTAGGGCATATTTCCTTCAACTATAACTTCTGAAAGTGGCAAAAAATGAAAGTTTGACTTAGTGTTATCAATTGACGGGACTTGTGGTATGAGCACCACAGGGACCACTTGAGACAATGGGCTGAAGGCACGGTAGAGGCACACAAGGGGAAAACGACATATCATGCATATATAAGTCAATAGATTATCATTACTAAGATATTTCTCAACATGCAAGCATACTACATCAATGTACAACCATGCATCGGGAAAAAGCTAACTTAACATGCGATTGTGCGTATTAAATATGATTGTACCACATATATTCAATAATTATTTTATAAAAACTACACGGTAATCAAATACAATAAATCATATGTATTTTTAGTTTCAGTTCTCATATTGTTATCCAAATATTCATGTTTTATATAATTAAATATTACTAAAATATATTGTACCCAATTCTCGAAGCAATACATGTTGGTTGTCCAACATTGACAGGGCCGGTCCTAAGATTTATGGGGCCCGGGGCGAGACTAAAATCCGGGGGCCCTTAATATAGACATTGAAATAATATTTAATACATGTATATGTGAAACGTTATCAGTAAACACTAAAATCCCTCCAAAAGCAAATAATTAATATTTTACCTTAAGAAAAATTCTAGAGTTCTTAGATGTAAGTTCATTGATGGTGTGAATATCAATCTCCCAAATGCATAAAGTTATCAAACCATTTAACCTCTCCCGGGACATTTACAAACCTCACGTTGACAGTAATGATCAAATAAGGCAGCGTGCCTCGGCCATCATCAACACATCCAGTACCTCGTTATACATGTCCTCTTTGATCAAGCATTAGAACCATCTTCTAAACCCTAGAGATAACACAGATAACGAGTTAAGTTTCATACAATTTCATAAGCTATATGAGTAAATCGTTGAACAAAATATTCAGTATATTACTTGATATCATCTGCAGATCCAAAAGCAATATTTTCTGACAACTTTGGTTCTGGAGATTTAGGTTCAAGTCTTCTACAGGGAAGGAACCATCCAAACGCCTTTGAGATAAAGCTTCTACAGGGAAGTAACCATCAAATCTTCTACCGGAAAGAGAGTAATCTCCAAATCCATACAAACCCCACGTGATCCGATAAAAAACATGCGAAGCGATTCTTACCAAAAGCCTGATGAGGAGCCAACCGGCGTGCTCGTCCTACGTCGCCGCTGTCATGGCATCGGCGGATCGGCCTTGCGTGTGATCACCGCAATTGGCATCGGAAGTTTGGCGGCGGTGTACGGAGGAAAAAGGGGACTAGGGCTGGGACGTTTTCGCAATGACTCACGCCCTGGGCCAGGCCCAAAATCTGAACGTAGGTACTAGGGCCCCTTTTTGTGATCGAAAGGATGAAAATACAAAGACGTAATCGTGCATGGTCCGTCGTCAGTCACCTGCTGCGTGAGGTTGCGTCGCGACTGCATGCCTAGATGATGAACTAACCTGCGTCCTGGTCGGAGGGGCCTCGACTTTGGGGGCCAGGCGCCGCCCCCCCCCCTCAGGACCGGGCCTGCATTGACAACAACCTCCCACACGACACTGGCTGCAGCCTCCCACTAATGGCATCAATGCGAGGAGAAGGGCCCTGGTCCGCATTGACGTGCGATAAAGATTTGCAGTTGAGAAGGCTCAGACCTAGCCTATTTCGCGACTGTATCGGGTCCATATCGAGAAACATTAATGTGTGCAGAAGGGGCGTCCTCTCGCACTAGCCACGTCGGATAAGAAACGACAAAACGAACGCAACGGGATTGGTCAAAGTCGCTCACGCACGTAGGATTGGCCTAACCTAACCTGGGTCTCGCTCACGACTCCACGAGGCCACGGCGCCTTCCCTCTTTGCCGCCGCCTCCTCCTCTCCTCTTCCCTCTTTCTCCCATGATAACTCTCGCCCGGCGCCGCCTCCCCCATCCCAGATTCTTCTCCTCCGCCGTGCCATGGCGCTCCCTATGATCGATGTGCCATCGGGTTCCGCTGTTCTCTGAACTCCGTTTGGGTGCCGGGTGGTGTTCTTAGGAGGAGGAGGAAGAAGAAGAAGATGACGACCAGCAGTGCAGGGGAGGCTGTTCATGATGGAGAGGCTGGTGGCGCACAAGGCATGGGCGTGCTGCCGAAAGTGCCCAGCCCAGCCGACGGCGATGGGCCCGGATAAGTTCGTTGCGCTTCTAGGTTGATTTGGTGGTATGTTAGACTGAATGAGGTTTGGTTAATTCGTTTTGCTTTGGTCCGTGATTCTCCCAATCCAATCCCATCCTATCCCTCTTTGCTCCATTTCACATCCAATCGATGCTTATTTTGATTTGGTGCAGATTCACTCATTTATTAGATTGTGAGAAAGAAGCTACAACCCTTTGATCCCTTTGAAAAACAAAAGTAGCCTGCAGTTAAATCCTCTAATAATTGTCGAGATGATTCTTTCTTGCGTCCAGCTTATAGTTTGAGTGAAAGAAACTACAACTCTTTGGCTCTCTTTGGAAAATGAAACCGACATTGCAGTTGAAATCCCCAAATGACTACCCAAAGATGAGTCTCATGTGGCATCCCAAATAGCTGTTGTGTCTCAAGGCAAGGACAAGCCAACCTATGCACCTCATGTGGAAGATGGAGACATGTGTATTGTTCTTAATACAAAAGATATTTGTGTTACAGGAAGAAAAATGATATGCATATCAACAAAATCAAGCGGATATCCCGACGAGTGTGCTCGTGGTGGTCGCTCAGATCCCAGCCGTGCATGGCGGAGGGCGTCCTCGTCGAGATAGTGTCGTTGTATACATGAACTTCATCTCCAACCCATCCACAGGTGTACCAGCTCCTCTCTGTATATAGTTCGATTTTTTCATGTTCAATTCATCTTTGGCTAAAAGAACTTCAAAATCGAGCAGGGATTATTTGATTTGTAGCCAATGATTTAATTGTTCAGACTATTTTGGTGTCTAGAAATAGTAGTAAAACTACTAATATCGTATTAGGGGCTACAACGCAGCATATATTGTTTGTTTGAATTAATTTATTTTCATTGTAATAGAGAGGAAGCAGTGAGTTTTGCTGGATTTTTTCCCTGAAGGAATCATGGTTTCTTTCAGTCCATCTCCATGGTAACACAGGGCCAGCAGGGTTTTGGTGTAAGTGGCTCTAAAATATTAATTAGACTGGTGAATTTGAGGGTTATAGTGCTCCATTCAATTACGATTCACTAAAGCTGCTATATCAGATGGAAGGTTTACAATTTGGGGATTGGAGCATCCAAGATATTATATCATATTGTTCATGAAAAGTTATGCAATAAGAAGTCAAGAACCACCCGCTAATATGGAATGGTTGTATGCCTTTTTACAGCAACTAGCAAGGAGCAAAATAATATTTTTGATGTTGCTTTGACTAATTAAGTGAGGTCCTAACTTAAGTTGGCTAATTTCTTTCATACCCATTATATGATTGGCATGTCCTATTTCTCTCTTGGTTTCTTCCTCTTTCTTTTGTTGCTTCGTTGGAATTTTGTTGGTGTATTTTGGCTATTTGTTGAGTGTTTGGTGCTTGGTTTTCAGTTGTTCACTTTCTTTTTCTTCCCCTTCTTTGATTTTTCTTTTGGATGATCTTCTCCTAATAGACACCATGTGGTTTTTGTGTTGTTTCCTAGGTACAGATTTTGGTGTCAATTCCTGGACCTTGCTGCATGCATGGCCATCGGCATAGCCAACCCAGTGCGGCGTTTAGCGGATGGCCAGATCTATCTGCGAGAGCATGGCCGATGCTGGAAGGAGGTCTTGCCGCCGCCTCAAGCAGTCGGTAGGCACAATTGATCCTAAAGCTCCAGGCTGGATCAAAAGGTATGTCGATTTGCAGTGTTACATGTCTGAAAATTGTGATTGAAAACTCGACTTATTAGAGTAGGCATAAACATTGCAGGCACTGATAAAAAAGGATATCTTAAACAATTACTGCACCTTGAGATCTACTCCTAGATGATTCTGCATTTTAGTTTTATGATGTGTAGTTATAGCTGATACTACTAAATGGCTCAGATGTACTTGCATCTTTAAAAATCAGTGATTTAATGAACATTTTGCCAATTGACACAAGATGCAGAGTATAAAAAGTTATAGCATGTTACAGATAAACCAGAGGAATTGGCATGTATATGTGTGTGTTTCTGATTATGTGTACCTTACAGGTTCAGTTGGGATATGTGGTCAAAGATTAGGACACTAATTTCCATGTAGGTTACATTTATAGTTGTTTAATTCATGATGTGCTCGTCTCGTCATTTTTATTCTGTACGTGCAGGGTGAGGATTTGGGAGGAAGCCCCTGTTTGAACACCTTGTCCCAGTCAAGCACGAGCCGACGGCGGTGACACTGCATATGTTATCCAGGATCATGCTCAACGGTTGTGTCATCGGCAACAAGATCCACAACCGGGTGTTAATGTAGAGGGCAGGAACCAGTAGCAGGTGAGGATACTATGAAATTTCGCTGTGAATCATTGTTAATTATTGGTCGTACTTCTTGTGCTCTGAAGATTTTATTCCACTCGTCTTGATACACAAAAAGAGTTTGTTTCATGAATTCAAAAGATACTGAAATTAAAGGTTCGGCTTATATTTGGGGAGCAGACTCTTTTTGAAAATCGACATCTGAATGTAAATAAATGCCCTTGGTATGTTCTAATTCCTATCATCCATTGTTGCAAATTTCTTCTAACCCAACACATCAGTTTCTTATCTTCTTTCGGTTCACCTTCGCTCATCCTGACATTCATCACCATAAAATATTTTACATACAATTATCTTTACATTGTTAGCCTGCTTTTTTGTTTGTTTCACAAGCTTGAAATATTCTACAATGCTGATAGTGATGGAGGGATTTGGTTGAGGTCTACTGATGTAGAAACCTCCAAGTTTTCAAGTATTTTAGTTTCCTATTTTTGCAATGTAGAATGTCTCATGATACATGTTCTTCTGCGATCTTATTTAGGTGAGCACCAAGATCTCTGAAACTTTTTCTTCAAAATACAGTAACCAAGCTGCGTTTGTTTCGTGCACATACATAAATGGATGGCTCTTCTTCTTGGAGCCCCAAGTTGTGGGAAAACAAACCTATTGCTACCACTTGTAGGAAAGCTCAACCAAAACCAAGAGGTATTTTTATTTTTCTTCACTTCAACAAGGTCTGTCATGTACAATGAGCAGCACTCAAACCACAAAATGATTTGCATCCCATTAATTTTTTTCAAAATTTCAATTTTATGACCTGGCATTCTAAATAAAACATAGCTCATAGCCAACCATGCATAATTTCTCATGGCAGATGTACATATTTATGCCCACAAGGCCACAAGACACAATTGTGTGTTGTAGGTAACATCAGAAATTGAGTTGAATGGGATCAAGATGGAGCGGTTTGTTTCTAAAAGGCACCACCTCTTTAATTTTCTGCTGGACAAGCGGATAACATGCTCCGGTCCAATTCGTGATTCGTGTTGATGCATCTCTAAATAATCTAATCATTCTGTTTTGCTAGCTTGTGCCATGCATGTCAGTGAGTTCTGATGTTTTTTGTACTCTATCATGTTATGTGTGTGTTTATCGAACTGCTATGACATGGGCGATGGCGAGGGTAACGAGAATGGGTCTTTTTGCCTGTACAGTTCTTATAGGATTATCCTTACTATATGTTTGAGTAAAACAACTCAAGTTCATGTTTATACTCGGTAGAAATTAAATATGAGATGTGCTTTCGAATCTGCATGCGTGTTGATCAAGACACGGCCCAGCATGGACGTTTAAAACACATGCAATCAGATTATCTCGATGTAACTCATTAGGATGCTTCTGGTCTCTTTTCAACTAAAAAAATGCAATGGTGTACCGTGTACATATACCATGGATTATGTGCTTGTCTACTAATGGTGATGTTGACATGGTATACTGTCTATTCTCCCTACTCAATTGGCTGTGCTCATATCAATGTAGGCTAACTAAAGAATTTAAGATGCTCATATCTATGGATTTGAAGCTAACTAAAAAGTTTTAGATGTTCATATGTGGTGTCTGTTTGATGAGGAAAAAAAATAGACAACAAGACATGTGTTGTTGCTTTGTATAACTTGGCAAAGAAGGTTTACGAAGGTCAAATAACTGGCTGTTGGGTGTGACTTTCATAGTAGTTATTTTTATAAAATGTTAAATAGGCACCAAATGTTCTGATCCACCTGCTTACCCACGAAAAGGCTCTCCAGCCATAGAGTTCTGTAAGAAAAAAAAGGCCCACCAGTCTGGTTGTTTCCTGAAATTTGATTGTGCCGAGATCATCCAGAAAGAACCCTATCCCCTTCCCCGCTGCCACCCGTGAGGTGTCGCGGAGGGGGCTCCAGATCTCCGCCGCTAGCACCACCTCCTCCCTCCTCCACCCTTGCCGCCACCAAAGGACGCGGCCAGGCCCCTTCCTCCCCCGCTCGTGGGGTATGTCACGGGTGAGATCTCGGGGGCGGGGACGCAGCGCTCGGTGCCGGGCGCAGCGGCGCTCAAGAGTAGGCCGGTGATGGCGGCAGGCCGCATGGTGGTGATGCGGGCCGGTGGATAGCGTCGACAGCAGTTGCTTCTGGCAGCACCTCAGCGTCGCATCCGGCGCCGCGGGTCGCGGGCGGCCCTCTTGCCGTGGATCTCTGGTGTGTGTGGGGGGGGGGGGGGCAGCTCCCGCCCAGTTGGGCCCTCGCGGCTGGGTGGCGACGGTCGGCACGGGAGGACCCCCTGGTGGCATCTCTAGGCGGCGGCAGCTCTGCCATCCTTCCTCTAAGGCATCGGGCAGCGGCCGGTGCCTCCTCATGGTCTAGGCCTTCGGCGCGAGGGCGAAACATGGTTTCGGGGCGTGGAGCGCAGGCGCGGACGTGGCCATGAGCCACTTCCCCGCCTCCCCTTTCCCCCGGTCGATGTATGGTCGCGGCCCTTCTCGAGTCAGGTTTGCCGCCGGCTGCTCTGGAGGTGGTTGGGGTCTCGGATCTAGGCAAGTTGTGGCCTTTGGAGGCTCTCGTGGTGGTCTCATGGCGGCGCGGTGGCCCTGGCCGTGGGAGCCGCGTTGGTCGTGGGCGGATTGCACAGCTCTGCTACGGGCAGGTAACCATGGCCGCTCGGGCGGCATGGCTGCGGGTGGTTGGCGGATCGTTCTGGCGGAGGGTTGAAGCACCAGGGTCCATCACATACCCAGTCCATGCACTGGTTGGTGATGGCGTCCATGGACGACGTGTTCCTCCTTGCAGGCTTTGTCGTGGTGCTTCTACTCCTTCCGTCTTACTCTGGGTGAAAACTTGATCTTGGATCGGACGGTGGACGGTGTTCATCGTCGTGCCCTTCTGGAGGCACCGTCTTGGAGTCCTCGGTCCGGCGTGTCCGTCGCACATCCTCCTAGATGATCGCTCCTCATGGTGGTAGTCTCCATCGGCTCTAAGCGGATCTGTTTTGCACATCTTATAGGTGCTTCATAGTTGTTGAGGTTGTGTGTCGGTGCCCGGCATTCGTGTATCTTGCCTTGGGTGTGTGTGGCGTGCGTTTGTATCGGATGCTTCGATGTTGTGTTGGTGCTTTATAATATAAATAAAGGGGGAAACCCTTTTTCGTAAATTTGATTGTGCCCAAGGATACATTGATTTGCATACAATTCTTCAAACAATTGTAGACCAAGGATACAATTGATGAAAATCTTCAGAAAACTGCAAGACATGCTTTTTGAGGAAAGAGGTTAAGAAGATTAGTCACTGCCGCAACATGTGTTGAGAAAAATACAAATTCGCTGACACCTGTTGTCTATAAAATTGAGCTCACCATGATTAATTCCTTTCTTTCAAGTCGATAGTCGGTTCAAAAATATGATTCAGCATATAAATGCATAGTTTTGCTATTCTGTTGCTTTCCTTTTTTTGTATGATATGGTAGCTTGTTAATTTGGGTCTCGCTCATACACATTAACTCTTTCCCTATCTGTGATATCTAATTTAGACCATATTATTCCACAGGTAATACAAAAGCATTGTATTTGCTTGCTCCAAGATGTCAGCCTACCTCGCTCACTTTCCTTTTAAAACACTCAAATTTGGTGAATGAAACTTGGATGTGCAAAACATTCTGCTTTGTTTACATTCAGGAATAACCTTGTTGTCTATGCTACCTTTATGGTGGTTCACAGCACCAATCCTCACATATGCTCCTGCACACAACTGTTCTAATTGAAAATGCTTTTCATGATTTCTTCTTCATGCCTGCCCAGCTATCAGGCTCCTTATTTTGGTTTCACTTACAGTGCGGTTTATTTTCATTTAGGAGCTCATTTCTTAAGATCTCATTTGTATATTACCCTTAATCAGCCAATTGATTGATTGCACTTCCTTTTATTGCTCGAGATAAGGCCGCAGGCGCCGCCACGCCCTGGGCCAACACGATTGTGGCGGGTATCGAGCCGCCAACACTGGTCTTATATTCCTTATGTGATCGTGCTTCTCTGTCCCGAGGTCACCCGGGTCCGATGTGCCAAAAGGACAGCAAGGGAACAACAACACGTCCATCCCTCTTCACCAAGATAATCTCACCCGTCTTGCTTCACTTTTGGAGCAGGCGATCGTTGCTGCAACATGGAGCTCTAGGGTAGTTAGTCTAGATTCAACTAGAGTTGCAAGTGTACCATTGTCCAAAGATAGCTACCTTTTACGATAGATTTTAGACTTCTTATCCTGTATTAGTTTAACGGCTGGCTAACTTCATTTCTTGTCATGTTGCTATCCAGTGTTAATTTATCTGTCTACCAAGTTTTAGAGGTAAGTCATGAATAGTCTTCTTTATTTTTGTGATTCACGGGCCATAGCTTAGCTTCCGTGCAGTAAATTTTGTGAACAATGCAGCATTTCTCTTATCATGTCTAGTGTATAAATATTTCGTTGGTAAGAATTGTGCTACCATGCCTTGCATCTAGATACATCCATACCTCGACAAGTAATTCAAAATGGAGGAGTAGATCATAACTCTTGGATGCAACATTTTCACATTCTTTTACATTAGAAATTTATCTTACGGTATTATGTTTATTTTTCAGAACCAAAGACCTGGACAGGAGCCATTTGCTTTCAACATTGGCAAGGGTTCAATGATCAAAGGTGATCCTCTTTGCTCGTGGGCGCACAATGGGGCGCTGGCGCACAATCTCCGCCTGCTCTAAGACACTACATGCGGCACGATCACGTTGTCCTCGGCGGCAGGCACCACAACGACAATGAGCGGAATTTTCCATCATTCAGATGCTAGCGTTCAGTTCCGCACCCCTTCCATGTGTGTGCTCCAATTTATGCCTGCATCGTGCCCTTCATCCCGCAAACCCTGGCGTTTATGACAAGGACTGCTACTTCTTCTGCGATGCTCGCGACGTGGGCCGTGTTGAGGACTAATAAGATGGCGAAGGAGCAGCTTCTCAAGAAGGCGATGATGAAGGTGAGCGTCGGCTCATTGGGGCAACGAAGAACGGTGAGGATGCGAAGGCGGATGCAATGCAATACAACGGCATGGTGGAGAGGAGTATCTTGTAGATACATAATGTTAAGATTGCTTGTTTATTTGTTGAGTTTGATTACCATTTGTATATGCACTTGTCCTATCAACTGCAAAGAAAGCCACTCAAAAGGGCACTTCCTTACCTTGCCTTTTTATTCAAAAGTTGTGAAAAGAAAAAGAAAAGGTGCGGCCACCTATCTAACACCGCCCAGAAACGCCTCAAGCGGCGCACCAAGGGTGCGCCCCAACCACTAGTGTATAGCAAACTCGGCGTGAAGGGACGCTCCTCGACGGAGCGATGTCGATGTTTATTGCGTTGTTGCTCCACTGCTCTCCCCTCGCCACCTAAACAAACATTCACACCTGACCTTTCCTGCACCGTGGCCATGTTTAAGTGTGACCAGTATGAATAAGCACTTTGTCATGATTCAGGTGTAGTTATCTCAGTTTGTTAGTTTGTCTATTACTTCTTCGTGTTCCCATATGTATTCTTATTCGTGTTAACGTCCTTTGGGGATAATTCATAAAATGAATATTTATTATTTATTATGTGTTTTCCATAACTTACTTAACTTTCTGGTTGTAGTTTGCCTTTGCGCCGAGAGCGCAACGGGTAATCTATTTGTCATTAAAACTTCATCATAGGGATACAAGTTCGACTGAATACCTTGAAACCCGTTGCAAGAAATACTACGGCCTTGACATTGATAATGAGATTTACATATGCGCTGGGGACATAGTAAAAATTACTATACTCGCCTTGCATATTTATCTCTGTGTTTATCCTCATAATTCATTTTAGAATTTAGTAAAATATTGCTACACTCTATCCTTTTGCAAAACATCATTTCGTATCATGTCTGTGGCAGGAAGGTTGACCATTCAAGAGAAAAAATAGTTGTTCGATGTAATGAATAGCAAGCAGCGAGGAAGAACAAGCAGGACGTGTGGTTTTACCTCTTCGAGAGGGCCCGAACCTGGGTAAAAATATGTCCTTTTTACTTCCTGTTACCATCTTGCTCAGAACACCAGCTCGGGACCCCCTACCCCAGATCCGCCGATTCTCGCATCGACGGGGTGAACTTGCAATTGGGGCAAAAAAAAGGATCAAGAGCCCAGTTGTGAGTCAATGGTCTTTTTGCAACTGGGATAAAAAAGGAGCGAGCATAGTTGTGAGTTGATGGTTGACAGAAAACTAGGACAAAAAAAGTGAGCCCCTGGTTGCAACTCGATGGTGGACTTGCAACTATGGCAGAAAAAGAGTCAGGCCTAGTTGTAAGTCCACCTCAACTTGCAACTAATGCAAAAAATAATTTACTCGGGCCAAATTGTGATACAAAAGAAACACCGAGCCCAATTGTGAGTCGATGGTAGACTTGCAACTGAAAAAGGCTAAGCCCAATTGCAAGTTATAGTGGACTTGCAACTGAGGCAAAAAAATTGATTGATCCCAGTTGTAAATTGAGGATGAAGTTGCAACAGAGGCTAGAAAAGAGGGTCACACAAAAAAGGGTGTCGCGTCTAGTGGAAGACCAAGGGGAAATAAAGAGAGGAGGAATTAGGAGAGGCAAGGCAGGAGCAGAATGAAGGGTGATAAAAGAGGTAGTGAACCTTGTCTTTTCCCCTTCAATAAAGCAGACCAATTCAAATGACAAAAAACTCATGAAAAAATGGCCGAGAAAACATAATAGACACCGAACAAAAAAAAGGGCCTAACAAAAACAGGCCGACAAACTGGCTAGCATTACAGCGCGTGGTGCATGCGGCAAAAATGAAGCGGGATCAAGTTTGCACAAACTTTACAACAAATAGATCGGATGAACCACAACCTAGATAAGACATTGTTAAAATCTCATCTAGATAAGATTTAGCAAATCAGATTTGAAAAGTATTAAAATACTTTTTAAATGTTCATTTAAAAAAATCATAAATTCAAAGAAGTGCTCACAAATTAATAAATCATGATTTTTAATAAGTGTTTTGCACACTTCAAAAATGTTCATGTATTAAAAATATCATGGATTGAGAAATGGAAAATAAAAAATGAAAAGGATAAGAACACCAAAAATAAAATAAATGTGTGCATTCACTCGATTGGAATAAATAAACAAGAAAAGAGCAATACTATTCTGACAAAATTCAATCACTGGATTCATTCTATTTAAACTTTTGTGTACAAGAACAAAATTATTCATAAAAAGGAAATCTAATTCATACTTTCGCAAAAAAAATTGAGCCTTGTTTTTTAGATTTCACACAGATGCATAAAAGTGTTCTGCTACTTAAAAAATGACCTGCTATCTGAAAACACTCCCCCGACACTCGACATACAACATTAGCATGCATGAAATCTCTGATCAAAGAAAGCATTCTTGAGAAATTTTTACTCTACATGTATACACAAATGAAAAGAAAAAGAAAAAAATCTGCATGTACGGACACATACTTGAACAAAAATTGCCAATCGCACTAAGCTAATCTGCATATATAGACACAGAAAATCAAAACAAAAAAGGAAAACAAGAGACAATGAAAAACACACAGGCAACCCAGCCCACAAAAATGCACAGACAAAAAAGCAAAAAAAACTACTATTGGGCCTGGCCCAGGAAAAACAAAGCACACAAGATCGAGAAATGAAAGCAGTGGATAACAGCATGACTGCATGAGCGACAACTCAGAAAAATAAACGAGCGATGTTGCACCAATCTTAAAGTAACTTTGATCATACCGCAGTGGACTTAGATGTGACATAGTTAAATCCCATCTAGATGAGATTTATCAAATCCATTTCCACTAAGCGGGCAAGTGAAACGCATACAATACAACAAGTAGCAAATGAAAACATACATGACTCCTTTGGTTTAGAGAAATTTTGTAGATGGGATTTCTATAGCAAAAAAGATTTTTCTAGAGTCGTTTGGTTTGTAGGAATAGAATTCTATTTCTATGGAAGGATTCTAACTATACTCTATATTGCATAGAAAAATAAATATTAACCTAGACACAATGAAAAAATATATATGAAGTGAATCAAAGAACATCTAACTTTTTATTCATATTCATAGAATTTGAAATACATGACATCTCAGCTCTTCCAAGTTTTCTGTTCCTATGATATAATATTCACAACCTGCCAAGCTATGAACCAAAAAGGCTTGACGGCAGCACTGTATGTAATCGAAAGCGACCTCGTGCCTAAAATCCGGACTAGTAGCAGAGTTGTGAATATTAAAAGCGATCTCGGCGGCAGCATTGTAACTTTTTATTATTATTAAAAACTTACATGATTGGTGTGTGCTGCAGAAAAATCAAGGAAAAATAAGGCGCATGACGGCGAGGGTAAAAGCAAGTCTAGTAGAGCCCTCAAACCCTCAAACCTCTAAAAATAACTGCTTTTATACAGTTTTCGTCAAAAAAAAGCTGTAGACTAAAACCCCTAAACCCTTAAACCCGTAAAAAAATTTAGAGATTCAACCCTTAAACATTTTCACAACCTGTAGAACTGAGGGTTGGGAGGAAAAACTCCCCCCAACCCGCACTCCTCTTCCACCCTCGCGCGGGAGGGAAGTTTCATCCCCGGCTCCTCCCGTCGCCTCCTTCCGCCCTTTGGCCCCAAGACCGCCATGGAGGCCTCCGCCCGCCGCCGCCCCGCCCGTCTAGGGCCCCGCCCGCCCCGACCCGCTCCCGCCTGCACCGACCGTGGCCGGCGTGGCGGCGACCACGTCGGGGCAAGCGGCGGCGGGCGGGCCTCACCGCCTCCTCCCGCCTCCCGGCTCCGCCCGACTCCGCCACAGCCCCGTCCCTTGGCGCCCGCCCCCAAGAAGAGCCGGCCGGCGGGCTCCGTGGGCATGAGAGGCTTCCTCAAGGTCGCTGGCTCGTCCCGACCGTGAAGAAGCTGGAAGAAGCCCTGACCTGCCGCGCTGACCCGCCCGCCGTCGCCGAACCTCCTCCCGCCGCACGAGGTGTTCGAGGAAATGGCAACCCCATCCTCGTTCATGGACCTCCTCCAAAACGCGGAGGTGGACCTCGGGGCTCCGCCTCTAGAACCCTTTAGGGTTGGTGACGACTTGGAGGAAGATGAGGAGGATGAGGAGGATGAAGGGGATGACGAGGAGGAGGTGGCCGAGATAGGGGAGGAGGCATTCACCGCCGCTTCCCGCCCACACGCGCGGTCGACAAACTACACCGAGGCGGAAGATATCCTCTTGGTTCGTGCTTGGGCAGCTGTGGGGATGGATGCAAGCACCGGCACCGATCAAACCGTGGCGGTATTGGCAAAGGATCGAGGACAACTATTGTAGGATCAAGCTGAAGAATAGTGGGTTCATCTCTCGCACTTACCGGTCGCTTCAAGGCCGGTGGGAGTTGATGAAGCCCGCTTGTGCTCGTTGGAGTGCGGCCATGGACCAAGTGAGGGATGCACCACCTAGTGGAACCGTGGAGAGTGACTATGTGAGTACATATCTCTTCACTATTTTGATTATCTGTGTGTACTATGCTATTGGTGGGTTCTTATGTGATTATGTGTGGTTGATAGGAGACAATTGCCGGCATGAGGTACAAGGAGATGGCCGCTTCCAAGGGCAAGCCATTCCCATTTAAGCATGTTTGGGCAATTCTTCAAATCTTTGACAAGTGGAAGTTGAGGGATCAAGAGACCGCACCCAAGAAGTCGGCAATGCTTAGGATGGATGATAGTGAAGATGAGGAGGAGAGGAACTTGGGCAAGCCCGAGGGAACCAAGAAGGGCAAGCTAAGGGTGAAGATGGAAGGAGAGGCGTCAAGCCTACGGGAGAATATGGAGCACATGATGAAGGCAAGAGAGGAATTGACAACGAAGGCATTGGAGACGAAGCTTCTTATCACCGAGAAGAAGAAAGAGGTCAAGATTGCACAAGTTGAAGCAACGCGTGAAGAAGCAAAGCGCAAGGCCGACTTGGAGGAGAGGATGATCAAGCTCAAAGAGGCAAAGGTACACTACTAGGGAAAAGCCTAGCAGTAGCGTTGGTTTTTGGCCTATCGATGGCTGGGAAGAAGCGCTATCGATAAGGCTTCTGATAAAGCTTAGCGATGGCGCTCACGGCACACGCCTTCTGCTATATCTACTTAGTAGCAGCGCTTTCTAACAGGCGCTCTGCTAATTACTAGTAGCGCTTTCGAGAACAATCGCTACTACTATTATTCGTAGTTCCATTTATTTTTATTTTAGGTCGTATTCATACACTGTATACAATTTTCATACAGTAGCAAGTTAGAGATTGTTTTAACATCATAATGAGTTATTAAATCACTAGGTGAAAGAACTTTGGATTAGTTTCAAGTGCATGGATCCAAAGTAACCAATATAATGGTCACTTTGGATCCATCCATTTGAAACTAATCATGATTATTTCACCCAATGACATAATAACTTATCATCATCATCACAATATCATTAACAACTTATCATCATAATATATCATTGTCATATAACTCCTCATAATCATCATTTTCGTTCATGATGAGACATCATATAACAACTTCGTCACTAGTTATAATATCAACTCCTCCTCATCATCATCATAGTACTCATGATCACTACTCCTACTCAGCATCACCATCAAGTCTAAGACATTGTAGTCATATATAATCAACACTAACTAATTGTTCTTAATACTTAGGAGCTACTCCTCTCTCCTAGCCAAAATACCATAAAACAGATAAACCGGTCCTTCACCATAATGGAGAATGGACATAAACCTATCTCCAACTTGTGGCTTGCGCACATTCATTTTGTCTCCAATTATTTGCGTGTGCGCATTCATCACTTTGCTCCATTCTTTGATTTTGAGCCTTCCATCATTTGAGGAAATCGAGTATGCAGTATGGTAAGCCTCAGAAGGAGTTGGTGTAAGCTAACCATATGCATATCACCTTCGATACATAGCATGTCGGGCACAACCTGCTTGGGAGCCTCTGTTCAAAACCGAAATAGTAACATATATAGTTAGCAATGTAGTTTACTTAAGAATAATGTATGCAATGAAGTTACCATCATTAACAAAATCTTACCATGTTTTTGGCAATGAAGTTACCATCAAGCAATTTATGGATAGTGGCACGTATCTAGTATAATTTGGGCTGATAGAGTTACTGGTTTTGAAGGCCTCAACATCTTCTGTGAATGAGACAAGATAACCTTTCTCCTCACAATTAAGCTTGGAATCATAGCTGTAGTATGTGTTGTCTACTACCTTCCGAGTATTTCTTGAAGATAAGAAATAAGCTGACAATTATAAATAAATAAGTTTAGTACAGACGAACACCAAATATTTTTAATTTAACAACATAAATTACTGAACTTAACAGATTAGTTTGACAAACTAACATCTAGGTAAAACTGGAGGCATATTCACATCCACCCAGATGTCAATATTATCATCGTCATCATAATCTTCGGGACGAATATCAAATATTATTCGCATTCCCTCCTCAAATCCATATGCCTTGCAGAGAGCTTCCCAATTAGAGCAACCGAAATGGGAGCGATCGACGGCATTGTAGAACTTAACCAGAAACTCATAACCATGTTTAGTTCTTAAGTGAGCCCTCCTCGTCTCCACATTCTCAAAGTCATCTAAACCAAAACCAAGCTTCTCCAATACATATGGTCTAGCATGGCACGGGATGTACTAGTCGTATTGAAAAAATCCATAAATTACACGTTGAACAAAAGAAGAACAAGTGATGATATTTATTATGATGAAATGCTTGTCATTATGCATGCCGTACAAACATCGAATGTCTCTTCCAGCTTCACGGTGAAAAACCTATCATTTTGCGGTGAGGAAACACATCGCACACAACACGGTCATCGTAGCAGTACCCGCACTCCGGGATCCCATCGTCATCAGACATCTCCTGTGTCCAAAATTCAAAGATTATAACTCGACGGCAAAACCCAAAAAATCCGGCATGACCTTTGCTAAAAAAGACATATCGAGCACTTGAAATTTGCAGGAACGGAAATTAATCAACACTCCGGCAAAACATAGGCCATTTAGCGATGGTCATTGCATTTCAATGGTTCAAAATATGAAAAAAAAAACATTTGAAAATATCTTATATATAATCCTAACACTAAATAAACTAGTTTTATTAACTACTTACTAAATAAACTAGTGCTATTAAACACTTACTATAAATAAACTAGTTCTATTAAGCACTTACCAAATAAACTAGTTCTATTAAGTACCTAATATAAATAAACTAGTTATATTAATCACTTACTAAATAAACTATTTTCTATTAAACACTTGCTAAAATTCTACTACCCTAGTTCTACCCTAAATTTTCTTACTTCTATTTTATTCAAAACACCTCGATTTGCAAGAACAGAGACAAGGGAGGGAGGAAGGAGAGAGGAGGGGGGGCGGCGGCGGAGGAGGAGGGGGAGGGCCGGCCGAAGGAGGAGGAGGAGGGGCGGGAGGAGGAGGAGGGCACGGTGGGAGGAGGAGGAGGAGGCGCGGTGGGAGGAGGAGGCACGGAAGGAGGAGTACCTCGGTGGCGGATGGAGGATGGCGGCGGTGAGGTCGAGGCGGCGGGGGTGGGGAGGCGGGCGGTGAGGTCGAGAGCGGCGTGGGCGGCAGCAGTGAGGTTGAGGCGGCCTCGGCGGTGGCGGTGAGGGCAGGCTCGGGCTCGGGGCGGCGATAGAGGAGTAGGGGTGCAGGGGAGGAGGACTTAGTGAAATTTTGAGCGGGCTGGTGGTTAAGTCGAAGTAGCTATAGCGCGTTTTACAGAACAACGCTACTGCTAAGTCTAAGCACGCATCAAAAATATACATTGGTCATCATTGATCTTTTTGCATAGAATCTAAATAGTCAACATGAATCCTCACAGTACCTGCATAGGCACTGGTGAAGATTCATATTGCAGCCACAAATCATACACATATAGTTCAATGAAGACCAAGTGCTCAAGGTAGTTTGAGAAGTAACATATTTAAGATGGTAAACACCTTGTTCGCTTAGCAGTATGAGACTAAACTTAATTAGGTGCAACACTTAGCAGCAGCGAGTTTTGCATAAAAACGCTGCTACTAAGTACTTTAGCAGCAGCAGCGTCGAGGAAGGGCGCTACTACTATATCTAGCCTGGAGGCAAATCCGTGGCAATTATAGTAGTAGCGCTTGTTTCACGTAGAGCGCTACTGCTACCTAGTTATTAGTAGCGCGGTTCCGTTAAGCCCGCTACTGCTAGTTAGCAGTAGCACCCGTTTTTAAACCGCGCTGCTGCTAAAATTTTGTGTGTAAGGTTTTCCCTAGTAGTGGTATGGAAAGAACTCATGATGGAAGAGAAGGATCACATGATGATGTCCAAGAAGGACATGGATGAAGACCAATTGCAATGGTGGAAGGACTATAAGGAGGACATCCGGAGAGGAAGAGGATGTTCCGTGGTGCGTCCTCTACTTTTCGAGGTGACACTCCGATGAGTAGTTGTGGTGTTGGCGGTGTGGACGACTCCACCGGCGCCTATGGAGATGCTTGATGGAGCCCGCATGTGGTCTAGGAGATGGCACCGAGGTGCAACTTTTTGGTGATGGTGCCGATGAGAGGGGGAAGATGATGATTTTGTGATGTAAACTATTAAACCATGCATCAATGATTGTCATTTGGTAGTTTGTTTAGAGGTTGATTGTGTTCTTGTAGTCATAAATTGTGAGATGTCAAATGATAGATTTAAAGGTTGGTGTTGAGGCAAAGACTAGAACCCTCAAACCCAACCCTTAAAGCAGTTTAAGGGTTGGGTTTGAGGGTTCTAGTCTTTGCCCCTGTTTTTCAACCCTTAAAAGTGTCAAAAACTGGCACTTCTCAACCCTTAAAACTGATTTAAGGGTTTGAGGGTTTAAGAGTTCTACTAGACACGCTCTAAGGCCGGTTGAGTGGGTGTTGCGGGGGATGTAAACTATTAAACCATGCATCAATGATTGTCATTTGGTAGTTTGTTTAGAGGTTGATTGTGTTCTTGTAGTCATAAATTGTGAAATGTCAAATGATAGATTTAAAGGTTGGTGTTGAGGCAAAGACTAGAACCCTCAAACCCAACCCTTAAAGCAGTTTAAGGGTTGGATTTGAGGGTTCTAGTCTTTGCCCATGTTTTTCAACCCTTAAAGTGTCAAAAACTGGTACTTCTCAACCCTTAAAACTGATTTAAGGGTTTGAGGGTTTGAGAGTTCTACTAGACACGCTCTAAGGCCGGTTGAGTGGGTGTCGCGGGGGATCTTCAAAGCTGCACATGGTTGGAGGACGGGAGTGCCAAGATTGACTGCTCCTTGAAGCCAAGCATGATGAAGATGTGTCTGAAGAGAAGACCCGCTATCTCTACCCCCGCGTCGTCTCCTTGGCGACTCGGGGGGAGAAAAAGCTAACTGGCCGCCCCTCCCTCCACCCTTCTCCCTCCCCTCGCCGCCGTCTGAGGGGCTCGCCGGCGAAGCTCGGCCGGCTCCGGGGATGGCGGCGGCGGGGCATGCTCTGCGGCTTTCTGGCGACTCACGGAGGCGTGGCCTCGCTCGGATGCAGGTGGACAGATCTGATGGTTGCCTCATCCAAGACCGGTGGCGGTGGTGATTGACTGGGCGCTGGAGCTCTTGGCTGCGCCGCCTCTTCCCCCTCCGGTGGGCGCACGGCTGCGGCTGCGGGCGGGGTGGGTCCGATCTGGGCTCACCCGGGCCTGCCGCGCTCGTGTAGCTGGGGCGGAGGATCCGCGCCGTCCGGGGTGTGCGGCGGAGCCCCAGGCGGGAGCTGCTGCCAGATCTCCGGCGTGCGTTCATGGTCTATTGCGGGCAGGCGGGCATCTCCGATCTGGACATGTCCTGCTCTGCGGTGGGCTGGCCGACATGCACCTCGTGACGGCGCCCTGGTGCGTCTGTTGAGCAGGGCCAGTGGTGCTGCAGGTTTTGCTCCGGCCAGGTTGTGAGGAGCTAGGCTCTAGATCTGAAGGTGGGTGCGCGGGGCATCGTCCCGGCATAGGTGTGTCGTATCTCCGGACGAAAGTCCTGCTCATGGCCGGTGATGACAACGCTTGTGGGTGTTGTTTCCTTGTTGGAGGCGTCACCGAGGAGATTCGGCCCCTCTCCTGTCCTTGAGCTATACTCTCCGGGTGAAAACCAAGATCTACCTTGTTGGATCGGCGATGGCGGCGCCTTTGGCGTCGTTTCTTTGATGGAAGCATCGCTGTTGGAGAGTGGACCTCTCGGCAGGTGCACCTGGTTTGCGGCGGAGTGGCTGGTCGGATGCTGGCGGTGTCAAGGTGAGGTGGTATCTGCGGCGACGCGTCCGTCAGGGGCCAGCAGTTGGCCGGCAGTGTTGGGCATTTGGAGTGCATTTCGCTTGCAGCTTCAGGCGAGTTATGTTGGGCGTCCTCTCGAGACCGGCGAGGCACATGTTTGCTCCTCTTCCATCGGACATGTCGTTTCTCTCTGGTGACGGTGATGTCGTCAAGCATGCTGGTGGCGGCCTTGTCCAAGACGACTGAGTGGTGCACTTCGGTGAGGTTGAAGCGAAATCGAAGTCGTCAGGCCGTGTGCGTGGTGGGTGATGTACGATGACGCTGCTTTTGTCTTTCAGTTCGTGTTGTGTCGGCCGTGTGCTTTTGTAAAGGTTTTAGCTTGGTTTTCCTCAATTAACTGAGCATCGGTTTCTTTACCGCTTCCTCTTAATGAATTGTAGCAGTTCTCCTCAGGGCCGGTCCTAAGATTTATGGGGCCCGAGGCAAGACTAAAATCCGGGGCCCCTTAATATAGACATTGAAATAATATTTAATACATGTATATGTGAAACGTTATCAGTAAACACTAAAAATCCCTTCAAAAGCAAATAATTAATATTTTACCTTAAGAAAAATTCTAGAGTTCTTAGATGTAAGTTCATTGATGGTGTGAATATCAATCTCCCAAATGCATAAAGTTATCAAACCATTTAACCTCTCCCGGGACATTTACAAACCTCACGTTGACAGCAATGATCAAATAAGGCAGCGTACCTCGGCCATCATCAGCACATCCAGTACCCCGTTATACATGTCCTCTTTGATCAAGCATTAGAACCATCTTCTTAACCCTAGAGATAACACAGATAACGAGTTAAGTTTCTTACAATTTCATAAGCTATATGAGTAAATTGTTGAACAGAATATTCAGTATATTACTTGATATCATCTGCAGATCCAAAAGCAATATTTTCTGACAACTTTGGTTCTGGAGATTTAGGTTCAAGTCTTCTACAGGGAAGGAACCATCCAAACGCCTTTGAGATAAAGCTTCTACAGGGAAGTAACCATCAAATCTTCTACCGGAAAGAGAGTAATCTCCAAATCCATACAAACCCCACGTGATCCGATAAAAAACATGCGAAGCGATTCTTACCAAAAGCCTGATGAGGAGCCAACCGGCGTGCTCGTCCTACGTTGCCGTTGTCATGGCATCGGCGGATCGGCCGCGGTGTGATCGCTGCAATTGGCGACTGGAAGTTTGGCGGCGGTGTACGAAGGAAAAAGGGGACTAGGGCTGGGACATTTTCGCAATGACTCACGCCCTGGGCCAGGCCCAAAATCTGAACGTAGGTACTAGGGCCCCTTTTTGTGATCGAAAGGATGAAAATACAAAGACGTAATCGTGCATGGTCCGTCGTCAGTCACCTGCTGCGTGAGGTTGCGTCGCGACTGCATGCCTAGATGATGAACTAACCTGCGTCCTAGTCGGAGGGGGCCCCTGACTTTGGGGGGCCCGGGGCGGCCGCCCCCTCTGCCCCCCCTCAGGACCGGGCCTGCCAGTACCTCGTTATACATGTCCTCTTTGATCAAGCATTAGAACCATCTTCTAAACCCTAGAGATAACACAGATAACGAGTTAAGTTTCATACAATTTCATAAGCTATATGAGTAAATTGTTGAACAGAATATTCAGTATATTACTTGATATCATCTGCAGATCCAAAAGCAATATTTTCTGACAACTTTGGTTCTGGAGATTTAGGTTCAAGTCTTCCACAGGGAAGGAACCATCCAAACGCCTTTGAGATAAAGCTTCTACAGGGAAGTAACCATCAAATCTTCTAGCGGAAAGAGAGTAATCTCCAAATCCATACAAACCCACGTGATCCGATAAAAAACATGCGAAGCGATTCTTACCAAAAGCCTGATGAGGAGCCAACCGGCGTGCTCTTCCTACGTCGCCGCTGTCATGGCATCGGCGGATCGACCGCGGTGTGATCGCTGCAATTGGCGACTGGAAGTTTGGCGGCGGTGTACGGAGGAAAAAGAGGACTAGGGCTGGGACGTTTTCGCAATGACTCACGCCCTGGGCCAGGCCCAAAATCTGAACGTAGGTACTAGGGCCCCTTTTTGTGATCGAAAGGATGAAAATACAAAGACGTAATCGTGCATGGTCCGTCGTCAGTCACCTGCTGCGTGAGGTTGCGTCGCGACTGCATGCCTAGATGATGAACTAACCTGCGTCCTGGTCGGAGGGGGCCCCTGACTTTGGGGGGCCCGGGGCGGCCGCCCCCTCTGCCCCCTCCTCAGGACCGGGCCTGGTTCTCCTGCTATCTTTCAAAAAAAAAGATGTGTCTGGAGATCTCTCTTCTGCTTGATCTTCTTATGCCCTCTTGCTTTATCTTTTGGGCATGTAATATTATTACCAAAGTTTGGGTTTTCGGGTTTGCCCCAGCGTCTATGTTAGGTGTAGGCTGTTTGATTTGAGCTATTGGGAGGGAGGAGGATGGCTTCTACCCTCGCAATAGCGTTGTCGGATGTTTTATATCAGTAGTAAGACTGCTGTGCGTGGCTTTGTAGTTGCAAAGACATTGTGGTTTCTCTTAGCGAAATCGGAGAAAGAGCTCTTTGTCAAAAAAGAAAAAAAAGTAGCGAGTTTTCCGGAGAGGGCTTGCGGCATGTGGCTGTGGCTTTGGCTTTTCTTATGTGCTCACGTGCAATTGACAGTTGCAGCCGTGACTCTTTTCATTGGAGGTGGAACCACTCCAATCTAGAGGTCATTTGTTGTCCCGTCATTTGGGCGTTGGCACAGAATCGCACCCTCGCAGCGTCTCCTTTTAAGCTTGAGCTCTCCCACAAATGGGGCAAGCGACCATTTGATTAAAGATCTCATCTTATCCTACCTAATGCAATTGAATCGACAAAGCAGCCGTCATGGCGTTCACAGGATGCGTATCAAACACTACACCAACCGATCCATCAACTAGGATAATCGGGATGCACAGAGTAGAGTATTAGAGCAACTCCAACGCTACCGACCCAAGCAGACGGCGATTTTATCTAATTTTTCGTTAATTTGGGTGCACGGCGGAAACCCATGTTAGTTTTCACGTTTGATTCGACACACGCGCCTAACGCTGGTCCGACCCATTTTTTCGCACGAAAAAATAGACACAAATATTTCAAAAATAAATACATTAACTAAAAACACAATTAAAACTAAACTACGAGGTGGCGCTGCCCTAGGCGGCGTCCTCGTCGAACGTCAGTCATGTGGCAGGGCGACGTCGGGGTAGGGGAGAGGGACACGGTTCTCCCAGTGCCACTTTCGCTTTGGTGCCTTTGGGGCGCTCACGCTACCTCAACCTGTGGGAAGACGCCGACAGGGGCGGGTGAGGTGGGGGAGAGGGGTGGCGGTAGGGGAGAGAGGTGGCTAGGGTTGCCGCCGACGGAGGAGCAGAGGTGGTGATGAAAATACAAAGACGTAATCGTGCATGGTCTGTCGTCAGTCACCTGCTGCGTGAGGTTGCGTCATGTTGCATGCCTAGATGATGAACTAACGGTGTCTGGTGGAGGGGCCCCGACTTTGGGGGCCAGGCGGCGCCCCCTGCCCCCCTCGGGACCGGGCCTGGTTCTCTGCTATCTTTCAAAAAAAAAGATGTCTCGAAGATCTCTCTTACCTTGATCTTCTTATGCCCTCTTGCTTTATCTTTTGGGCTGTAATATTATTACCAAAGTTTGGGTTTTGGGTTTGCCCAGCGTCTATGTTAGGTGTAGGCTGTTTGATTTGAGCTGTTGGGAGGGAGGAGGATGGCTTCTACCCTCGCAATAGCGTTGTCGGATGTTTTATATCGGTAGTAAGACTGCGGTCGTGGCTTTGTAGTTCCAAAGACATTGTGGTTTCTCTTAACTGAAATCGGAGAAAGAGCTCTTTGTCAAAAAAGAAAAAAGAGTAGCGAGTTTTCCGGAGAGGGCTTGCACGGCATGTGGTTGTGGTTTTGGCTTTTCTTATGTGCTCACGTGCAATTGTGATTGCAGCCGTGACTCTTTTCATTGGAGGTGGAACCATTCCAATCTAGAGGTCGTTGTTGTCCGTCATTTGGGCGTTGGCACAGAATCGCACCTCGCAGCGTCTCCTTTTAAGCTTGAGCTCTCCCACAAATGGGGCAAACGACCATTTGATTAAAGATCTCGTCTTATCCTACCTAATGCAACTGAATCGACAAAGCAGTCGTCGCAGCGTTCCTGGGATGCGTATCAAACACTACACCAACCGATCCATCAACTAGGATAATCAGGATGCACAGAGTAGAGTATTAGAGCAACTCCAACGCGCCGACCCAAACGGACGGTGATTTTATCTAATGTTTTGTTAATTTGGGTCGGCACGGCGGAAACACATGTTCGTTTTCACGTTTGGGTCGACACATGCGCCCAACGCTGGTCCGACCCATTTTTTTCACACGAAAAAATAGACACAAATATTTCAAAAAATAAATATATTAACTAAAAACACAATTAAAACTAAACTACGAGGTGGCGCGCTGCCCTAGGCGGCGTCCTCGTCGAACGTCAGTCATGTGGCAGGGCGACGTCGGGGTAGGGGAGAGGGACACGGTTCTCCCAGTGCCACTTTCGCCTGGTGCACTGGGACGCTCACGCGCTACCTCAACCAGCGGGAAGACGTCGACAGGGGCGGGTGAGGTGGGGGAGAGGGGTGGCGGTAGGGGAGAGAGGTGGCTAGGGTTGCCGCCGACGGAGGAGCAGAGGGTGGTGATCAAAATACAAAGACGTAATCGTGCATGGTCCGTCGTCAATCACCTGCTGCGTGAGGTTGCGTCGCGACTGCATGCCTAGATGATGAACTAACCAGCGTCCTGGTCGGAGGGGGGCCCTGACTTTTGGGGGCCCGGGGCGGCCGCCCCCTCTGCCCCCCCTCAGGACCGGGCCTGGTTCTCCTGCTATCTTTCAAAAAAAAAGATGTGTCTGAAGATCTCTCTTCTGCTTGATCTTCTTATGCCCTCTTGCTTTATCTTTTGGGCCTGTAATATTATTACCAAAGTTTGGGTTTTCGGGTTTGCCCCAGCGTCTATGTTAGGTGTAGGCTGTTTGATTTGAGCTGTTGGGACGGAGGGAGGGATGGCTTCTACCCTCGCAATAGCGTTGTCGGATGTTTTATATCAGTAGTAAGACTGCTGTGCGTGGCTTTGTAGTTTCAAAGACATTGTGGTTTCTCTTAACTGAAATCGGAGAAAGAGCTCTTTGTCAAAAAGAAAAAAAGAGTAGCGAGTTTTCCGGAGAGGGCTTGCACGGCATGTGGCTGTGGCTTTGGCTTTTTCTTATGTGCTCACGTGCAATTGTGATTGCAGCCGTGACTCTTTTCATTGGAGGTGGAACCACTCCAATCTAGAGGTCATTTGTTGTCCCGTCATTTGGGCGTTGGCACAGAATCGCACCCTCATGGCGTCTCCTTTTAAGCTTGAAAGCTCTCCCACAAATGGGGGCAAACGACCATTTGATTAAAGATCTCATCTTATCCTACCTAATGCAATTGAATCGACAAAGCAGCCGTCGCAGCGTTCCTGGGATGCGTATCAAACACTACACCAACCGATCCATCAACTAGGATAATCAGGATGCACAGAGTAGAGTATTAGAGCAACTCCAACGCGCCGACCCAAACAGAAGGCGATTTTATCTAATTTTTTGTTAATTTGGGTCGGCACGGCTGAAACCCATGTTCGTTTTCACGTTTGGGTCGACACATGCGCCCAACGCTGGTCCGACCCATTTTTTTCGCACAAAAAAAATAGACACAAATATTTCAAAAAATAAATACATTAACTAAAAACACAATTAAAACTAAACTACAAGGTGGCGCGCTGCCCTAGGCGGCGTCCTCGTCGCACGTCAGTCATGTGGCAGGGCGACGTCGGGGTAGGGGAGAGGGACACGGTTCTCCCAGTGCCACTTTCGCCTGGTGCACTGGGACGCTCACGCGCTACCTCAACTAGTGGGAAGACGCCGACAGGGGCGGGTGAGGTGGGGGAGAGGGGTGGCGGTAGGGGAGAGAGGTGGCTAGGGTTGCCGCCGACGGAGGAGCAGAGGGTGGTGATGAAAATACAAAGACGTAATCATGCATGGTCCGTCGTCAGTCACCTGCTGCGTGAGGTTGCGTGGCGACTGCATGCCTAGATGATGAACTAACCTGCGTCCTGGTCGGAGGGGGCCCCAGACTTTGGGGGCCCCTCGGCGGCCGCCCCTCTGCCCGCCCTCAGGACCGGGCCTGGTTCTCCTGCTATCTTTCAAAAAAAAGATGTGTCTGAAGATCTCTCTTCTGCTTGATCTTCTTATGCCCTCTTGCTTTATCTTTTGGGCCTGTAATATTATTACCAAAGTTTGGGTTTTCGGGTTTGCCCCAGCGTCTATGTTAGGTGTAGGCTGTTTGATTTGAGCTGTTGGGAGGGAGGGAGGGATGGCTTCTACCCTCTCAATAGCGTTGCCAGATGTTTTATATCAGTAGTAAGACTGCTGTGCGTGGCTTTGTAGTTTCAAAGACATTGTGGTTTCTCTTAACTGAAATCGGAGAAAGAGCTCTTTGTCAAAAAAGAAAAAAGAGTAGCGAGTTTTCCGGAGAGGGCTTGCACGGCATGTGGCTGTGGTTTTGGCTTTTCTTATGTGCTCACGTGCAATTGTGAGTTGCAGCCGTGACTCTTTTCATTGGAGGTGGAACCACTCCAATCTAGAGGTCGTTGTTGTCCGTCATTTGGGCGTTGGCACAGAATCGCACCCTCGCAGCGTCTCCTTTTAAGCTTTGAAAGCTCTCCCACAAATGGGGGCAAACGACCATTTGATTAAAGATCTCATCTTATCCTACCTAATGCAATTGAATCGACAAAGCAGCCGTCATGGCGTTCACAGGATGCGTATCAAACACTACACCAACCGATCCATCAACTAGGATAATCAGGATGCACAGAGTAGAGTATTAGAGCAACTCCAACGCGCCGACCCAAACGGACGGCGATTTTATCTAATTTTTTGTTAATTTGGGTCGGCACGGCGGAAACCCATGTTCGTTTTCACGTTTGGGTCGACACATGTGCCCAACGCTGGTCCGACCCATTTTTTTCACACGAAAAAAATAGACACAAATATTTCAAAAAATAAATACATTAACTAAAAACACAACTAAACTAAACTACGAGCTGGCGCGCTGCCCTAGGCGGCGTCCTCGTCGAACGTCAGTCATGTGGCAGGGCGACGTCGGGGTAGGGAGAGGACACGGTTCTCCCGGTGCCACTTTCTTTGGTGCCTTTGGGGCGCTCACGCTACCTCAACCAGCGGGAAGGCGCCGGCGAGGCGGGTGAGGTGGGGAGAGGGTGGCGGTAGGGGAGAGAGGTGGCTAGGGTTGCCGCCGACGGAGGAGCAGAGGTGGTGATGAAAATACAAAGGCGTAATCATGCATGGTCCGTCGTCGGTCACTGCTGCGTGAGGTTGCGTGGCGTGCATGCCTAGATGATGAACTAACTGCGTCACTGGTGGAGGGGGCCTCGACTTTGGGGCCCAGGCGGCGCCCCTCTGCCCACCCCTCAGGACCGGGCCTGGTTCTCCTGCTATCTTTCAAAAAAAAGATGTGCTGAAGATCTCTCTTACGCTTGATCTTCTTATGCCCTCTTGCTTTATCTTTCGGGCCTGTAATATTATTACCAAAGTTTGGGTTTCGGGTTTGCCCAGCGTCTATGTTAGGTGTAGGCTGTTTGATTTGAGCTGTTGGGAGGGAGGAGGATGGCTTCTACCCTCGCAATAGCGTTGTCGGATGTTTTATATCAGTAGTAAGACTGCTGTGTGTGGCTTTGTAGTTTCAAAGACATTGTGGTTTCTCTTAGCTGAAATCGGAGAAAGAGCTCTTTGTCAAAAAAGAAAAAAAAGTAGAGAGTTTTCCGGAGAGGGCTTGCGGCATGTGGCTGTGGCTTTGGCTTTTCTTATGTGCTCACGTGCAATTGTGATTCAGATCATGACTCTTTTCACTGGAGGTGGAACCACTCCAATCTAGAGGTCATTGTTGTCCGTCATTTGGGCGTTGGCACAGAATCGTACCCTCGCGGCGTCTCCTTTTAAGCTTGAGCTCTCCCACAAATGGGGCAAGCGACCATTTAATTAAAGATCTCATCTTATCCTACCTAATGCAATTAAATCGACAAAGCAGCCGTCATGGCGTTCTGGGATGCGTATCAAACACTACACCAACGATCCATCAACTAGTATAATCAGGATGCACAGAGTAGAGTATTAGAGCAACTCCAACGCGCCGACCCAAACGGAAGGCGATTTTATCTAATTTTTTGTTAATTTGGGTCGGCACGGCGGAAACCCATGTTCATTTTCACGTTTGGGTCGACACATGCGCCCAACGCTGGTCCGACCCATTTTTTCACACGAAAAAAAAGACACAAATATTTCAAAAAATAAATACATTAACTAAAAACACAATTAAAACTAAACTACGAGGTGGTGCGCTGCCCTAGGCGGCGTCCTTGTCGAACGTCAGTCATGTGGCAGGGCGACGTCGGGGTAGGGGAGAGGGACACGGTTCTCCCAGTGCCACTTTCTTTGGTGCCTTTGGGGCGCTCACGCTACCTCAACCAGCGGGAAGACGCCCGGCAGGCGGGTGAGGTGGGGAGAGGGGTGGCGGTAGGGAGAGAGGTGGCTAGGGTTGCGGTGGCCGAGGAGCAGAGGGTGGTGATGAAAATACAAAGGCGTGTCGTGCATGGTCCGTCGTCGGTCACTGCTGCGTGAGGCTGCGTCATGTTGCATGCCTAGATGATGAACTAACATGCGTCCTGGTCGGAGGGGCCCCCTGACTTTGGGGGGCCAGGCGCCGCCCTCTGCCCCCCTCGGGACCGGGCCTGGTTCTCTGCTATCTTTCAAAAAAAAAGATGTGTCTGAAGATCTCTCTTCTGCTTGATCTTCTTATGCCCTCTTGCTTTATCTTTTGGGCTTGTAATATTATTACCAAAGTTTGGGTTTTCGGGTTTGCCCCAGCGTCTATATTAGGTGTAGGCTGTTTGATTTGAGCTGTTGGGAGGGAGGAGGATGGCTTCTACCCTCGCAATGGCGTTGTCGGATGTTTTATATCGGTAGTAAGACTGTGCGTGGCTTTGTAGTTGCAAAGACATTGTGGTTTCTCTTAAGCTGAAATCGGAGAAAGAGCTCTTTGTCAAAAAAAGAAAAAAAGTAGCGAGTTTTCCGGAGAGGGCTTTGCGGCATGTGGCTGTGGCTTTGGCTTTTCTTATGTGCTCACGTGCAATTGTGATTGCAGCCGTGACTCTTTTCATTGGAGGTGGAACCACTCCAATCTAGAGTCATTTGTTGTCCCGTCATTTGGGCGTTGGCACAGAATCGCACCTCGCGGCGTCTCCTTTTAAGCTTGAAAGCTCTCCCACAAATGGGGCAAGCGACCATTTGATTAAAGATCTCATCTTATCCTACCTAATGCAATTGAATCGACAAAGCAGCCGTCATGGCGTTCACAGGATGCGTATCAAACACTACACCAACGATCCATCAACTAGGATAATCGGGATGCCTGAGTAGAGTATTAGAGCAACTCCAACGCTACCGACCCAAGCGGACGGCGATTTTATCTAATTTTTGATAATTTGGGTGCGACACGGCGGAAACCCATGTTAGTTTTCACGTTTGGGTGCGACACATGCGCTAACGCTGGTCCGACCCATTTTTTCGCATACGAAAAAATAGACACAAATATTTCAAAAATAAATACATTAACTAAAACACAATTAAAACTAAACTACGAGGTGGCGCGCTGCCTAGGCGGCGTCCTCGTCGAGCGTCGATCATGTGGCGAGGCGACGTCGGGGTAGGGAGAGGACACGGTTCTCCCGGTGCCACTTTCTCTGGTGCCTTTGGGGCGCTCACGCTACCTCAACCAGCCGGAAGAGCGCCGGCGAGGCGGGTAAGGTGGGGAGAGGGGTGGCGGTAGGGGAAAGAGGTGGCTAGGGTTGCCTTGACGGAGGAGCAGAGGTGGTGATGAAAATACAAAGGCGTGTCGTGCATGGTCCGTCGTCGGTCACCTGCTGCGTGAGGTTGCGTCATGTTGCATGCCTAGATGATGAACTAACTGCGTCCTGGTGGGAGGGGCCCCGACTTTGGGGGCCAGGCGGCCGCCCTCTGCCCCCCTCGGGACCGGGCCTGGTTCTCTGCTATCTTTCAAAAAAAAAGATGTGTCGAAGATCTCTCTTACGCTTGATCTTCTTATGCCCTCTTGCTTTATCTTTTGGGCATGTAATATTATTACCAAAGTTTGGGTTTTCGGGTTTGCCCCAGCGTCTATGTTAGGTGTAGGCTGTTTGATTTGAGCTGTTGGGACGGAGGGAGGGATGGCTTCTACCCTCGCAATAGCGTTGTTGGATGTTTTATATCAGTAGTAAGACTGCTGTGCGTGGCTTTGTAGTTTCAAAGACATTGTGGTTTCTCTTTGAAGGAAATGTGCCCTAGAGGCAATAATAAAGTTATTATTTATTTCCTTATATCATGATAAATGTTTATTATTCATGCTAGAATTGTATTAACCGGAAACATAATACATGTGTGAATACATAGACCAACAGATAGTCACTGGTATGCCTCTACTAGACTAGCTCATTAATCAAAGATGGTTATGTTTCCTAACCATAGACATGTGTTGTCATTTGATTAATGGGATCACACCATTAGGAGAATGATGTGATTGACATGACCCATTCCGTTAGCTTAGCACTTGATCGTTTAGTATATTACTATTGCTTTCTTCATGACTTATACATGTTCCTGTAACTATGAGATTATGCAACTCCGTTTACGGAGGAACACTTTGGGTACTACCAAGCGTCTGGCGTAAGTGGGTGATTATAAAGGAGTACTACAGGTGTCTCCAAAGGTACTTGTTGGGTTGGCGTATTTGAGATTAGGTTTTGTCACTCCGATTGTCGGAGAGGTATCTGGGCCTTCTCGGTAATACACATCACATAAGCCTTGCAAGCATTACAACTAATGAGTTAGTTGTGAGATGATGTATTACGGAATGAGTAAAGAGACTTACCGGTTACGAGATTGAACTAGGTATAGGATACCGACGATCGAATCTCGGGTAAGTAACATACCGATGACAAAAGGAACAACGTATATCGTTATGCGGTTTGACCGATAAAGATCTTCGTAGAATATGTAGGAACCAATATGGGCATCCAGGTTACGCTATTGGTTATTGACCGAGAATGGTTCTAGGTCATGTCTACATAGTTCTCGAACCCGTAGGGTCCGCACGCTTAACGTTCGATGACAGTTCATTATGAGTTTATAAGTTTTGATGTACGAAGGTTGTTGAGTCCGGATGTGATCACGGACATGACGAGGAGTCTCGAAATGGTCGAGACATAAAGATTGATATATTGGAAGCCTATGTTTGGACTTGGAAGGTTCGGATGAAAACAGGAAGTTACCGGAACACCGGGGGGTTACCGGAACCCCCCGGGGGGTCTATGGGCCTTGATGGGACATAGGGAGAAGAGGAAGGTCCGGCCAGGGCAGTCCGCGCGCCCCCCTCCCCCTCTAGTCCGAATAGGACAAGGAGAGGGGGGGGGGGCGGCGCCCCCCTTCTGAAGGAAATATGCCCTAGAGGCAATAATAAAAGTTATTATTTATTTCCTTATATCATGATAAATGTTTATTATTCATGCTAGAATTGTATTAACCGGAAACATAATACATGTGTGAATATATAGACAAACAGTATGTCACTAGTATGCCTCTACTAGACTAGCTTGTTAATCAAAGATGGTTATGTTTCCTAACCATGAACAAGGAGTTGTTATTTGATTAACAAGGTCACATCATTAGTTGAATGATCTGATTGACTTGACCCATTCCGTTAGCTTAACAGTTGATCGTTTAGTATGTTAATGCTTTCTTCATGACCCATACATGTTCCTATAACTATGAGATTATGCAACTCCGTTTACGGAGGAACACTTTGGTACTACCAAGCGTCTGGCGTAGCTGGGTGATTATAAAGGAGTACTACAGGTGTCTCCAAAGGTACTTGTTGGGTTGGCGTATTTGAGATTAGGTTTTGTCACTCCGATTGTCGGAGAGGTATCTCGAGCCTTCTCGGTAATGCACATCACTTAAGCCTTGCAAGCATTACAACTAATGAGTTAGTTGTGAGATGATGTATTACGGAGCGAGTAAAGAGACTTACCGTAACGAGATTGAACTAGGTATTAGATACCGACGATCGAATCTCGGGTAAGTAACATACCGATGACAAAGGAACAACGTATGTCGTTATGCGGTTTGACCGATAAAGATCTTCAGTAGAATATGTAGGAACCAATATGGGCATCCAGGTTCCGCTATTGGTTATTGACCGAGAATGGTTCTAGGTCATGTCTACATAGTTCTCGAACCCGTAGGGTCCGCACGCTTAACGCTTCGATGACAGTTCATAATGAGTTTATAAGTATTGATGCACGAAGGTTGTTGAGTCCGGATGTGATCACGGACATGATGAGGAGTCTCGAAATGGTCGAGACATAAAGATTGATATATTGGAAGCCTACATTTGGACATCGGAAGTGTTAGGGTGAAATCGGGATTTTCGAGTGCCGGAGGTTACGGAACCCCGGAGGTCAATGGGCCTTAATGGGCCATAGGAGAAGAGGAAGGGCAGCCCAAGGTGGGCTGCGCGCCTCCCCTCTAGTCCGAATAGGACAAGGAAGGGGGCGCCTTCCCCTTCTCCCTCCTCCAATCCTAGTCCAACTAGGAAGGGGAGTCCTACTCGGTGGGAGTAGGACTCCTCCTTGCGCGCCTCCTATAGGGCGGCCACCTCCCCTTGTCTCCTTTATATCTGAGGCAGGGGGCACCCCAAGACACACAAGTTGATCTACGGATCTTTCCTTAGCCGTGCGGTGCCCCTTCCACCATATTCCACTTGGTCATATCGTCGCGGAGCTTAGCGAAGCCCTGCGCGGAGAAGTCATATCGTCGCGGAGCTTAAGCGAAGCTCTGCGTCGGTGGAGCATCAACATCGTCCCACGCCGTCGTCTTGTGAAACTCATCCCGACACTTTGCTGGATCGGTCCGGGATCGTCATCGAGCTGAGCGTGTCTGAACACGGAGGTGCCGACGTTCGGTACTTGGATCGGTCGGATCGTGAAGGCGTCGACTACATCAACAGCGTTGTTATAGCGCTTCGCTTACGGTCTCACAGTGCGTGGGCGGACCTCTCCCTCTCGTTGCTATGCCATCACGATGATCTTGCGTGATCGTAGGAATTTTTTGAAATTACTCGCTCCCCAATGATGGCATCGAGCCAGGTTTTATGCGTTGATGTCATATGCACGAGTAGAACACAAGTGAGTTGTGGGCGATACAAGTCATACTTCCTACCAGCATGTCATACTTTGGTTCAGCGGTATTGTGAGATGAAGCGGCCGGACCGACATTACGCGTGACGCTTACGCGAGACTGGTTTCACCGCTCGAGCACTCGTTGCTTAAAGGTGACGGCGGTGTCTGTCTCTCTCACTTTAGTTGAACTGTGTGGCTCGCCCGGTCCTTGAGAAGGTTAAACGGAGTCTATTTGTGAAATATCGTTGTGGTTTTGATGCGTAGGTAAGAACGGTTCTTGCTCAGCCCGTAGCAGCCACGTAAAACTTGCAACAACAAAGTAGAGGACGTCTAACTTGTTTTTGCAGGGCATGTTGTGATGTGATATGGTCAAGGCGTGATGCTATATTTTATTGTATGAGATGATCATGTTTTGTAACGAGTTATCGACAATGGCGAGAGCCATATGGTTGTCGCTTTATTGTATGAAATGCAAGCGCCATGTAATTGCTTTACTTTATCACTAAGCGTTAGCGATAGTCGTAGAAGCAATAGTTGGCGAGGCGACAACGATGCTACGATGGAGATCAAGGTGTCGCTACCGGTGGCGATGGTGATCATGGCGATTGCTTGGAGATGGAATCACAAGCACAAGATGATGATGGCCATATCATATCACTTATATTGATTGCATGTGATGTTTATCCTTTATGCATCTTATCTTGCTTTGATTGACGGTAGCATTATAAGATGATCTCTCACTAAAATTATCAAGTAGTGTTCTCCACAGTATGCACCGTTGCCAAAGTTAAATCGTCTTTGAGACACCACGTGATGATCGGGTGTGATAAGCTCTCGTCCATCTACAGCGGGTGCAAGCCAGTTTTGCACACGCAGAATACTCAGGTTATACTTGACGAGCCTAGCATATACAGATATGGCCTCGGAACACGGAGACCGAAAGGTCGAGCGTGAATCATATAGTGAGATATGATCAACATAAGATGTTCACCATTGAAAACTACTCCATCTCACGTGATGATCGGTTATGGTTTAGTTGATTTGGATCACGTGATCACTTAGATAACTAGAGAGATGTCATCTAAGTGGGAGTTCTTTAGTAATATGATTAATTGAACTTAAATTTATCATGAACTTAGTACTGATAGTATTTTGCTTGTCTATGTTTCTTGTAGATAGATGGCTCGTCTTTGTTGTTCCGTTGAATTTTAATGCGTTCCTTGAGAAAGCAAAGTTGAAAGATGATGGTAGCAATTACGGACTGGGTCCGTAACTTGAGGATAATCCTCATTGCTGCCGAGAAAAGTTACGCCCTGGAAGCACCGCTGGGTAGCGAACTGCTGCAGATCTTGAGCCGAAGTTGTGAGCGTCCGCAAAGCGAGGTGATGACTACTCTATAGTTCGATGTGCCATGCTTTACGGCTTAGAACCGGGTCTTCAACGGCGTTTTGAGCGTCATGGAGCATATGAGATGTTCCAGGAGTTGAAGTTGATATTTCAACAGAATGCCCGGATTGAGAGATATGAAGTCTCCAATAAGTTCTATAGCTGCAAGATGGAGGAGAATAGTTACGTCGGTGAGCACATACTCAAAATGTCAGGTATTACAATCACTTGAATCAAGCTGGGAGTTAATCTTCCGGATGATTGTGTCATTGATGAAATTCTTCAATCACGCCACCAAGCTACAAAGGCTTCGTGATGAACTATAATATGCAAGGGTTAGTAAAGACTATGCGAGCTCTTCACAATGCTAAAAGCTGCGGAGGTAGAAATCAAAAAGGAGCATCAAGTGTTGATGGTCAATAAGACCACTAGTTTCAAGAAGAAAGGCAAAGGGAAGAAGAAGGAACTTCAAGAAGAACAGCAAACAAGTTCTTGATCGGGAGAAGAAACCCAAGTCTGGACCTAAGCACTGAAAGCGAGTGCTTCTCCGCAAGCGGTGGTCCTTTGGAAGCGGAACTGCCCCAAGTATTTGGCGGATAAGAAGGATGGCAAAGTGAACAAAGGTATATGTGATATACTTGTTATTGATGTGTACCTTACTAGAGCTCATGATAGTACAGGTATTTGATCTTGGTTCTATTGCTAATATTTGCAACTCAAAGCAGGAACTACGGATTAGCGAACACGGCAAAGGGCGAGGTGACGATGCGCGTGGGAAAGCGGTTCCAAAGTCGATGTGATCGCGATCGCACGCTACCTCTACATCTACCTTGGGATTAGTTTTAGACCTGAATAATTGTTATTTGGTGCGGCGTTGAGCATGAACATTATATCTGGATCTTGTTTAATGCGAGGCGGTTATTCATTTAAATCGAGAGAATAATGGTTGTTCTATTTATATGAATAATATCTTTTATGGTCATGCACCCTTGAAGAGTGGTCTATTTTAATGAATCTCGATAGTAGTGATACACATATTCATAATGTTGAAACCAAAAGATGCAGAGTTGATAATGATAGTGCAACTTATTTGTGGCAATTGCCGTTTAGGTCATATCGGTGTAAAACGCATGAAGAAACTCCATCTTGATGGACTTTTGGAGTCACTTGATTATGAATCACTTGGCACTTGCGAACTGTGCCTCATGGGCAAGATGACTAAAACTCCGTTCTCGGTACTATGGAGAGAGCAACAGATTTAATGGAAATCATACATACGGATGTATGTGGTCCAATGAATGTTGAAGCTCGTGGCGGATATCGTTATTTTCTCACCTTCACAGATGATTTGAGCAGATATGGGTATATCTACTTAATGAAACATAAGTCTGAAACATTTGAAAAGTTCAAAGAATTTGAGTGAAGTTGAAAATCATCGTAATAAGAAAATAAAGTTTCTACGATCTGATCGTGGAGGCGAATATTTGAGTTCTGAGTTTGGTCTACATTTGAAACAAAGCGGAATAGTTTAGCAACTCACGCCACCCGAACACCACAGCGCAATGGTGTGTCGAGCGTCGTGTCGCACTTTCTTGGATATGGTGCGATCTATGATGTCTCTTACAAATTTACCGCTATCATTTTGGGGTTATGCTCTTGAGGCGGCCGCATTCACGTTAAATAGGACACCGTCAAAATCCGTTGAGGCGACGCCTTATGAACTATGGTTTAGCAAGAAACCAAAGTTGTCGTTTCGAAAGTTTGGGGTTGCGATGCTTATGTGAAGAAACTTCAACCTGATAAGCTTGAACCCAAATCGAGAAATGTGTCTTCATAGGATACCCAAAGGAGACAATTGGGTACACCTTCTATCACAGATCCGAAGGCAAGACATTCGTTGCTAAAATGGATCCTTTCTAGAGAAGGAGTTTCTCTCGAAAGAAGTGAGTGGGAGGAAAGTGGAACTTGATGAGGTAATAGTACCAGCTCCCTTATTGGAAAGTAGTTAAATCACGAAATCAGTTTACGTAACACCTACACCAATTAGTGAGGAAGATAATGATGAAGATCATGAAACTTCAGATCAAGTTGTCCTTGAACCGTAGATCAAACAGAACAAAATCCGCACAGAATGGTACGGTAATCCTATTCGGAAGTCATGTTACTTGACCATGGCGAACCTACGAACTATGAAGAAGCGATGGTGAGCCCAGATTCGCAAAATGGCTGGAAGCCATGAAATCTGAGATGGGATCCATGTATGAGAACAAAGTATGGACTTTAGTTGACTTGCCCGATGATCGGCAAGCCATTGAAAATAAATGGATCTTTAAGAAGAAGGCGGCGCCGATGGTAATGTAGCTGTCTACAAAGCTCGACTTGTCGCGAAAGGTTTTCGACAAGTTCAAGGGGTTGACTACGATGAGACTTTCTCACCCGTAGCGATGCTTAAGTCTGTCCAAATCATGTTAGCAATTGCCGCATTTTATGATTATGAAATTTGGCAAATGGATGTAAAACCGCATTCTTGAATGGATTTCTAGAAGAAGAGTTGTATATGATGCAACAGAAGGTTTTGTTGATCCAAAGGGTGCTAACAAAGTGTGCAAGCTCCAACGATCAATTTATGGTGCAGTGCAAGCCTCTCGGAGTTGGAATAAGCGCTTTGATAGTGTGATCAAAGCATATGGTTTTATCTGAGACTTTTGGAGAAGCTTTGTATTTACAAGAAAGTGAGTGGGAGCTCTGTAGCATTTCGATATTATATGTTGACGACATATTATTGATTGGAAATGATATAGAATTTCTGGATAGCATAAAAGGATACTTGAATAAAAGTTTTTCAATGAAAGACCTCGGTGAAGCTGCTTACATATTGGGCATCAAGATCTATAGAGATAGATCAAGGCGCTTGATTGGACTTTCACAAAGCACATATCTTGATAAAGTTTTGAAGAAGTTCAAAATGGATCGAGCAAAGAAAGGTTTTTGCCTGTGTTACAAGGTGTAAAATTGAGTCGACTCAATGCCCGACCACAAGCAGAAGATAGAGAGAAAATGAAAGATGTTCCTATGCTTCAGCCATAGGCTCTATCATGTATGCAATCTGTGTACCAGACTGACGTATGCTTAGCTGTAAGCTTGGCGGGAAGGTACCAAAGTAATCCAGAGTGGATCCTTTGGACAGCGGTCAAGAACATCTGAAATACGAAAAGGACTAAGGATATGTTTCTCGTATATGGAGGTGACAAAGAGCTAGTCGTAAATGGTTACGTCGATGCAAGCTTTGACACCGATCCGGACGATTCTAAATCGCAAACCGGATCGTATTTTTATTAAGCGGGGAGCTGTCGGTTGGTGCAGTTCTAAACAAAGCGTCGTGGCGGGATCTACATGTGAAGCGGAGTACATAGCTGCTTGAAGCAGCGAATGAAGGAGTCGGATGAAAGAGTTCATTTCCGATCTAGGTGTCATACCTAGTGCATCGGGACCGATGAAGATCTTCGTGACAATCTTGGTGCAATTGCCTTGGCAAAGGAATCCAGGTTTCACAAGAGGACCAAGCACATCAAGAGGCGCTTCAATGCCATTCGGGACCAAGTCCAAGTGGGAGACATAGAGATTTGCAAAATACATACGGATCTGAATGTTGCGGACCGTTGACTAAGCCTCTTCCACGAGCAAAACATGATCAGCACCAAGACTCCATGGGTGTTAGGATCATTACTATGTAATCTAGATTATTGACTCTAGTGCAAGTGGGAGGCTGAAGGAAATATGCCCTAGAGGCAATAATAAAAGTTATTATTTATTTCCTTATATCATGATAAATGTTTATTATTCATGCTAGAATTGTATTAACGGAAACATAATACATGTGTGAATATATAGACAAACAAGTATGTCACTAGTATGCCTCTACTAGACTAGCTTGTTAATCAAAGATGGTTATGTTTCCTAACCATGAACAAGGAGTTGTTATTTGATTAACAAGGTCACATCATTAGTTGAATGATCGATTGACTTGACCCATTCCGTTAGCTTAACAGTTGATCGTTTAGTATGTTAATGCTTTCTTCATGACCCATACATGTTCCTATAACTATGAGATTATGCAACTCCGTTTACGGAGGAACACTTTGGTACTACCAAAGCGTCACAACGAATCGGGTGATTATAAAGGAGTACTACAGGTGTCTCCAAAGGTACTTGTTGGGTTGGCGTATTTGAGATTAGGTTTTGTCCTCCGATTGTCGGAGAGGTATCTCGAGCCTTCTCGGTAATGCACATCACTTAAGCCTTGCAAGCATTACAACTAATGAGTTAGTTGTGAGATGATGTATTACGGAGCGAGTAAAGAGACTTACGATAGCGAGATTGAACTAGGTATTAGATACCGACGATCGAATCTCGGGTAAGTAACATACCGATGACAAAGGAACAACGTATGTCGTTATGCGGTTTGACCGATAAAGATCTTCGTAGAATATGTAGGAACCAATATGGGCATCCAGGTTCCGCTATTGGTTATTGACCGAGAATGGTTCTAGGTCATGTCTACATAGTTCTCGAACCCGTAGGGTCCGCACGCTTAACGTTTCGATGACAGTTCATAATGAGTTTATAAGTATTGATGCACGAAGGTTGTTGAGTCCGGATGTAATCACGGACATGACGAGGAGTCTCGAAATGGTCGAGACATAAAGATTGATATATTGGAAGCCTACATTTGGACATCGGAAGTGTTCGGGTGAAATCGGATTTTTTAGGAGTACAGGAGGTTACGGAACCCCGGGAGGTCAATGGGCCTTAATGGGCCATAGGAGAAGAGGAAGGGCAGCCCAAGGTGGGCTGCGCGCCCCCCTCCCCCCTCTAGTCCGAATAGGACAAGGAAGGGGGGGGCGGCGCCCCTTCCCCCTTCTCCCCTCCTCCAATCCTAGTCCAACTAGGAAAGGGGGGGGAGTCCTACTCCCGGTGGGAGTAGGACTCCTCCTTGGTGCGCCTCCTATAGGGCCGGCCACCTCCCCCTTGTCTCCTTTATATACGGGGGCAGGGGGCACCCCAAGACACACAAGTTGATCTACGGATCTTTCCTTAGCCGTGTGCGGTGCCCCCTTCCACCATATTCCACTTCGGTCATATCGTCGCGGAGCTTAGGCGAAGCCTGCTTGCGAGAAGTCATATCGTCGCGGAGCTTAGGCGAAGCTCTGCGTCGGTGGAGCATCAACATCGTCCCACGCCGTCGTCTTGTGAAACTCATCCCGACACTTTGCTGGATCGAGTCCGGGATCGTCATCGAGCTGAGCGTGTGCTTTGAACACGGAGGTGCCGTGACGTTCGGTACTTGGATCGGTCGGATCGTGAAGGCGTCGACTACATCAACAGCGTTGTTATAACGCTTCGCTTACGGTCTCACGAGTGCGTGGGCGGACGACACTCCCTCTCGTTGCTATGCCATCACGATGATCTTGCGTGATCGTAGGAAAATTTTTGAAATTACTCGTTCCCCAACACCTTCCCTCTTCCCTCCTCCAATCCTAATCCAACTAGGGGGGGAGTCCTACTCGGTGGGAGTAGGACTCCTCCAGCGCCCCTTGGGCTGGCCGCACCCCCCTTGCTCCTTTATATCTGAGGGTGGGGGCACCCAGGAACACACAAGTTGATCTACGGATCGTTTCTTAGCCGTGTGCGGTGCCCCCCTCCACCATATTCCACTTCGGTCATATCGTCGCGGAGCTTAGGCGAAGCCCTGCGCCGGAGAAGTCATATCATCGCGGAGGTTAGGCGAAGCCCTGCGTCGGTGGAGCATCATCATCGTCACCACGCCGTCATCTTGTGGAACTCATCCCCGACACTTTCTTTGGATCGGAGTCCGGGATCGTCATCGAGCTGAGCGTGTGCAGAACTCGGAGGTGCCGTCGTTCGGTGCTTGGATCGGTCGGATCGTGAAGGCGTCGACTACATCAACAGCGTTGTTATAACGCTTCGCTTTCGGTCTCACGAGTGCGTGGACGGACACTCTCCCTCTCGTTGCTATGCCATCATCATGATCTTGCGTGTGCGTAGGAAATTTTTGAAATTACTCGTTCCCCAACAGTGGCATCCGAGCCTGGTTTTATCGTTGATGTCATATGCACGAGTAGAACACAAGTGAGTTGTGGGCGATATAAGTCATCTTGCTTACCAAGCATGTCATACTTTGGTTGGCGGTATTGTGAGATGAAGCGGCCCGGACCGACATTACGCCAGACGCTTACGCGAGACTGGTTTCACCGCTTGAGCACTAGTTGCTTAAAGGTGACGGCGGGTGTCGGTTTCTCTCACTTTAGTTGAACCGAGTGTGGCTACGCCCGGTCCTTGCGAAGGTTAAAACAACACCAACTTGACAAACTATCGTTGTGGTTTTGATGCGTAGGTAAGAACGGTTCTTGCTCAGCCCGTAGCAGCCACGTAAAACTTGCAACAACAAAATAGAGGGCGTCTAACTTGTTTTTGCAGGGCATGTTGTGATGTGATGTGGTCAAGGCGTGATGCTATATTTTGTATGAGATGATCATGTTTTGTAACCGAGTTATCGGCAATGGCGAGAGCCATATGGTTGTCGCTTTATTGTATGAAATGCAAAGCCATGTAATTGCTTTACTTTATCACTAAGCGATGAGCGATAGTCGAGAAGCAATAGTTGGCGAGACGACAACGATGCTACGATGGAGATCAAGGTGTCGCGCCGGTGGCGATGGTGATCATGGCGGTGCTTGGCGATGGAATCACAAGCACAAGATGATGATGACCATATCATATCACTTATATTGATTGCATGTGATGTTTATCCTTTATGCATCTTATCTTGCTTTGATTGATGGTAGCATTATAAGATGATCTCTCACTAAAATTATCAAGAAGTGTTCTCCACGAGTATGCACCGTTGCGAAAGTTCTTCGTCTTTGAGACACCACGTGATGATCGGGTGTGATAGGCTCTACGTTCAAATACAACGGGTGCAAAACAGTTGCGCACGCGCGAATACTCGAGTTAAACTTGACGAGCCTAGCATATAACAGATATGGCCTCGGAACACGGAGACCGAAAGGTCGAGCGTGAATCATATAGTAGATATGATCAACATAGTGATGTTCACCATTGAAACTACTCCATCTCACGTGATGATCGGACATGGTTTAGTTGATTTGGATCACGTAATCACTTAGATGACTAGAGATGTACATTTAAGTGGGAGTTTTTAATATGATTAATTAAACTTAAATTTATCATGATCTTAGTACCGATAGTATTTTGCTTGTCTATGTTTCTTTGTAGATAGATGGCTCGTCTTTGTTGTTCCGTTGAATTTTAATGCGTTCCTTGAGAAAGCAAAGTTGAAAGATGATGGTAGCAATTACGGATTGGGTCCGTAATTTGAGGGTTATCCTCATTGCTGCACGGAAGAATTACGTCCCGAAGCACCGCTGGGTGCCGAACTGCTCTTGATGCAACCGACGACGTTAAGAACGTTTGGCGAGCAAAGCGATGACTACTCGATAGTTCAGTGTGCCATGCTTTACGGCTTAGAACCGGGTCTTCAACGGCGTTTTGAGCGTCATGGAGCATATGAGATGTTCCAGAGTTGAAGTTAATATTTCAAGCAAATGCCCGATTGAGAGATATGAAGTCTCCAATAAGTTCTATAGCTGCAAGATGGAGGAGAATAGTTACGTCGGTGAACATATACTCAAAATGTGCGGGTATAATAATCACTTGATTCAACTGGGAGTTACTCTTCCGGATGATAGTGTCATTGATGAAATTCTCCAATCACGCCACCAAGCTACAAGAGTTTCGTGATGAACTATAATATGCAAGGGATGACCAAAACAATTCCGAGCTCTTCGCAATGCTAAAAGCAGCGGAGGTAGAAATCAAGAAAGAGCATCAAGTGTTGATGGTCAACAAGACCACTAGTTTCAAGAAAAGGGCAAAGGGAAGAAGAAGGAACTTCAAAAAGAACAGCAAGAAAGTTGCTGCTCAAGAGAAGAAACCCAAGTCTGAACCTAAGCCTAAAGCGAGTGTTTTACCGCAATTTGGACCTTTGAAGCGGAACTGCCCCAAGTATTTGGCGGATAAAAAGGATGGCAAGGTGATCAAAGGTATATGTGATATACATGTTATTAATGTGTACCTTACTAATACTCGTAGTAGTACTGGTATTTGATCTTGGTTACATTGCTAATATTTGCAACTCAAAGCAGAACTACGGATTAGCGAAGATTGGCTAAGGGCGAGGTGACGGCGCGCGTGGGAAATGGTTCCAAAGTCGATGTGATCGCGGTCGGCACGCTACCTCTACATCTACCATCGGGATTAGTTTTAGACCTAAATAATTGTTATTTGGTGCGTTAAGCATGAACATTATATCTGGATCTTGTTTGATGCGAGACGGTTATTCATTTAAACAGAGAATAATGGTTGTTCTATTTATATGAATAATATCTTTTATGGTCATGCACCCTTGAAGAGTGGTCTATTTTATTGAATCTCGATAGTAGTAATACACATATTCATAGTGTTGAAACCAAAAGATGCAGAGTTGATAATGATAATGCAACTTATTTGTGGCACTTGCCGTTTGGGTCATATCGTGTAAAACGCATGAAGAAACTCCATCTTGATGGGCTTGGAATCACTTGATTATGAATCACTTGGTACTTACGAACCGTGCCTCATGGGTAAGATGACCAAAACGCCGTTCTCGGAACTATGGGCGAGCAAGCGATTTGTTGGAAATCATACATCTTGATGTTTGTGGTCCAATGAATGTTGAGGCCTTGGCGGGTATCGTTATTTTCTCACCTTCACAGATGACTTGAGCAGATATGGGTATATCTACTTAATGAAACACAAATCTGAAACATTTGAAAAGTTCAAAGAATTTTGAGTGAAGTGGAAAATCATCGTAACAAGAAAATAAAGTTTCTACGATCGGATCGTGGAGGAGAATATTTGAGTTCTGAGTTTGGTTTACATTTGAAACAATATGGAATAGTTTCAGCAACTCACGCCACCCGAACACCACAGAGAAATGGTGTGTCCGAGCGTCGAATCGTACTTTACTTGATATGGTGCGATCTATGATGTCTCTTCTTGATTTACCGCTATCGTTTTGGGGATATGCTTTAGAGGCGGCCACATTCACGTTAAATAGGGCACCATCTAAGTCCGTTGAGGCGACACCATATGAAGCGTGGTTTGGCAAGAAACCAAAGTTGTCGTTTCTTAAAGTTTGGGGCTGCGATGCTTATGTGAAGAAACTTCAACCAGATAAGCTCGAACCCAAATCGAATGTGTCTTCATAGGATACCCAAAGGAGGCTGTTGGGTACACCTTCTATCACAGATCTGAAGGCAAGATTTTCGTTGCTAAATTCGGATCCTTTCTAGAGAAGGAGTTTCTCTCGAAAGAAGTGAGTGGGAGGAAAGTAGAACTTGATGAGATAATCATATCGCTCCCTTATTGGAAGGTAGTTCACCACAAGAAATGGTTCTGTGACAACTACACCAATTAGTGAGGAAACTAATGATGTTGATCATGAAACTTCAGATCAAGTTACTCTTGAACTTCAGAGGTCAACCAGAGTAAAATCGCACAGTGAGTGGTACGGTAATCCTATTTCGAAGTCATGTTACTTGACCATGGCGAACCTACAAACTATGAAGAAGCGATGGTGAGCCCAGATTCGAAATGGTGGAAGCCATGAAATCTGAGATGGGATCCATGTATGAGAACAAAGTATGGACTTTGGTTGACTTGCCGATGATCGGCAAGCCATTGAGAATAAATGGATTTTTAAGAAGAAGACCGACGCCGATGGTAATGTAGCTGTCTATAAAGCTCGACTTGTTGCAAAAGGTTTTCGACAAGTTCAAGGGTTGACTACGATGAGACTTTCTCACCCGTAGCGATGCTTAAGTCTGTCCGAATCATGTTAGCAATTGCCGCATTTTATGATTATGAAATTTGGTAAATGGATGTAAAACTGCATTCTTGAATGGATTTCTAGAAGAAGAGTTGTATATGATGCAACCAGAAGGTTTTGTTGATCCAAAGGGTGCTAACAAAGTGTGCAAGCTCCAGTGATCAATTTATGGTGCAGTGCAAGCCTCTCGGAGTTGGAATAAGCGCTTTGATAGTGTGATCAAAGCATATGGTTTTATCTGAGACTTTTGGAGAAGCTTTGTATTTACAAGAAAGTGAGTGGGAGCTCTGTAGCATTTCGATATTATATGTTGACGACATATTATTGATTGGAAATGATATAGAATTCTGGATAGCATAAAGGATACTTGAATAAAAGTTTTCAATGAAAGACCTCGGTGAAGCTACTTACATATTGGGCATCAAGATCTATAGAGATAGATCAAGGCGCTTAATTGGACTTTCACAAAGCACATATCTTGATAAAGTTTTGAAGAAGTTCAAAATGGATTAGGCAAAGAAAGGTTTTTACCAGATTACAAGGTGTAAGATTGAGTCGGACTCAATGCCCGACCATAGCAGAAGATAGAGAAAATGAAAGATGTTCCTATGCTTCAGCCATAGGCTCTATCATGTATGCAATGCTGTGTACCAGACACGGACGTATGCTTAGCAAATAAGCTTGGCAGGAAGGTACCAAAGTAATCGAGTGGATCCATGGACCGGTCAAGAACATCTGAAATACGAAAAGGACTAAGGATATGTTTCTCGTATATGGAGGTGACAAAGAGCTAGTCGTAAATGGTTACGTCGATGCAAGCTTTGACTTGATCCGGACGATTCTAAATCGCAAACCGGATCGTGTTTTTATTAAGCGGTGGAGCTGTCGGTTGGTGCAGTTCTAAACAAAGCGTCGTGGCGGTATCTACATGTGAAGCGGAGTACATAGCTGCTTGGAAGCAGCAAATGAAGGAGTCGGATGAAAGAGTTCATTTCGATCTAGGTGTCATACCTAGTGCATTGGGACCGATGAAGATCTTACGTGACAATCTTGGTGCAATTGCCTTGGCAAAGGAATCCAGATTTCACAAGAGGACCAAGCATATCAAGAGACGCTTCAATTCCATTGGGACCAAGTCCAAGTGGGAGACATAGAGATTTGCAAAATACATACGGATCTGAATGTTGCGAGACCGTTGACTAAGCCTCTTCCACGAGCAAAACATGATCAGCACCAAGACTCCATGGGTGTTAGAATCATTCTTGTGTAATCTAGATTATTGACTCTAGTGCAAGTGGGAGGCTGAAGGAAATGTGCCCTAGAGGCAATAATAAAGTTATTATTTATTTCCTTATATCATGATAAATGTTTATTATTCATGCTAGAATTGTATTAACGGAAAGATAATACATGTGTGAATACATAGACAAGCAGATAGTCACTAGTATGCCTCTACTAAACTAGCTCATTAATCAAAGATGGTTATGTTTCTAACCACGGACATGTGTTGTCATTTGATTAATGGGATCACACCATTAGGAGAATGATGTGATTGACATGACCCATTCCGTTAGCTTAGCACTTGATCGTTTAGTATATTGCTATTGCTTTCTTCATGACTTATACATGTTCCTGTAACTATGAGATTATGCAACTCCGTTTACGGAGGAACACTTTGGGTACTACCAAGCGTCACAACGTAATCGGGTGATTATAAAGGAGTACTACTGGTGTCTCCAAAGGTACTTGTTGGGTTGGCGTATTTGAGATTAGGTTTTGTCACTCCGATTGTCGGAGAGGTATCTCTGGGCCTTCTCGGTAATACACATCACATAAGCCTTGCAAGCATTACAACTAATGAGTTAGTTGTGAGATGATGTATTACGGAACGAGTAAAGAGACTTACGATTACGAGATTGAACTAGGTATAGGATACCGACGATCGAATCTCGGGTAAGTAACATACCGATGACAAAAGGAACAACATATATCGTTATGCGGTTTGACCGATAAAGATCTTCGTAGAATATGTAGGAACCAATATGGGCATCAGGTTCCGCTATTGGTTATTGACCGAGAATGGTTCTAGGTCATGTCTACATAGTTCTCGAACCCGTAGGGTCCGCACGCTTAACGTTCGATGACAGTTCATTATGAGTTTATAAGTTTTGATGTACGAAGGTTGTTTGGAGTCCGGATGTGATCACGTACATGACGAGGAGTCTCGAAATGGTCGAGACATAAAGATTGATATATTGGAAGCCTATGTTTGGACTTGAGAAGGTTCGGATGAAAGCAGAAGTTTCTAGGAACACCGGGGTTACTGGAACCCCGGGAAGTCTATGGGCCTTGATGGGCCATAGGGAGAAGAGGAAGGGCGGCCAGGGCAGGCGCGCCCCTCCCTCTAGTCCGAATAGGACAAGGAGAGGGGGGCTCTCCCTCTCCTCCTCCAATCCTAACCCAACTAGGAAGGGGAGTCCTACTCGGTGGGAGTAGGACTCCTCCAGCGCGCCTTGGGCTGGCCGCACCCCCTTGCTCCTTTATATCTGAGGCGGGGGCACCCAGAACACACTAGTTGATCTACGGATCGTTTCTTAGCCGTGTGCGGTGCCCCTCCACCATATTCCACTTGGTCATATCGTCGCGGAGCTTAAGCGAAGCCTGCGCCGGAGAAGTCATATCGTCATGAGCTTAGGCGAAGCCTGCGTCGGTGGAGCATCATCATCGTCCCACGCCGTCGTCTTGTGGAACTCATCCCGACACTTTCTTTGGATCGAGTCAGGGGATCGTCATCGAATGAGCGATGTGCGAGAACTCGGAGGTGTTATGCGTTCGGTGCTTGGATCGGTCGGATCGTGAAGGCGTGACGACTACATCAACAGCGTTGTTATAACGCTTCGCTTCGATCTCGACAGTGCGTGGACATACACTCTCCCCTCGTTGCTATGCCATCATCATGATCTTGCGTGTGCGTAGGAATTTTTTGAAATTACTACGTTCCCCAACACTCTTAACTGAAATCGGAGAAAGAGCTCTTTGTCAAAAAAGAAAAAAAGAGTAGCAGAGTTTTCCCGGAGAGGGCTTGCACGGCATGTGGCTGTGGCTTTGGCTTTTTCTTATGTGCTCACGTGTAATTGACAGTTGCAGCCGTGACTCTTTTCCGTTGGAGGTGGAACCACTCCAATCTAGAGGTCATTGTTGTCCGTCATTTGGGCGTTGGCACAGAATCGCACCTCGCAGCGTCTCCTTTTAAGCTTGAAAGCTCTTCCACAAATGGGGCAAACGACCATTTGATTAAAGATCTCATCTTATCCTACCTAATGCAATTGAATCGACAAAGCAGCCGTCGCAGCGTTCCTGGGATGCGTATCAAACACTACACCAATCGATCCATCAACTAGGATAATCAGGATGCACAGAGTAGAGTATTAGAGCAACTCCAACGCGCCGACCCAAACGGACGGCGATTTTATCTATTTTTTTGTTAATTTGGGTCGGCACGGCGGAAACCCATGTTCGTTTTCACGTTTGGGTCGACACGTGCGCCCAACGCTGGTCCGACCCATTTTTTTCGCACGAAAAAAATAGACACAAATATTTCAAAAAATAAATACATTAACTAAAAACACAATTAAAACTAAACTACGAGGTGGCGCGCTGCCCTAGGCGGCGTCCTCGTCGAACGTCAGTCATGTGGCAGGGCGACGTCGGGGTAGGGGAGAGGGACACGGTTCTCCCGGTGCCACTTTCGCCTGGTGCACTGGGACGCTCACGCGCTACCTCAACCAGCGGGAAGACGCCAAGCAGGCGGGTGAGGTGGGGAGAGGGGTGGCGGTAGGGAGAGAGGTGGCTAGGGGTTGCCGACGGAGGAGAAGGTGGTGATGAAAATACAAAGGCGTAATCGTGCATGGTCATGCCGTCGGTCACCTGCTGCGTGAGGTTCGTCGCTGATTGCATGCCTAGATGATGAACTAACATGCGTCTGGTGGGAGGGGCCTCGACTTTGGGGGCCAGGCGGCCGCCCTCTGCCCCCTCGGGACCGGGCACTGGTTCTCTGCTATCTTTCAAAAAAAAAGATGTGTCTGAAGATCTCTCTTCTGCTTGATCTTCTTATGCCTTCTTGCTTTATCTTTTGGGCCTGTAATATTATTACCAAAGTTTGGGTTTTCGGGTTTGCCCCAGCGTCTATGTTAGGTGTAGGCTGTTTGATTTGAGCTGTTGGGAGGGAGGGAGGGATGGCTTCTACCCTCGCAATAGCGTTGTCGGATGTTTTATATCAGTAGTAAGACTGCTGTGTGTGGCTTTGTAGTTTCAAAGACATTGTGGTTTCTCTTAACTGAAATCGGAGAAAGAGCTCTTTGTCAAAAAAGAAAAAAAGAGTAGCAGAGTTTTCCCGGAGAGGGCTTGCACGGCATGTGGCTGTGGCTTTGGCTTTTTCTTATGTGCTCACGTGCAATTGACAGTTGCAGCCGTGACTCTTTTCCGCTGGAGGTGGAACCACTCCAATCTAGAGGTCGCTGTTGTCCCGTCGCTGGACGTTGGCCTGGAATCGCACCCTCGCAGCGTCTCCTTTTTAAGCTTCGGAAAGCTCTCCCACAAATGGGGGCAAACGACCATTTGATTAAAGATCTCATCTTATCCTACCTAATGCAATTGAATCGACAAAGCAGCCGTCGCAGCGTTCCTGGGATGCGTATCAAACACTACACCAACCGATCCATCAACTAGGATAATCAGGATGCACAGAGTAGAGTATTAGAGCAACTCCAACATGCCGACCCAAACGGACGGCGATTTTATCTAATTTTTTGTTAATTTGGGTCGGCACGGCGGAAACCCATGTTCGTTTTCACGTTTGGGTCGACACATGCGCCCAACGCTGGTCCGACCCATTTTTTTTCGCACGAAAAAAATAGACACAAATATTTCAAAAAATAAATACATTAACTAAAAACACAATTAAAACTAAACTACGAGGTGGCGCGCTGCCCTAGGCGGCGTCCTCGTCGAACGTCAGTCATGTGGCAGGGCGACGTCGGGGTAGGTGAGAGGGACACGGTTCTCCCAGTGCCACTTTCGCCTGATGCACTGGGACGCTCACGCGCTACCTCAATCAGCAGGAAGACGCCGACAGGGGCGGGTGAGGCGGGGGAGAGGGGTGGCGGCAGGGGAGAGAGGTGGCTAGGGTTGCCGCCGACCGACGCGTTAGCCCGAAGTGGGTGATCGTCATAAATTAAGCTGGCCGCTGTAGTTGGATGGCCGCCAGGTGAAGACGCGACGGACGTTGAGAAGGCGCGCGAGCCGTCCGTTCGCGTCCGCATCGACGCATTTATGCTGTAAATTTGGCTCGCAAATGGGTCCGCGTGGACGCAAAGCTGACGTGCTTTTACGAATGGGTCGATGCGTTGGGCCTTCATTTTTGTCTGCGCCAACTCAAACGCACGGCGGACGAAATGGGTATCCGTGTTGGAGTTGCTCTTACTCGTATTTTATTTCAGGTTGCCTGCACGTGTCTCCTCCCAGACACAGCCAACTTTGCTCCAGCGAAGCACGTCGCGTGTTATCGAGATTATTATAACTTTATGGATCTGGATCTTAAGAGTGGTACTACAGTACTACAAAGATGACACACCACATAGTATGTCGACAAATCAAAAGATGCGAGAAGGACAAGAGGTCGCACGTATACACATATCTTTCTTTGCTTGTGTGTGTCTGCGCTCGGATAACCCGGCCACGTACGTCCCTCCGGAAAACTTGGCTACGTCTCCCTCCCCACCTCCCCGGAATAAATCCGTGACAAGCGACATGCCATGGCCCCGCACCGCAGGTCCCTCTCTCCCTCCCCCTTGGCCTCTCGCTCTGCATCTCTCCTCTCCGACGGAAGCAGCCAGCGAGGGCGGCCATCTCTGATTCTCCTCTGTCACCGCCGAGATGATTGCGCGCGGCCTGCTCCGATCTAATGCCTCATCGCAGGTCACCATCATCCCCTCCCCTTTCTTCCGCGCGCTAGGTACAACAACCGTCGAGCCGCGCATGCCTGCGCCTGTGTGACGATGGTTTGGGGCCGCCGCCGCCGTCATTTGGGCATCACGCCGGCGGCGATCGTTTCGCGGAAGGGAGGGCCCCCGGCCGTCTCGGCGGGCGAGCGGAGCCGGAGGGCACGCCTGATTGGCAGCCTCTTATTCAAATTCGGGTGTGAAGATTCTATATAAAGGGGGATTTCCATTTCATTTTATGTTTGTTCTCGATCCGCTCCGGTGATGGCCCGCGCGGTTCTGTGCCGGAATCTGCATCGCCTTTGGAATCTACCTTTATGCTTCTGAGGATTATTGTTGGTGTGCACGGTTTTACTGTGCCTGATTCCATTCAGTTATTACCTTTAACGCTCCTCCTTCCGTACGTTCCGTTAGCTTCTGTGCACCAGATGTACTACATGAATAGTTGAAGAGTTGGGAATCACTCTGTTCTTTAGGCGGGTCGAAACATTCCTCTATTTTAGTTTATTTTTCCATGTAAAAGTTGTGATGGTTATGATCAATGTTAGACATCCAGATACTATTACTATGACATGATTGTTCCACTACTTCCGCTGCCGTTCAGACTTCACATCTTACCTGACAAGTTTTGCCATTGCCAAAGGCTCCAAGCTCATGTGTGATCATTTATTTCATCTTCCTTGATTTACACTTTCGCAGGCAAGCAAATTAGTGAAGTTTTTAACCAGCTCCGGGAGCTTACAAGGGCATGCCGAGAGCTTGTCAGATGCATCAGTCAGACATTTCAGCTCAGCATCGTCTCCTCAGACGAACTCAACTGAAGAAAATGGGTACATGATCTTCTTTTATTATTATGATTGTATCTGTGGAATTATCACATAATTTTACTCTGTTATGCACTGGGGCGTATGCAGGTTTTGATTCCATATATTTACTAGCTACTGCTGACTTTGAAAGCATAACCTTTCCAGGTTTAAGGGGCATGGCATGTTGGCACCATTCACAGCTGGATGGCAGAGCAATGATGTGCATCCGCTGGTTATTGACAGATCTGAGGTTGCGACTCTCTAATTCTAGCATTATACTATATGTTTACTTTGCTTGCAATGTAACATTTGATTTTGGAAATGGAAGCTTAAGATGTTCATTACCGTAAGCTATGGTTGTGAGCTATGTATCTATGTTTGCCTTATGTATCTATGTTTGCCTTATACAATGTTAACCTGAATATGCAGGGGTCTTATGTTTATGACATCAACGGGAATAAGTATCTAGATTCTCTAGCAGGACTCTGGTGTACAGCTTTAGGTATATGTACAAGTACAATTTTTGGAGTGTGATTATGTACCACAGAATTGTCCATTCTTTTGGATACTACCCTGCATCACCATTTTATTTTTGCGCATTTAAGAGTAATGTATACAGTCTAATTTCATTCGTCTTCCATGAACTATTCATGGTTTCTTCAGGTGGTAGTGAGCCTCGATTAGTCAAAGCTGCAACTGACCAATTAAACAAGTTGCCCTTCTATCACTCCTTCTGGAACCGTACAACCAAACCAACATTGGTAAATTTCTGCATCCCTTATTGACTACCGGTCTGTTAAAATCATTTTCGGACTTTGTGGATACTGATGATGGAGACGGCCTGTTGCTTTCAGGATCTTGCAGACGACCTTCTTAGCATGTTTACTGCAAGCAAAATGGGAAAGGCATTCTTCACAAATAGCGGTTCGGAAGCAAATGACTCACATGTATGATCGCTGGAACTACTGACCATTTCCCACTCTACTGTATTGTAAAACAATATTTTTTTGGAATAACGTGCAAACCCTCTGTTCATTAAGAAGGGTAGCAACCATAGATACAATATATGTTGCTCTTACCATCATTCGGCATTCGCATCTACAGAGAATCACTAAAAACTGTTTTACATTGTGTTATGTATGAGAAGGTGACATGAGCTTTTATTTAAATAACAAACGTACATAGTTTTTTACCTTAAAGAAAACATCGCTAGGAACCTTTTCTCAGGGAAAAAGTTGGGGCACTGAAACACAAACAGTAGGGTGGATTGTGAGATTTACATGCTTCTTCCACGTGTCAAAAAAGCAAACCTTTTGGGTGTTCCATTTCTAGAAGGCTAGTAGGCAGTAGCTATTGTCCCTGGTTCACCATTTGCACTTTTTGGAGATGGCCATAGCCTTAGTTGTTTATTTCACTCAATATGTTTAGCTGATATATTTGCCATACTGAATGGCATAGTCATTTGGTGATAAGCGCTAGTTATCTGTGCTGATGTGGAATTTGTTTTGTTCTCCCTCTTCTGGTTTCTCACAACTTTGCTGACACATTTACTATGTTTTCACTTGTTCAGGTCAAACTAGTATGGTATTATAACAACGCATTGGGGAGGCCAAACAAGAAAAAGTTTATTGCACGATCAAAAGCGTAAGTAACATAGTTTCTCAATCTTTGATCTTCAAACTAAGAAATATAGGGTTTTCTTTATTTGTAAGTAATTTGCAGTGGCATCAATTTCCATCCTGGGTCATCACTTCAATATTCTTGGGGTCTCGTTGTTATATTCTTTATGTAATACAGTGGTACTTTGAGTTCCATTCTTACTACTGTTGTATTTATTGCAGATATCATGGATCAACATTAATATCAGCTAGTCTCACTGGGTGAGTATTGGCCTAAAAAAACCGTGTTTTCCTTTTTATGTGGGTATTTCTTTTTATCAGTACCTACTACCTAGTACTTTGACGAATCTAGTAGTCCATTTCTTATTGATGCTTAATTAATTTGCTGATCGCTTCTGTATCTTTAGTCTTCCTGCCCTGCACCAGAAGTTCGATCTACCAGCACCTTTTGTTCTGCACACAGACTGCCCTCACTACTGGCGCTTCCATCTTCCCGGTACTCTTTATTTCAAAATTTTGTTCTATGGTCAATATATGCAGCATTTTTGTTACTACTGAAATTGTTTTGGTGTGGGACAGGTGAGACAGAAGAAGAATTTGCAACAAGACTTGCTAAAAATTTAGAGGATCTTATCCTCAAGGAAGGACCAGAAACAGTAAGGTTTTCTTGTCGCCAAACTTACATTTATGCAATAGGTCCCAAGTATACTACTTGACTCGTGTATTTTTCTCCTGTTAGATTGCTGCGTTCATTGCTGAGCCTGTCATGGGTGCTGGTGGTGTCATCCCTCCTCCGAAGACCTATTTTGATAAGGTGATTTTAAAATCCTTGAGCTACATCTTTTGATAGATTACGTAAGGGGAAAGGAGACTCTTCAGTTCATTTATTTGACCCCACTGTTAAATTTCAGTGAAGCTAAGATTACACTTTACTGAGCTTTCTAAATACTTCTTCACTCTCTTATGCTGCAGTAGTTCCACAGAAACATCTTTTTTAGCAGAATCCACAGAAACATTGTTGCCTGATGAACCCTTAAAGCTAGTGTATATATTAGGTTGCTTCTATATAGTGGACTTTAATTTTTCTTTTCCTTGTTTATCTTATCTCATTTTTCTGTCTGCCTACAGGTTCAAGCTGTGGTTAAGAAGTATGACATCCTTTTCATAGTAGATGAGGTACTTTAAACTCACATGTGAAGTCAAACACAAAACAAAATACTAGATAGTACAAGAACACAGGAAACTTCTGTATGCAGTCGTTATTAATGATGATGTGTTTCAGGTCATTACCGCATTTGGAAGGTTGGGAACCATGTTCGGATCTGATATGTATAACATCAAGCCAGATTTAGTCACCTTGGCCAAGGTGAATATCCTTTCATAACAGTATATCAGTAAATACTTAATTATCCGATGTCAGCTGAGCCATGCCAATTTCATGAAAAAAGGCTCTTTCGTCTGCGTATGTGCCCATTGGAGCAACTCTTGTTAGCCCCGAAATAGCAGCTGTGGTTGATTCTCAGAGCAATAAGCTAGGTAAGTGAATGGCATTGCGCGAGCTTAATTTGTCATATCTGTATTGGCATGTCTCTAGCCTTTTTTTAAGGATATGTAAGCTTCACAAATGTGATGTGCGCTGAGTTGCTGTCTTTTTCTTGCAGGTTCATTCGCTCATGGCTTTACATACTCTGGCCATCCAGTTGCTTGTGCTGTTGCCATTGAAGCGTTGAAAATCTATCGGTATACTGTTCTTCCCATAGCACACAGAGCCCCTACCTCTGTCACTATTTGCTTCTTGTCCTTATGAATCTTTCGCAACTATATGGTATCAGGGAAAGGAATATTCCTGATCATGTGAAGCAAATCGCTCCACGCTTCCAGGAAGGATTGAAGGCCTTTGCAGGAAGCCCAATTGTTGGGGAGGTACCCTGCTCTTATTTGTCTTGACGGAGACTCCTTTGTTATCCAAATGCATAACCTATATGCTCCTGTATGCAGATCCGTGGTGTAGGGTTGATAATTGGAACTGAATTCGCCGATAACAAATCACGAGATAGCCCATTCCCTGCTGAATGGGGTAAGTACTACTAGAAACTAATGATTACTTGGGCTCGTTCTTCAGTAGAATCCTTGAGCATGTCAAAAAAAAAAATTTTGACGCGTCAACGGCAGGCTTACGCCGGCCTGAACTTGTATTTATATAAAACAGCACATACAAATAGTGTCCAGAGTTAAGGGGGGTTGCGAGTGAGGAGAAAAACAAAAAAGAAGTAGATCAGAGGGAGTCTACAATCTCGCGGCCAGGTGTTGAGCATGTCAAATCACAGCTTGGAACCACTTAAACGGAAACATTCGTATACTAGATGATTATCATTGGCCTAAACTTGAATATTGTGCAAACCTTTTTCGCTTTGCTTTTTCTTTTATAAACCGAACTATGTTCCGTAATTTCGGCTGTAGAATCCAGAGTGGTGCTTTGTTTGGAAGAAAACTACTCCCTCCGCCCCGTTTTAGTTTGCAAAATGATCTTATATTATGGGACGGGGGGAGTAGAAGTTTATCCAACCAGAAAATGTAGGGTATACATATGTATCTTGGAACCATGAAGTATCCTTACAAAACTGTTTCCCTGATGGCATATTCAGGTGTTGGTGCTATCTTCGGACAGGAGTGCCAGAAGCGTGGCATGCTGGTTAGGGTTGCCGGCGATAGCATTATGATGTCACCGCCATTAACAATGACCCCTGGCGAAGTTGAGGAGGTAAGATCAGAAATAACAGCACTTTCATCCTCCTTTCCTTTTCTCCGGATCTTAGCATAAGATGGTACCACTGGACTTATCTCGCTCTGAAACTCTTATCAGCTTGTGAGCATATACGGAGAAGCTATGAAGTCCACGGAGGAGAGAGTGGCGGAGCTCAAATCGAATAAAAACTAGACAAGATGCAGCACAACGACGATGATAATGTCGACTGCGGCGTTGGTCTCGGATGTGTACAGAATAATTCCTCGCTGTCAGGTGGTAATAACGCGCCGGAACGGACGCCGTTCTTGATGCGCGGAATGGCAAAGCATTCTTTCACCGAGCAATGGTGATTGACGACTTGATTACAGCCAAGATAGATTTGGTACATTCTTACCTGTAAAGATAATCTGCCAAATAAAGCCGTTTATAAGCTTGCCACTTTGATAATCTCTTGTACTGACACAATTTGAAAGAATTCCTTTGAGATCTATGTGTCCCCAATTCCTTTGTATGAATCGTTCAAAATTGACGATGTTCCTCAGAAGAGAAGAAACGAAAGAAATGTGAAATGGTGCAATGTCTAAAAAAATCGCGCATGGCTGCCGACGCAGCAGCCGGCGGCGGGTTCTAAGCGCAAACGAGGGAGACGTCGTCGACGACGGGCCCGCAGAGCGAGCCGCTGCCGTCGGACATGGTGTGGTAGCCGGAGCTATACAGCACCACCCGCGTGCGGCTCCCCTCCGCCGTGAACGCCAGCTCGCCGCGCGCGTGCCCGCCCGTGCCCCGGGAATGGTACTCCACGGTGGCGGTCCCCTGCGCCCCCGTGGCCGCCGCCACCACGCGCATGGGCTGCAGTTCCGGCCCGCACGCCACGCACCCGTCCCCGGCGTCCCCCACGGAGAGCTCCATTCGGCACGCGCTCCCCGGCACGGTGTCCACCTCCTGCACCAGCGCCGCCTCCACGCCGGCCACCAGCTCCACGGCGCGCGACCCGCCGGGCACCGCGTGGCGCGCCGCGTCCACGTACTTGGCCGCCTTGGAGTAGGACATGACCACCCACCCGGGCAGCGGCGACACGGCGCCCTCGTCCATGGGCGGCACCAGCACCCCGCACGTCGACCCCGGGACAACGTACGGCCCCTCCTCGAAGCCCCCGTTCCTCAGCAAGTTGCCGCCGGCGGCCTGGGCGGCAGGGTGGAGGGTCTTGATGGCGAAGGCGTCGACCAGGGGCCCGCAGGCGGGGTCCTCCGCGCCGCCGTCGTCGCCGTGGTGGACGACGAGCGTGACGACGCCCTGCTCGGCGTGGAAGGCCCAGGCGTACGAGTCCCAGCCGCTGGCGCTGTACACGGTCTGGATGGGCAGCTCGCGGCCGGGCGCGTCGGCGGCGGCGACGGGGACGACGGAGAGGCGGAGGCGCTCGGACTGGCCGCAGGTGCGCGCGGCGCTGAAGGTGACGGAGTAGCGGGCGCCGCGGGTGACGCTGAGCTGCTGCCGGACGGAGGCGCCGCTGCCGAGGCGCACGGCGTGCGCGCCCTCCGGCACCACCAGGACCATGCCCTCGCCCGGCCGGTCCCGGTCCGTCCCCGACTCGACGTACTCCACGGGGCCGGTGGCCTTCCAGTAGGGGATGGCGTGCGCGCCCGTCACCCTCGTGCCGTTCATCTGGGACCTGTTCGGCGGGTACTCGAAGTTGCCGTTCAGCAGCGGGCCTGCATGCATGCAGCGCGCACAAATTAGTAATGGCATGCATGACGTGTCAGGCAGTGAATTGTCAACCTAGGGTTGTACCACGTAGTAGATCTCAGGCGTTGACATTCTGCTTAATAATCTGAACCATATATGCCCACTCGTACGCAGCACGTGAGAGTGCAGAGCCCTGATCTGATCTCTCGTTCTAACAGGTCAACGCCGGCAATTTTCAAGAAATGTTAGGACTATTACTTTTTTTTACACTCCGTCGACTCATAGATGAATCAATTTTGTGCACCCTGGTTTGATTCCTGCTGCACGATGTCGTGCAAATAGTTACAAGTCAACGCCAGCATTTTTCTAGAGAGTACTCCCTCAGTTTCAAATCAAATGAGGTTGTACTCTATTGTTGAACATCTCCTTCAGTTCCAGAAAAATATGCTACTTCAACGTTAGTTTAAAACCGCGGCACTTATTATAGATCGGAGGAAGTTTTAATTGGATCACTAATTCAATATGATATCGATGCTAAAAGGTCTCGGGTTTAAAACAATGCTAACACGGTATTAAAAATGAAGATATTTGTGCCCACCTTAATCCCACGCATGACTACAAAAAGGGCTAGATGCGGGGAAGAGTTTTGAAATATATCACCCGTCTCATTCTATCGGTTTGAATTTTTGGAGTAACTGGTTGAAGCACAAATTCAATTCTTGGCACATTTTTCTATAGACTTTGTAGATTTAGAAAAGGTTGACATAGAACAAAGCTAGATCTTCAAATTTGCTAACATTTTATTAGATTTAGTGAAGTTTCGGAATTCAAAACATCATCCCCAGGGCTAATCTTAGAGGTTTTTTGGGACTGAGCAACCCCACACTTGTCATTTTCTAAGCTCACTTCCATGCCTCTCTGTGCACATGGCATAGTGAGTTGTTGAAATCTCATGTTGTGCTACACTTCTTCTATCAATGAAAAGATACGCAACCTTTGCTATTCACGCAAAAAAAGTTTTACATAGGAAAAAGCACAATTGATCAAGATTTCCGATGAACGGGAGGAGCATAATCCAGCTATTATGTCGAAGATGGGCGGGAAACATCGTTGGAGTTGCGAGTCAAAGTTAGGAGTGTTCGTCGCATTCTTGGATATTGGGAAAGGTGACGGCGATGATACATGAGAAAGAAGGGAAAATGAGATCCCTTTGGATTTGGGTTGAACTGTTCAAGTAACTGAAAAGGATTTTGTATGGAAAAGGTTGCCGTCCCCAGTCGGCAGTTGTAGCATCCAATGGTTAGCACAGGATGGTAATTAAACTTAGACAATAGATTGTTCAAAAAAAAAAAAACTGAGACGATAGACAGTTACTCCCCCCGTCCATAAGAACGTTTTTTGTATTTCCTATGCATCTTTGCAACACACGTACTACCTAAGACGTTCGAATTACCTAACCAAGTGACGGTCGATCGCTAGACGGCAATCGCAATTAACGAATGACTAATCACTCATTCATACAAGCAAGATGTAAACAGTAGAGTAGCTTTGGCGATGCTCTCACCATCTACGTCGGGGGCAGCTCGGGCAGCCGCGAAGGCGAGCAATAGCACCGCGGCGCAGCGCGCGCCGTTGACCACCATCGATCGATCCGCTGATCGAAGTACCGGTGCACGATCTACTGGGTGAACCGCCAGAACCGGTGAAGTGAAGTGAAGTGAAGGTGGTTCGTTCCATTTATATCGGAAGACGACGGATCGCAGATGTGCGGTGTCCGTGGCAGCAGGGTCCAGGGTGACTTCGCGGAAGGCGCCGGTCGGTGGAGCTCAACTGGCCGTCGTCAGTCCAGCAGCCTGCCTGCCTCCCCCTCGGCCCGTCGCCGCGTGCGTGTGGTCACGTGCTGTACTGCTGTGTGCACCTGCACGGCCGTCGCGATTCCCATGTACGAGTATTTCGCTCGATCGCCCACGGCTGAGGACCGAGGACGGCGGCACCGCGCTTTGACTCTCTGCCATGCCCACATGGCCGTGTTTCCTATTTTCTTGCGGAGTATCCGGCGGCCCATCAATGCGATAGTACGCCGTGTGTTCCCCGCGCCACCGTGCCACTGCACTGCCGGTACTGGGAAACACAAGCGTACGTACGCGAGGCGGGCAGCGCCGTCCGGCGTCCGAAGTCCACTGCGCCCATGGCCATGGGGAAAGGTTTCGTTGTTAACAAGGGCCATGTTTGAATACTCTAACTCCGTTAGAGGTTAGAGTTAGATTCTAATCTTAAACTGATCCTGAACTAACTCTAATAAAAAGCTGTTTGGATGGTACAGCTACATTGACAATAAATATTATTTCTCAATTATTTGACTATTTTGAAACCTGTTTGGATGGGAGGGGTAATTTTTTTACTATTTTTTTAGTGGGCCCAGGAGAACTAACCCAAATAAGCTCCTCTAGTGTGGGCTAGTTTTTTAGATGGGTTAGATCCAACTAACCCAAACTTACCCATCATATTTAGATACTTTTGGGTTATCTGGCTTGCGAGTTCTCTCGATCTTATTTTAATCACTGTAATAGATTAGCAAATTCAGTAGCGCATAAGCTAGCTAGTATGGCTATGAGAGCTCATTCTTCTCTGTGGGTGGATAATGCACCGCCGGAGATTCTCCCTCTCTTACTTAATGATGTAACAATTATCAGAAGCTAATAAAGGGAGGGAAGTATTTTCAAAAAAGAAAAACTAACTCTAACTTAGGGATCCAAACAAGAACCGGGCCAAGTTTGTCACTGCAACAAGTCATGAACTGGGCCACTCGGGGCGCTTGGGCAGCAGGCCAGGACGTCGCTCTTAGCTTGGCCACGAGCCGAGTACGCATGTCGGGCCGTCTGAACGGGCTCACGGCCTCATTGTTATTTTTTGAACATGGGCTGACGGTTGTTGGAATGAGGCCGAGCTATGCATTTCCGGTGTTCTTTTTTTCAAAATACATTTCTGGTGTTAACCTGGCTAGCTTGAGCGTCAACCTAAGTTCATCATCAAAAGAATAAAGCGTCAACCTGCTCTCCAAGCAGGTACGTACGCAGTACATGAGAAATGCTCAGTTACCACTCCATGCTCGTGAACTAGCTTAGCCGAGCTAGCTCGTACCAGGGTGGTCTCGATATTGAAAACTTATAAATCAGCAATAAATACCTTCTGAGCAAATGGCTTTATAGGTTAGAGATAGAGCCGGAGGGCATGTGGACACAGATTTTGCGCAATAAATATTTGCAGTCGAAAACACTCGTTCAGGTTACCATGAGACCAACTGACTCGCCATTCTGGAAAGTTCTTATGAAAACGAAGGATTTGTTCTTTCGTAGGGTCAAATTCTTGGTTGGCAATGGAATGTCAACAAGATTTTGGGAGGATACGTGGTTAGGAGAGACACCCTTGATCGTCCAATATCCAACCCTTTATAACATTATGCAACGTAAGAAGGATTACGTAGGCACAGTTTTTCAAACGGTTCCCTTGAATATTCAGTTCAAACGTGCGCTAGTTAGTGAGCGATGGACAACCTGGATACACTTGGTTCGGAGATTGATAGATTTTCAACTCTCCAACCAACCAGATTCGACGCAATGGAAATTAGCTAAAAATGAGGTTTTTACGGTAAAATCTTTTTATATAGATTTGATTAATTCTGGCCCAATCTCAAGATCGTTACATATTTGGAGGATTAAAGTTTCCTTGCATATTAATTTTTTTATGTGATTTGTCCACGAGCAAGTAATACTCACCAAGGACAACTTAATCAAGAGGCGATGGGTAGGTAGTTCACGTTGTATTTTTGTGATCATGAGAAAACAATACAACATTTATTCCTTGAATGCCCACTCGCCAAATTGCTTTGGAGAACGATTCATATAGTTTTTAACATTAATCCTCCAGTTAACATTGAGTCGTTGTTTGAAACGTGGTTAGCTGGGGTTGAACATACTACCGCGGCTCGTATTCGGATTGGAATATGTGCGCTTCTGTGGGCTATATGGAACTGTAGGAATGATTTTATTTTTAACAGACAATACAATTTAACTTTCTTGCAGGTTATCTTTAGAGCTACTGCATGGATCCGTACATGGTCCTTACTCACCCCTATGGACTTCAGGGAGCCTTTGGTTACTGGATGCAACCAGTAGGAGATGGTAGCACGGGCTATATTCAATCGGTTCGGATGGCGGTGCATAACATGATAGGAGTCTAGGAAGCTTATCCTTCATATTGCCGTACCGGTTATGATTGTCAGCATGTATTTTCCTTTTATACTTTTGCTTCGCTCCACTTGCGAGCTGTAATACTTTTTTGACTTTGTGATACTTTATGATTTTTTTAATAAGATAGTTGCATGCATCATTATGATGCAGAGGCCGGGGATACGTCTCCATTCTAAAAAAAAGGGCGCTATAGTTCAGGTTTTGTACTCTAATGGGTACTGACAGCACGGCCATTATCAGCTCCTGCTTTTTCATGCCATACATGATTATAAGTTGAATGACGGATAGCACTGAACTGTCTCGCTCGGAACCCTTTTCAGCTGGTGAGATGTGTATACATGAGAGCAGAGGGTGTCGGCTGGATCCGATCCAAGAAGAACCAGGCGGTGCTGTCTCTTTTACCTTGTACGACGGGGATGATCATAATGTCCTCGGCGATTATGACATCGGCTGTGCAAAGAGTAGTCTCCTCGCTGCCAGATGGTAATAGTGCACCGGAATGGGCACTGTTCCTGATGTACAAAATGGCGAACTATTCTTGCACCAAAGACTGTTCGACATTGGTCTACTTATTATTTCGCGATGTTTGAACTTCTGATTATGCTGAACAGAGCATGGTCGCGTCGAACAAAACATCCCTACAGCCGGACTTGACAAATCGGGCCCCTCAAATGTCCATGGATGCGTTCGGACACGTCCGCGGACACTGACCAGACACTCCTTATATTTTCCTTCTCCACATACAACTCTCTCATACTCATCCCCTAAATGCATACAAAAGCATGCAGAATATATAGCTACGTATTACATTCTATACTACTCAAATTTTGCCGTTTTCGGCGATGGCCGGAGCCGCCTGCGCCGGAGCCTGGGCCGCCTCCATCTGTTGCCGGCGGCGATGCCTGGCCTCCGCAGCCGACTCCGAGCGGATGGAGTTCAGAATGGCGTGCTGCTCCGGCCACGCGCCCACGTCCTCCTCCTTCCCCCCTCATATCCAGCGGCGGCGCCTCCTCCTCTTCCTCCACCGGCTCCTGCTCCTCCTCCGCCGGCTCCTGATCCTCTTCCTCAACCTCCTCGGAATCATCCTCCGGTTCCAGAGGTAGCCTCGCATCCCTACGGATCCGGGCCTGCTCAAGGAGGAAGAGACGATGATGGATCGTGTAGTAGCGATGGCGTGGGGACATGGCTAGGCTCGAGTGGCGGCGGAGGGAGGGAAGAAGCGGATGCGTTAGGGCTGGGGGCACCGGCCGGCTTAAATAGACGGCTACGGCCTCGGGCGGCGAGCCGGAGTGGCACCACGCTGCGGTCACACCGCGGCGACGGTCGAGGCGCACGTCGGACCGTCCGGTTTTCCGGCGAGTCCGTGTGGGACCACGCCATCACGCCGACATGGCGGGCGCGCCCGGGCACCTCCATATCCGCCCCATATTTGGGCTGGATATGGGGGTGCTGTTCAGCCCGGGCGTTTGAGGGCCGTTTGAGAGGCCCGTCTGGGTCAAAAAATCATGACCGGACAGTGACCGGGTGGCCCGCCGTATGAAATGGATTTGAGAGGTGCGGTTGTAGATGCTCTGAGGGCATATCCAAGGGGCCTTCATCAAACGGACCCGGGACACCTCCAAATATTCCAAAGCGTCAAGAATCATAAGTAGCAAAGTAGCACAATGCATCAATAATCCAAAAATAAACATTTCCATGCAAAAATATTCCAAATATAATTTTTAATCCAATCGTAAGAAAATTTTGAAATAAAAAAGTTCAAATTTAAATTTAATTTATTCTCACATATGCTCTTATTGTCCATATGAACCGCCTACAAGTGCTACACCAGATTATTTTGAAGTTGTGTATGGGTTCCTCAATTGCTGATAAGCATCTACAATCGAAATTACCTATTCCAGGTCTCTATAGTCTGTGGACTTGTCCAAACGCGTCCTTGGATAGTGGCCAGACGACTCCCAAATAATGCATTTTGCAACCATAATCCCTACTCTGGAAAAATCAAATACATGCAAACACATGCACACCGATTATCTTGGCCAAACATAGTTCAATGCATACAAATACAAATTGTTCGTACTTAAGAATACACAATCCAAACATAGTTCAAACATAAATATTGTTCATAGTGCATAATTGATAAATTAAAAGCAAAGTTTACTGATTTCCAGTGTGGAACCACATATACTCCAGAAGATCATTCAGAAGTTGCATATGCACATGTTGATCTCACAATTGTCGATGCATCTCGAGAAAGTTGGCATTGCTCTTTGCATCTTGTTCTAGGAGGTGGACATGAGTTCCGCGCTTCTCAAGAGCATGTATGTGCGCTGCCCCTGCACCCTTATCCTCGACAATCATATTGTGCAAGAGCCAAGACTAAACAACATGTCATAACCTGTCAAAGTGTCTTCGCTTCCCACATTATTGCAGCTCCACAAGTTCGACGAGGCGATGAACTCGTTGAATATGAATTCATCAAGGTCAGAGTTCCCATAGCCATCATTCCACGATGAATCCATTGGTGACCTAGAAATGATGACCGAAAGAATCAAAATCTAGCTTTGGCATTTCATCAAACATGTAGAGCGTGAGGTGTATATATGGGGGAGTTGGACGTATTGGGGTGGCACCCGGTGGTGGAGAACTACGGTCAACGACGGTGTGGATTGCGGCCTCGGACGACGAAGACCTAGGTTGGGATGACGACGGAGCAACGACGCCGACGGAACTCCGGTGACGGCTCTGCAGACGAGGGCCGGCAATAGAGAAGAGGAGAGGACTGGTCAGGCAAGGAGGAGGGGGCACGGATACGGCCGAATTGGTGCAGACCTTAGCGGTGAGTCCGACGTGGCAGATGCGTCCGAACAATATGGACTGAATATGGGAAGTGCCGGTCAATCCGGGTGTTTGGGCCGGATATGAAGAATCTATTTGGATGACGTTCTTTCATCCGGACACTGACCGATCAGCCCGTCCGGACGTTTGGGACGGGTATTGGGTCCGGTTCTGCCGCATTACGCTATGGAAGGTGGACAAAATCACTCGTATGTTCAACTCCCAGAACTTGGTGAATTGCTAGAGTTTCTCTAAACACACTAGTCCCTTTGTTCGGATTAACGAATAGACAAGATAAAAGATGCGGGGAAAGACAACTTGATGCGCGTGTGCGTGGGTACTCTTTCGGAGTGATGTGTGTCATCGAGTGAAGTTTTTATTTATTTTTAGCTGGAGATCGACTGAAGTTGATGAAGAGCGAAGTTGGGAGAAGAAGTCAAACGCAAAATCAGCCTAAAGAACAACATACAAGTGGCACCATAAGGCAGCACAGTTCATGCCTGCCTACTAAAAAACCCAAAAGGGCCAAAATATCTGAGCACTTTTCCCTGTTTTCTGTATTTTATATTTGAACCAGAACCCTTTAAATACAAATGTGACCAGATGCAACTCAGGCAGCAAGCAACTAGCGAGCAGAGCAGAGCAGTAGCAGACACACAGAGAGAGAGAGTAGAAAGGCAGGGATGGGTCAGTGCCCCTCCATCCGGCAGCCTGAGGCAGACTATGTTCGCCTGCTGGCGGCCGCGCCCGGTGGCAAAAACAGGTGATTTCTTGAACAGTTTATTTCATATGTTCGCTAGCAGCTGCTGGCTAATTGCAACTGCTGCCGGTGTTCAAAGTGTGTACCAGAACTGCTCGTTTCTTCTTATTCAGTTAGAGTTTAGTAGGTGTGATTACTTGTAGTCCGGGAAATGTTGTGACATTTTTGTGTCTCCAACATGCAGGAACGAGCAGTTCAGCAAACCTACAAAGGCCATGAACAAATACCAAAAAAGATCAAGCAAGGACGATCTAGTTATGAGGGCGTCACTCGAATCAATCACGAGAATTGGATAAAACTGCAAATCTGATGAAAAAAGAGCGATGCCAGATGTCAGAGTTTGGACCCGGATATTATAGGCATCAACTGTGAATCTTGATGCCGGTAAAAATACGGTGAAATCTAGGATGGCTTTCGAATTACCAAGCTTTGGTTTATAGAGGACTTAAAAGTAATTGTGTGTACAAGTCTACTAGCTTCTTTTTGAGGGGTACAAGTCTACTACTCCCTCCGTTCCCAAATAGTTGTCTTTCTAGCCATCTCAAATGGACTACAACATACGGATGTATGTAGACATGTTTTAGAGTGTAGATTCACTCATTTTGCTCCGTATGTAGTCACTTGTTGAAATCTCTAGAAAGACAAGTATTTAGGAACGGAGGGAGTAGTAGCTAGCACTATGCATGTTCCGGAAATTTGCTTCACTATGTTTTGTAAATATTACTCCCTCTGTTCACTTATATAAGACGTTTAAGCCTGTTCAGAGAGTGCTCTAAACAGTTTAAAACCAGCTGTCTTAAAAGCCTTATAAAAACGAACGGAGGGAGTAGTAATAATAATATAAAAGGTCATTGGTAATTAATTCTAGCCCATCCGACAACACATGGACCGGTGGTAGATTGTGAATAAGGATGAAAGTGGTTAGGATAATTTTCGACTGAAGCCGCTTTCGAATCTGTTTTTATAGGATACAGTAAGAATTTTTTACATCTGCACACAATCGTTTCGAATCCGAGTTCGACTGATATATATGGTATAAGATATGATATTAGTATGATATGACGCCATAGGATAATCTATTTTTTAATAGGATAACCCAACCTTTTAAATATGGATATATGATTTATTTATGGATGAAGTTTCAGGTATTAACTAGCAATACCTGACATATGCTTGTTAGTGATTTGTATTTTCTAGTGTTTTATGTGTGCTTAGAGTGTATAAGGATTAATACTTGCTCATTTATTACATATAATTTAGTTTAAACCATTTATATATCTAACATTTTTAAGAAGTTGCTCCCCATTTCTACATATTTTCTCAACATGCAGCCCATCCATATCATCATCTAGCTACCTCAGCAAATTCCACCCGTCTCATCACTCCACATCAGCAATGTGAGCTTTAATTTTTTTGTTTCATTCAATCAGCCTTGCCTACGCATTAGTTGACCCTTTTTTATTTCGCACTTCGTTTCTTCAGCACACACCGCTTTATTTTCTGCCAAAGGCCCACTACGCCAGGGGCCGATCTCATCCTCCACTTCAATTTATTTCCCCAACCGAGTCCCCATCAAATCGCCCGAGGGTACGTCGCTTCGTTCTCCACTTCTCAGATTTCTGCTTCGTGCCCCATGGGTTTCCCCATTGTTGCTCACTTTATCTCCAATCTCCATGACAACCTTCTCCTTGGCGACCATCCTGCCCATGCGGCGACTTTGCCTGGTGTTGGCCCTCCTCGCCTGCCGCAAAATAGCCTGGGCGACCGGCCCCCACATGACCCTCCTCGCCGTCGTCAGACGTGGGCACAAAGCTGGAGTTCGTGAGCTGTCCAACAGATTAAGCGCTCATGGGAGCCATAGTCTCATGGCAAGGAGGATGGGTGAGGGTTCAATCTGATTCTAATCTGCCATCAAAACAACTTTTACCCGATCTGATTCCCAGATCTCTCTCTCTCTCTGTGTGTGTGTGTGTGTGTGTGTTCGGACTGTTTCGATGCCCAGTAATTACTCATCTCATATAATTTTTTTTGCAGTATTAAATCGGCTTTGGAGAAGAAGATTACCTTGAAACAACACAGAAACTACAATGCAATGAAATTAATTCAAGGTATTGAAACGTCACCTATTTTTTCCTGATTTCCCCCCAATATTTATACGAATCATCTACTGATTTCCTATTGGCTTTTCTCATATTTCACTCGCCAATAGCAAGGGTGATACACGATTTTCAAACTTCTCACACTTCAACTAATGTTTCCTGGTAGTGCTTTATTATTCAGATAAGTCATGGTCTGACAACAATTTGGTACTAAACTGTTGTATAGGATTCCTCCTCATTCAATTGTGGTTTCTACAACTATCCTGCGAGATTTGGTACATACGCTTCATGGCAATCTACTGCTTCTGAAATGTTGTATGTCATTGGTAACAACTTATTACTCACGGTCTCACACTTGAAACATACATGTGTGTTGCTTCGGAGTGCAGGGCCCGACCATCCACCATTTAGGTATATAAAAAAGAAAGGGTAGTTAAGATGTTTGTCCATTTGATCATTGGCCATCTCCTACGCCGCTTTCACAGACCGCGCATGCCATTGTCTATACTAGCAAATGATCCATAGAATGTGTCAGAAACTCATATAACAAGGTACGTTCTGGATCTGGAGAGAGTAACAATGTTCTGGTTATATATATATGAGCAAACATCTATTAGAAAGTAATCTATTTATGAAAGAAGTGGTATTTTTCTTATGAAGTTGTACATTTATGCATGGCATATAGGGGCATTCTTATTGGTGATTTGCAAGTTACATGTCTGCCTATGTTGATATAGTTTTAAATAAATTGTATTTATAATCTTTAATTTACATCAGTATATTTAGACCCGTTGCTTCTTTCAATGAATTGATGTTCTGAATGAATATATACATATTTCTTTGCATCCAACAATTTATTCTGATGCTTACTATTGTCTTTGCAACTCAAGACAGTTTCTATGTTCGGAATTATTACCAGGTGCCATCACTAAATTTATCCCAAGTCAGAAAACGTTGGCTTCTAATCTTCTCATCGGCTCGGTCGCACCTGTCTAGGTGCGAGAACCATCTAAGCTAATATTATACCCACTCTTTTTCTTTTTTGTCAGCCCCTCAAGCATCATATTATATTTGATCTAGATTTGACTATACATGTGCAAGCCAACGAACAAGAAGAGAGATATGCAACTAATCTGTATGTAGCATTTTATTTTACTGTCATATCTTCTTAGTTTTTTATCTACGAGGCATATCAAGGAAAAGCCTCATCTACAAGCACTTGCCAGGGCACACGGATTGAACGTCAGGTTCTAGATCGTTCCCTTATTGTATGTAATGAATTTTATGAGTAGTTGCTATAATGTTGTCTGCTATCGTCACAAAGTGCACTCCATCACTCTGTCTATAGTCCAATTCTTTTTCCAATATATGATCATAGTCATGATCTAACATTAAAGTTTTAGATCATGTGCTTATGAAGTCCCGCAGCAACGCGCGGGGTATCATCTAGTTCCTACTATATGCATGTCGTGTATGACTTTCCGGTACGATTTGGTTCCGTTACCGTACCATGTCAGAGTCCGCTACAATCCGATATTCAAATCCGCATCCGTGCTTCCGAAACCAAAAATAAATGTGAAGTAGGATACTGTATGTTTATCCGTATGAATCTGATCCGGTTTCACCCCTAACCGTGAGTGAGCCTTTCTACAATGTGGTTACGGTGTCACATTTTGTCCCTGGAAGTGGGCCACAAGGCTTTCCATGCATTAGAGACTGTCGTGCGGGCACTCGTTGCGCTTGTGGTGGGGCCCACCTCCACCACTGACGCAATGATTGATGGTACCAAGCATGGTCGTTTTGTGTCGATCAGTGTATCGCCAAATTCCCCTCCACGTGTAAGGCGTCATGTGGTCGGGTACACGTCACTAGGCTTTGTTGGGTGGTCAACGCGGTTGTCCTAGTGCATTATTTATACTAGCTTGGGTGAATTGCCGTCCATTTGGTTGTCGCGCCACCCAGTGGCGGACCCAGGAATTGTTGACGCCCCAGGCGAACAACTAATGGCTAAAAACTACCCAGAAAAAACTTCAATTTCAAGGCATACAAGATTCAATCTATGTTTTGCATAACTAATAAGAAACCAAACATGATGTTCAATGGCAGCATTTGTTCCATGATGGTCAACTAATAAAGCAAGACAAATCAAAAGACAATATGTGGCATAGATAAATGATAAGAAGTTTGATACCAAATCAAATGATTGGTTGATCTGAGCCTCCCATGACTACATCTTCAATAGTAGACATCGCTAATCCTTCAATCATCAATTTTGAAATGTGAATCAGTGCATAATATAGCAGGCAAAACTAATTAACGATAGATGCAAAATGTGAAAACTTACGTGTAGGACGAGGCAAAACACCTTTACATGTGCGATAACCTTGAAATCGCTCAATGATTTTGGATTCTTCTATAGTAACAAATACATCTCTCTCAATGTAACATACCATTCTATGATTCATCCAATCATCACCCATTTTGTTCCTCAATCCGGTCTTGATAATGCTCATTGCTGCGAATGCCCTTTCATGATTGCGGTTGCAAGAGTAAAATCAATGCTAACTCAACCAGACGGTAAACTAAGGGAAAAGTTGTGTGCATATCACTTTTAACCATATTCATGGCAAGATGACCAAGATCATTGCAATTCATCAAATGTGGATCACCTCTTGCTTCCCGAATGAATGAGTCTAGTTGGTTTCTAAGGACAAAAGTAACTTCATATGTAGAGAAGTCAGCAGCATACATATTAGCAAGATCTACTAGCTTGTCTTCATTATAATTGGCAAATGAATTCTTGGGATCAAGACAAGCAATGCATCTCAACAATTGAGTAGACCTTTCAGCAAAGCGGTTGTTCAACTCCACAATAAGTTGATCATGCAACACATTGAATATTTCAATTTTGAAATGATGGTTGTAAGTTACCAATTGCCCATCCCAAGACCTTGAACGACCATTAGCAGTTCTTGTATCTTCCATATTTGGCACTACAATGTTGTATTTGACACAAAAGTCTGTTACCTATTTCAAGAGCTCATCCCAACCATTCTGCCTTATCTCTTGAATATCCTCCAATGTGGTTTTAATCAATCCCACAGCACGTACAATATTATGATTTTTCAATTGCAAGCATTGTGACAGATTGTTAGTCTTGCCCAATAATCTAATCATAAGATGCAATATGAGAACAAATTCGACAATACCCAATATAATCAAGAGACGGGCTTTGTATTCTTCTTCTTGCTTCTGAGAACCCCTATCAAAGACATGTGGCAGATTTTGTCTTTGATTTTTGAAATCCTCATAATGTTGCCTAGATTTATTATGAGCACTATCATGCTTGCCAACATGCTGATTTAAAACTTTAGGTCCATCCTTCCAAGATTTGAATCCATTTCTCGTGAATGCTTCAATACCATAGTTTTCAGCTCTTGGTTGCTTAAGCAGAAAACAATAAAAGCAAAAGGCTGATTTTTTTTCAATGCTATATTCCAACCAGCCGCGATGATCATTGAACCAATAGTCATGAAAGCTCCTACCATTTATCTTTTCATATGTATGATTAGTTGGTTGGCAAGGACCCATACTAATGTACTCCCTTCTAGCAAGATCTCTAATGTCCGGATCTAACTCCTCAATTGGTATTCTCTTACCGGGTCGATTCAACATCACCTGGTTTGAGTTCAGCTCTAACATTAGGGGCAGCCATGGATCCAACATCAGTTGTTTGAGCTGAAGGACCGGTTTCTGCGGCTTCGGTGGTTCGAACTTGAAAAAAAGAATTCAATGTCTTGTTTCTTTTGCTCATCTTGAGCTCCTGTAAAATTTTAGAGAAACAAAAATTTCTCAATGTCAAAATTGGTTTCTACATGACACATCTAACAAACAGAGAAACAGTGGCATCTAGCAACTAAAATCATCATCATCATCCAATCGAATACTGACAAGACAATGGCATCTATAAACAAAAACAGGGCATCAAGCCATCAAAACAGGGCATCAACCTCGCTGGACGCCGGGCCGGGCAGCCTGCAGGCTGAATCCTCGCGCGGTCGCGTCCTATCCGGGTTCGCTGCCTCGCGCCCTCGCCGCCTCGCCGGACGCCGGACACGGCGACCAAGGCAGCAACCCGCACTCCCGCAGGCCCGCAGCGCCGCAGCAGCAGCGTCACAATCGGGTGGGGGGCGGGCGCTGAAACGGGGGGCGCTGGAAGGGGGGGATCCGGTCGGACGGAGGCAAGAACCTGACTGGCGACACCGCGACGGCGAGCGGCGACGGGCGACGGCTTAGGGTTGCGGCCTTGCGGGAGAGCGTCTCGCTGTCGAGTTCGTGCGGCCGTGCGGGTGAGTTGGCCTGGGGCGGCCTGCCGGTTGGGCCTGTTCGCCTGGGCTGCGCCCCAGGCCAAAGTTTTTTTTTCCAAATATAGGCCTACGATTTTTTCCACGCCCCAGGCAATGGCCTGGGCTACCTGGGGCCCAAATCCGCCCATGGCGCCACCCCATGTCCTCTACCGTCCATTACTTTTGTAAGTCTGAACACAAGAGCTAATTGTGGTGGCGGTGGGTTGTAGCTAGGAGCCCATCCATGGCTCCATGATGTGATGTGAGACGCCATCGCCTCGATAATGTCACAAAGAGTGTCGACAAGGTTGCTCATGTTGTTGATGGAGCTTTCGAGCAGGTTCACATGTGCGTAGGCCATGTACTCATTCTCTCTCTCTCTCTCTCTCTCTCTCTCTCTCTCTCTCTCTCTCCTCCCTCCCTCCCCCTCTCTCTCTCACACACACATCATCATCATCATCATGCAACTGCATCTCCTCCTCGGATTCACATTCTTCTCCCATGTCTTCTGGTCTCTTAGATTCGGGGTCGGCCTCTTCATTTTTCCTTGTACATTCCCATCCTCAATAGAGAATAAGTTAGACATAGGTGTCGACAATAGGTGTACGGATGAATAAAAGGCCCGACCTACCCTAATGATAACCATGTCAATATGTTTAAAAATAGGAATGTTGATGAACCAGTTACCGTCTATAGGCCATAGTTCTTCAAAGGTGAACGGTGAACCAAGTCAAGTCGCTAGAAGTGTGATGACCCATCCACAAGTGATGTTGTATTGGCTTTGGCGTGATTGGAAGTAGAAGTGGAATAAAAACATGTGTAAGTTTGGCATCATGTTGGAGGTCGGGAACACGGTATTCACGAGTATTATCCTCTCTTTTGCTATCACCTTTATTTACTCCCCTTGAGTAAGCAACATGTCCGCAGTAAAATAGAAAATAATGTCGAATAGAAGAGTACTATGTACTGCTTTCTCTTGGCATTGGGTTACAAATGCTCAATTGGCGGAAACATGCATGGGTGGAGCATCAATATGGTTGACGCTGTAATGAAGTTGACCATCATTGTTGTGAAGGAAAATAAATCACACCATTCACTGAGGGGGGTTGAAGTCGACTTTCATAAATCAAAACTTAATCATGTTTCTTTTTTACTTTGGGGTGATGTCCATTCACTAAAAAAAAGACACACCCGTGACATTTTGGGCCGAACGAATTTTTTCCTGTCATGTTTATGACACTTCTATGACGATAGTTGTGACAAAACTCGGTATCGTCATAGATGTGGTGAGCTCCTACTTCTATGAAAAAAATCATGACAAAAAATGAGGCTTTTCGTACTGGGCGGGCCGGAGATGCACCTGCATGACATTCTTTGGGCCGTCCATGACGAAAAAATCATGGTAGAAGCGAGGGCGAGGAAAATATCAGGGAGTTCCTGGTTAAGGTGTGGTCGGGGTCGAGCGATGCACGGAGGTTTGCGCGTTTCTCTCGTACACGTACGCGCGAGTGTGCAAGGCGTTGTTCTCTAACTGAACCGAGCCAGGCGTTGGGCTCTAACTGAACCTGAGCGATTGCACTAGCTACGTTACTGAACCCCGATCGATCCCTTGCTGTTAACTGAAGTAACCCCGATCGATCCCTTGCTGTTAACTGAACCCGAGTGATTTCTTCGCTACTGCTGCTAACTGAAGCCGATCGAAGCTGCCTCTTGACGAACAATTTCTGGTGGGGGTTGGATGAACATGATCCCGTGGCAGTAGAGACCGTTGCCGCTAGATGAACAGGACCCGATCGAGGAGGCGTGGGGGTGGATGAACAGTAACCAGTGGAAGGACTCCGTACGTGGAGGGATGGTTGAACAGGACCCCGTGGAGTAGCTGGTTGAACGGGACCCCGTGGAGGGCTGGTTGAACAGTAGCCGGTGGAGGCTGGATGAACAGGACCCCGTGGAGGGCTAAATGAACAGTAGCCGATGGAGGCTGGATGTAGGGCTGGACGAAAAGCTCGAAGCTCGTGAGCATAATGAGCGTCAATAGTTCGGTTCGTTTCGGCTCGTGCTCGTTAGTTAATGAACCAAGCCGAACAGTGATTTTTGCTCGTTAAGGTTAACAAGCTTAATGAGTGAGCAAACGAGTTTCACGAGCTAACTCGTTTAGCTCGCTAATTTTCAAATGTTTGACATGAGACCCCTAGTTAAATCAACCCACTAACAAAAGAGTTGCTAGTTAGCCCAGACTAGAGGCCTAGCACCCCAACCCACTTCGGCACTTCTCCTAGACCTAGGAGCTAGCCATGAGGAGACCCTAGAGTCAAGTAGGAGCAAGCTGCCAGGAACCAAACGTCCTTGCTTAACTTATGTTGTTCTAAATTTTGTATGGGATCATGGGATTCTTCTGTGTTGCTTATTACCTTGACATCCTTGTTTAATTTATTCAATTGTGAACTTTTTATGGGATCATGAGATTCTTCTGTGTTGTTTACTGCCTTAACGAGCACTCGTGAACACTCGTGAGCATAATGAGCCCATAAGGAACCGAGCTGAACAGATTAACGAGCTTAATGATAACAAGCTTAAGGATAATGAGCATAATGATAACGAGCCGAACAAGCCGAGCAATTCGTTAATCCAGCCCTAGCTGGATGAACATGACCCCGTGGATGAACAGTAGCTGGTGGAGGCTGGAGGAACTCGACGATGGATGAACAGTAGCAGGTGGAGGCTGGAGGAAGTCGACGGTGGATGAACAGTAGCCCATGGAGTCCCGTTTTGCGGTACGCCATACCCCTCCCGATCAACAGGACCCCGTTTCGATCGTAGGCGCTCCAATACTAGTCCGTTTCCTCCGTTTTGCGGTACGCCACAGCCCTCCCGATCAACAGGACCCCGTTTCGACCGTACACGATCGAACACAAGGCCGTTTACTCTGTTTTGCGGTACGCCAGACCCTTCTCGATGAACAGGATCCCATTTCGACCGTACGCGGTCGAACAGAAGGCCCGTTTCCTCCATTCCGCGGTACGCCAGACCTCATTTTGGCCATTCCGTCCAAGCCGGTTGGCTCCTGATGAACACGACGTATTCCATTGCCTTCCGATGAACACGACGCATTCCGTTGCCTCCCCATGAACACAATGCAGTTTCTCCGCTCCGACCCAGCCGGTTGGCTTCCGATGAACAGGATTAGTCGCTGCAAGCTACCTCTTGAGCTTGCGTTGGTTTTCCCTTGAAGTGGAAAGGGTGATGCATCAAAGTAGAGTAAGTATTTCCCCCGGCTTTTGAGAACCAAGGTATCAATCAAGTAGGAGACAATGTTCAAGCCACTGAATACCTGCACAAACAAACACCAACTTGCACCCAACGCGATAAAGGGGTTGTCAATCCTTTCACGGTTATTTGCAAAGTGAGATCTGATATAGATGGATAAATAGTAAAGTAATATTTTTGGTATTTTTGGTTTATGGAACGAAAAGTAAAAGATTGCAAAGAAAGTAAATAGGAAATTAAAATTGTAGATCGGAAACTTATATGATGGAAAGTAGACCCGAGGGCCATAGGTTTCACTAGAGGCTTCTCTCAAGATAGAAAATATTACGGTGGGTGAACAAATTACTGCCGAGCAATTGATAAAAAAGCGCAAAGTTATGACGATATCTAAGGCAATGATCATAAATATAGACATCACGTCCTTGTCAAGTAGACCGAAACGATTCTGCATCTACCACTATTACTTCACACATCGACCGCTATCCAGCATGCATCTAGAGTATTAAGTTCATAAGAACAAAGTAACGCATTAAGAAAGATGACATGATGTAGAGGAATTAACTCAAGCAATATGATGAAAACCCCATCTTTTTATCCTCGATGGCAACAATACAATACGTGTCGGTTCCCCTTCTGTCACTAGGATCGAGCACCGCAAGATTGAACCCAAAGCTAAGCACTTCTCCCATTGCAAAACCAATCTAGTTGGCCAAACCAAATCGGTAGTTCAAAGAGACTTGCAAAGATATCAAATCATGCATATAAGAATTCAGAGGAGATTCAAATAATATTCATATATAAGCTTATCATAAATCCACAATTCATCAGATCTCGACAAACACACCCCAAAAAAAGTATTACATCGAATGGATCTCCAAGAACATCGAGTAGAACTTTGTATTGAGAATCAAAGAGAGAGAAGAAGCCATCTAGCTACTAGCTATGGACCCGTAGGTCTATGGTAAACTACTCACGCTTCATCGTAGAGGCAATGGTGTTGATGTAGAAGCCCTCCGTGATCAAATACCCCTCCGGCAGGATGTTGGTACAGAAGGTTGCGGTGGTGGAAAAGTGGTTTCGTGGCTCCCCTGGAAGGTTTTGGGATATTTGAGAATAAATAGGCGGAAGAAATTGGTTGGTGGAGTCACGAGGGGCCCACAAGGGTGGGGGGCGCACCCTACCCCCCTGGGTGCACCTCCCGACCTTGTGGCCGCCTCGTGGCTTTCCTGACGTGCACTTCAAGCCCTCTGGATGTTCTCTGGTCCAAGAAAAATCATCGGGAAGTTTCATTCCGTTTGGACTCCGTTTGGTATTCCTTTCCCGTGAAACTCTAAAACAAGGAAAAAAACAGGAACTGGCACTGGGCTCTAGGTTAATAGGTTAGTCCCAAAAATCATATAAAATAGCATATTAATGCATATAAAACATCCAAAATAGATAATATAATAGCATGGAACAATAAAAAATTATAGTTATGTTGGAGACTTATCAAGCATCCCCAAGCTTAATTCATGCTCGTCCTCGAGTAGGTAAATGATAAAAACATAATTTTTGATGTGGAATGTTACCTAACATATTTATCCATGTAATTCTCTTTATTGTGGCATGAATGTTCGGATCAGTATGATTCAAAACAAAAGTTTAATATTGACATAAAAACAATAATACTTCAAGCATACTAACAAGATAATTATGTCTTCTCAAAATAACATGGTCAAAGGAATCGTATCCCTACAAAATCATATAGTCTGGCTATACTCCATCTTCATCACAAAAAAAAAATTCAAATCATGCACAACCCCGATGACAAGCCAAGCAATTGTTTCATACTTTTGATGTTCTCAAACCTTTTCAACTTTCACGCAATACATGAGCGTGAGCCATGGACATAGCACTATAGGTGGTATAGACGGTGGTTGTGGAGAAGACAAAAAGGAAATAGTCTCACATCAACTAGGCGTATCAACGGGCTATGGAGATGCCCATTAATAGATATCAATGTGAGTGAGTAGGGATTTCCATGCAACGGATGCACTAGAGCTATAAGTTTATGAAAGCTCAAAAAAGAAAACTAAGCGGGTGTGCATCCAAGTTGCTTACTCATGAAGACCTAGGGTGTTTTGAGGAATCCCATCATTGGAATATACAAGCTAAGTTCTATAATGAAAATTCCCATTGGTATATGAAAGTGATATCATAAGAGACTCTCTATCATGAATATCATGGTGCTACTTTGAAGCACACGTGTGGCAAAATGATACACATTGTCCCTTCTCTCTTTTTCTCTCATTTTTTGGGCCTTCCCTTTTTTGGCCTTTTCTTCTTCTTTTTATTTTTTTATTTTCTCACATGCGACAATGCTCTAATAATAAATACCATCACACTTTTGTTTACTTACAACTCAAAAATTACAAATCGATACTAGAACAGAATCAAGAGCGACATGTATAAAAAATGATGAATGGTGGCCACTACTGGAATCTGGCACTTTGCCATCTGCCATGGCAGATGGCAAAGGCATGTTCGGCGGATGGCAAAGGCTTTGCCATCAGCCAGTGAGATAACAAACAGGTCGTAAATGAAAACCACGTTGGTAAAGGCTTCTTTGCCATCTGCTGGTGATGGCAAAGAACTAATAACTGCCATCTATTGGTGATGGCAAAGAGCCCGTGGCTTTGGCATCTGTTGGCGGATGGCAAAGCCACTTAACGAGTTAGCTCGTCGAGGTTAACGGCATACTTTGCCATTAGCCAGCAGATGGGAAAGGCTGCAGGCTCTTTGCCATCGACCGGCGAGATGGCAAAGGCTGCGACTCTTTGCCATCAGCCAGCAGATGGCAAAGGCTGCAGGCTCTTTGCCATCTGCCAACAGATGGCAAAGCTCTTTGCCATCTGCTGGCAGATGGCAAAGTGACTATATTGCCCCATTTAATTTTGTTTTTTCTTATATCAATTCATTTTCACAGAAATCAAACACAAATATATTTATATGACCAATATAGCATATTCAACACATATTACCAATAGTCATGAACACATATGTATCCAACACATGTTACCAATAGTAGCAAGTTTCATCCGTACATATACATAGTTTCATCAATATTACACAGTTTCATCCATAGGTAGCAAGTTTCACAAGGTCAAAACAAAAACTAAATACAAGCACTCCATCAACCCAAGCTTCCGTGATCTTAAGCAAATCTGTAAAATGGGAAAGAAGAAAGTTAGAAGAAGAATATTATTATGATGCATCTTGAAACTTTTTGAAGAGACTTTGATGAATGAATGACTTACTACAAATGTAGAGTATCATTTTGGAAATGTGATTTGCGTTTGCTTAGAAGCATCACACTTCAGTGGTAAATTTCATTTCCTTCTTATCGCTCAGAAGCATCACACTTTAGTGGAAAATTTCATTTCTTTCTTATCACACCTCATGAATTTTTACAACTTGGTATGCTAATTTTCCTTGACAGCGCTGGTTGTTATCTAGTTTCTTAAGCATATTATGTCATTTTAGAGTTAGCTAAGCATATTAAGTCATTTTGGAGGAAAAAAATGCTAATTATAGGTCATTTTAGAGCTATCCTAGGTTAAATAGGTCATTTTAAGCTAGCTAAGCATATTAAGTCATTTTGAAGGAAACAATGCTAAGTATAGGTCATTTTAGAGCTATCCTAGGTTAAATAGGTCATTTTGGAGCTAATTAAGCTTATTATGTAATTTTTGAACTAGCTAAGCATATTAAGTCATTTTGGAGGAAAAAAATGCTAAGTATAGGTCATTTTAGAGCTAGCCTAGGTTGAATAGATCATTTTGAAGCTAAGTAAGGTTATTATGTCATTTTGGAGCTAGCTAAGCATATGAAGTCATTTAGGACCTAAACTATGTCATTTCTTAAGCATACTATATCATTTTAGAGCTAGCTAAGCATATTAAGTCTTTTTGAGGAAAAGATGCTAAGTATAGGTCATTTAGAGCTATCCTAGGTTAAATAGGTCATTTTTATGCTAGCTAAGCATATTAAGTCATTTTGAAGGAAACAATGCTAAGTATAGGTCATTTTAGAGCTATCCTAGGTTAAATAGGTCATTTTGGAGCTAATTAAGCTTATTATGTAATTTTGAACTAGCTAAGCATATTAAGTCATTTTGGAGGAAAAATGCTAAGTATAGGTCATTTTAGAGCTAGCCTAGGTTGAATAGGTCATTTTGAAGCTAAGTAAGGTTATTATGTCATTTTGGAGCTAGCTAAGCATATGAAGTCATTTAGGACCTAAAATATGTCATTTCTTAAGCATACTATATCATTTTAGAGCTAGCTAAGCATATTAAGTCTTTTTGAGGAAAAGATGCTAAGTAGGTCATTTAGAGCTATCCTAGGTTAAATAGGTCATTTTATGCTAGCTAAGCATATTAAGTCATTTTGAAGGAAACAATGCTAAGTATAGGTCATTTTAGAGCTATCCTAGGTTAAATAGGTCATTTTGGAGCTAATTAAGCTTATTATGTAATTTTGAACTAGCTAAGCATATTAAGTCATTTTGGAGGAAAAATGCTAAGTATAGGTCATTTTAGAGCTAGCCTAGGTTGAATAGGTCATTTTGAAGCTAAGTAAGGTTATTATGTCATTTTGGAGCTAGCTAAGCATATGAAGTCATTTAGGACCTAAAATATGTCATTTCTTAAGCATACTATATCATTTTAGAGCTAGCTAAGCATATTAAGTCTTTTTTGAGGAAAAGATGCTAAGTATAGGTCATTTTAGAGCTATCCTAGGTTAAATAGGTCATTTTAATGCTAGCTAAGCATATTAAGTCATTTTGAAGGAAACAATGCTAAGTATAGGTCATTTTAGAGCTATCCTAGGTTAAATAGGTCATTTTGGAGCTAATTAAGCTTATTATGTAATTTTTGAACTAGCTAAGCATATTAAGTCATTTTGGAGGAAAAATGCTAAGTATAGGTCATTTTTATGCTAGCTAAGCATATTAAGTCATTTTTGAGCTAGGTAAGCATATATTGAGTCATTTTGGAGGAAAAAAATGCTAAGTATATGATTATGTCGCTAGTATCCATATGGCAGAGAACCCGGGCCGACATGACTAGTCATAGAACCAAGGTGGCACAAACGTACAGGGACAGGCATACATGACCCAGCAATGCACGTGTCGGTCATCGTGAGTGCAACCAAGTCGTAGCAAGCTACAAGGACTTGGTGATACACGCGTGACATTTCCGTAGGAGACAGAACACGAGAGCAAAGAAGGACACATGCCGGTCAATCCATGTGTTCGGAGCGATGGCGAACTACCATGGCTCGATGGAAGCACTAGGAGGCATTTCCCTATATGGAAGGCTACCAAAGGCACACGACTAGGTGTGAATCCCACACATACAATGCATTTCAAACATACACACATTATGCACGATATGTCTAGATATATACAACATGGCATCACAACAAAACTCTATTAAGCAAAACACTTGGGACACATACCGTCATCACGGAGGTGTAGGTGTAGGTGTAGGACCGGTCGCGCCCGATGGCGACGGAGAAGGATCGGTCGATGCTTGTCGGGAGTTCGCTGCACCAAAGATTATTTCAATGTATCGTTAGCATGATGCAACTCAAATGTGAAGACTAGTAACTAATGACCGTTCAAATGAAACTCACCGTGCCGCGGAGCAATGGTAGCATCGGCGGAGGGTCAGCCGTTCTTCTCGCACATGGACTGCACATTTGGTTTTGTGAGTCAGTCATATTAGTTACTAATGAAAGGAACATTGCGTGCATGATTTAGCTAATATCAGAAGAAACTTACCACGAAGAGCTCGTACATGGCCGGTTAGCCAAGTCGTTCGGTTCCTCTCCTCCTCCAACAGCCTAGCCGTCCTCTCCTCATTCTCCTGTCCCTCTCCGCCGCTGCGGTCCCTCTCCGCCAACTGCGGTCCCTCTCCTCAAAAGCAGCACAGGTCTTCACTCTCTCTGCCTCAATAGCAGCTGCAACACCACTCATTAGCATTGTAATCATCGACGACCGCAAACACAATGTAATGGAGGAAAGGCTCTTGAGTCCGTATAATTAACAAACCTGGAATTCGATTTCCCCGGTAAGAACGACGCGGTATCTCGAGGATCGAGCTGGTTTGGCGCTTCTTGATCTGCGGGAGAGTGCTACTACAACGATCAGTCCATTACCAATGGCTAACGAGCCATGGGACCTCCGCCACCAGATATCATCACCAGCTCTGGATCAAGAGGCGGCTCGGGTTAAAGTCCGGCCCTTTCCTCGCCTTCCCTTCTTAACGTCTTGCACCATCTTGTGGTGGGAGGCCTCGTTCTTTGAAGTTCTTTGCATTTTCGAGGTCGACTCGAGAGAATGCCTTGGCCTTCTTATGCGGTGCAATATTGGACATGCCATAGAGGTCGAACAGCTCGCACGCTTGCTGGAGCCTTGTTGTGTTTTGACTAAAAGAGAGAGAGCAGTATTAGTTAAGGACTCAAGCTAGCACAAAGAATGAATTTGCATGAATCATGAAGCAAACCACACATACCCAGTTTTCCCGTACCCATGTAGGTCGGCGCTGCCTAGATGGTGTGGCACACCTTTCATTTTGAAGCGCTTCTCCTTTGCTATGTTGTGGGCGCGCGCCATTGGGGAGAGCACCACTCATCCACCAACACCTCCCAGCAGTCCATCTTGTCCGCACACCATCTCGGAGGCACCTAAGTTAAGCAAGAGAAATTTGAGCGCTTCGCCTCTGAATCAAATCAAGGAAACTAAGTACAAGGCCTTAAGAATAGGTAATTACCTTCATGTACTTCTCCTTACTCGAGATACTTGTCCGGCACTTCTCTTTTCTCCTCCTAATACCGATCTGTGCTAAGTAGTCTCGAACAGCCTGCGTCCGAGCCTCGTCTTGAAAGTTTCAAGTAGGCGCTTTGCACTCGGCGTCGATAACCCGAGCCGCCGCCTCCTCCTGTCCCTCGGCACACTGTAGAAGGTCTGCAATCAAACAAGAAAACACGGATTAGAAGGTCTGCAATCAAACAAGAAAACACATGTAGAAGGTATGCAATCAAAGAAGAAAACACAACGTAAATGGCAAAGGAGAAATTACCCAAAGCGTGGCGATCACAATGTCGGCCACCGTGTCGCACTCGACATCGCTGACCCTATGCTCGGCGGGGCGAGGGCAGCCAAATAGTGCTCCAGGTCATTCCTAGCTCGGAACCCGGCCCTCACCGAACAGCGTGACCCACCCGGGAAGCTTGGCGACAAATCACACCAAGGGCAGTGTTGGGCCTGCGGACACCATCTTCGTGTGTCCAAGAACTTGATATGACAAGGCCAACACATTAGATATTGAAAAAGCGTCAAGGCAAAAGGTTAAAAAGAGTAAATGCACTTACTTCTCCCGTTAGGCGCAATCAACCACCTCTGGTGGGGGGTCGCCGGGTGGGCGGAGCTTTATGCGACCATCTTTGGTAGACTTTGCCCCTCAACCCCTCACCCTCGCTATAGCTATCGGGACTATTGTCTCCACCTGAACACAACCATGTGCACTCGACTCCGACTCAGCATGACCCCGGCTGAGCTCCGGAGTCTCGTGGGGCGAACTCGGCAACCCGAGGCTCAGACTCAGCGTGACCCGTCTGAGCTCCGAGTCTCGTGGGGAACTCGAAGACTCGGCAGCCCGAGGCTCGTCGGCCGAGGCTCGTCGGCGTGGCGCATCTGCCATAGGCAGGTCCACCTCGGATGGCTCGATCTCGGAAGGAGCAGCCACGTGGTCGGGTGACTCAGTGGGGTGGCGGTGAGGAAGGCGTGGCAGCCTTCCTACCTCTCCCGACGCCACGTCCACCTCTAGCAGCCTTCTCCTTCTTACCCCTCGACCTCTCCGGCCGAAGAAGAAGCGACCGTCGCTGGACTCTGCAAACTGAGATCTAGCGCTCTCCGGAGGCTATGGGGGAATGGAACTACCCTCCCACCACGCGCCGAGGTAGGAGCCGGGCGCTCTCGACCGCGCCCACCATCATCACACACGGAATGACAAAGAGTAAGCGAAATTAGTACAACATAAAAAATGAATACGACATGAATAATAATATGTATATAAATTCATTTTAGAGGAATAAATGCTAAGTATAGCTCATTTTAGAGCTATCCTAGGTTAAAGTCATTTTGAGCTAATTAAGGTTGTTATGTCATTTTGAGCTAGCTAAGCATACAAATTCATTTTGGAGGAATAAATGCTAAGTATAGCTCATTTTAGAGCTAGCTAGGTTAAAACTTGAACTAATTAATAATATATATGTATATAATAATAATGGAATACGACATGAACTATAATATTAATCTTCATCGTCATCATTAATAAATGCATCATCATAAATGCATATATGCTTGGGGTCAATAAATGCATCATCCTCATCACTATCGGTAATAGCGTGCTCATCATCATCATCAACATCTGGAAGGCCTCCTGCATGTAATCGGTCAAGCATTGACAGGTCATCCGCATGATAACCTCTTCTTGTTCCAGCTCTTCTTGTTCCGGCTCTTCTTGTTCTGCTCGGGCTCGGATTCACTTTGCCGCTGTCTACTTGAATGTTATGAGGTGGGCGGTTCTTGAAACGTTTTTTGAAAGGCGTGTTTCTTGGAACAATTCTCCTTCATATGTATGCGGATTAACGTGAGGTTCATAATCCTCTTCATTGGGGGAGGTGGTCTAACACGTGGCGGCACTTCATAAGCGACATCCCAACCTTGAGATTTGGATCACTTTGGCGGGCCCACGGTAGATAGAAAACTTGGGTTGCTGTTGAGCCGTAATATAGACATCGGGAACATCCAAATGGGTGCTTTGTTTGATTTCGACTAGCCCTAGATGTTCATGAGTCCTTCTAGTCTCTTTAATTTGGAACCAATGACATTTGAAGACTCTGACGTTGGTGGGTTTGCACCATAGAATAGAAGTCCATAAATTGCTTCAACTCTTCCATAATACTCGGTATCTCCTTCGCCGATAGCGAGAGACACAACAATTTGTAGACTTTCGATCGGCCATAGATAGCTCTTTGCCATAGATGCAAGCGATACCCGTTGATGTCGTATTTGTCAAATGAATGGACCTTATAGTCAAAACCATTAGCGACTTGTCTCAATTAAGGCGTCCATAGACTCTGAACTAGCCTACAAGTTTAATCTGAAAGGATTGTTGCATTAGCCAGAAATTAGAAGAAGAAATGAAATGGTCTAATGGAAATTACCGTTTGTTGGAACCAAGAGATGAAACCAGGATAGCCGCCTCCATGCATTGCCAGAAGCTCATACTCTTCGACAGAATCCTTTTGGATAAGCGCTCCATACGAGAATTTGGTGACGTATCATTGTATCAAATATCCAGGAATAAGAGCAGTTCAAATGAAGTAGAGGTTGCGAAACAATGTCCGAGAACTTACTCGATGTCGGCCGCGCCATTAGATTGTTCAAGATATACAACGTAATGGTCCGCCATTAAATCGTTATCCAACAATAAGGAGTATAAGCACCGGCTGGTGCGAGCTTCCCTTTGAATAGGCTGAGTTGGATCCACCCTTTTAGGGTCGCCAACATTGTACCGAGGCTTGGATTATGCAAATAGCGATTTTGGCTTTGTAGTGTGCTATCACGAAGTTTGCCGCCTCCTCGATAATGAATGCCTCGGCCATCGATGCTTCAATTCGGCGTTTATTTTACATTTTGCTCAAGCGTCTTACGCATCCTCTCGGTTGCATAGCACCAGCGATTCTGCAGGCCCCCAATGCGTGCCTCGGTCGGGAGATGCAAAATCAAATGCTGCATTGGATTAAAGAAGCGGTGGAAAGATCTTCTCCAACTTGCGAGATCAACTCCGGCGCCAACTCTTCCATTTCTTCTAGCAAGCGGCGATAATTCTTTCGCATATAGAACACGGAAGAAATAGCTCAGCTCTGCGATACTAGCCATTCATCCTCGGGGATAAAGCCACGCAACATCACCGGCATTACCGCTCAAGCCATATGTGCCAATCATGACTCTTGAGACCAAATATTTTCAATTTTTCAAGGCTCGCTCCCTCTTTAGATTCGATGCATACCCATCGAGAACATCAACTCCTTTTTCACCCAGGAGTATTTCCCTCATAACCGGCCTTCCAAGATTGAACCATGCCTTTGGCTTTGCCCGATTCTTCTTTCCTTTTGGTTGTTTCATGTTTTGTAGCGGTCTATCACATAGAGCCTCTGATCGACTCGGCCTTAGGATTATCCTTCGTTTTCCCTCTATGCGAACAATGTACCAAAGAGGGCCTCGCCGACATTCTTTTCGATGTGCATCACGTCGATGTTGTGTGGGCAAAGGAGGTCTTTGAAATATGGCAGATCCCACAAGCATATCTTGTGGGTCGAGCGTGTTCCGTATTATACCCCTTGAAATACCTGGGCGCTCTGGATCCGGCTCGAGGCGTTTAAGCGATCCGAGTGCATTGGCTGTCAATGCAGGTGGTGCGAGTTTTGACATCTCTACCTTTGATGAAGTTCTTCTTGTCTTTTACGAACTTATGGTGAGGATCTAGGAACTGTCTATGCATGTCAAAGCAAGAAAACTTGCCACCGCTTTGCAGCCGAGCGAAACTCAAGAGCTGCCTTGCATGTGGGGCACAGGAACCTTCCATGCACACACTAGCCAGCGAATAAGCGCATCGCCCGACAAGTCATGCATCAGTACATGTACCACACACGCATTAGGAAGTTTTTTTTTGTAGCGGCGTCGTATGTCTTGATCCCATTATCCCAAGCTTCTTGCAGTTCATCCTTAAGCGGCTGCATGTACACATTCATATTCTTCCCCGGATAGTTGGGCCCCGGAATTATCAACGTCAGGAAAATGTTCTTTCTTTGCATAATCTGTCCGGGGAGATTGAGTGGAATGACAAATACAGGCCAACAACTGTATTGGGCTGCCATCATACCAAACACATTGAACCCATCCGTCTTGCGGCTACTCGAGATTCCTTGGATCTGCCGCTTTTCATCATGCAATGCATCAAAGTGTTTCCATGCAGCACCATCCGATGTGTGTACCATCATCGATTCCCATCGCATCCCGTTTGGTTCTTTTGCCCAATTTGTGCCATGTCATCATGCGGCGTCTCTTGACCATGAATAGGCGTTGAAGTCTTGGTATGATTGGCATATCGAAGAACGTTAATGGGGATTTTGGTGCGACTCTTCTCACCCATACCGTTGTCTACCTCAACATACCTAGAAGACTTGCAAATGGGACAATAATTCAAGTCCATCTTTGGAGCCTAAATAAGGCACATCCATTCTCACAGGCATCTATCTTCTCATAGGGCATCTTAAGTACGGAGGATTTTGTCCGTGTGGTACAGGTTTGCGAGCATTATATGGCCTTTGGGTGAAAGCGTCCAAATAGTGTCACTATCGCGTCATAGCATTCTCTGCCCAAGTTGAATTGAGCCTTGAGCCATTACTTGTGCGATGGCATCCGGTGACAAAGCTCGGTGTGCTCATGGAAGGGCGCTTGAAGACTCCAACATATCATTGAAGGCCTTTGCAGATTCCTCCATCTCATCGTCCGAATCCGAGCATCATCAAAGTCTTGCACCATGTCTTCCATCCGGTACCATGCTCGTCGGTGCGGCGGCGTCCCTCCTCGGCTCTGGAGCGTTGGGCGGACTCACCATGAAATGTCCACATCGTATAACAGGCGTAAAACCCCACTTATGCAGGTGTTTGATCATTTCAAACTCGACATCTTCGATCGTTATCGCTTTTCGAAGCAGGGGCACCAGGTTGTTTTACATCCATTTGCAAATCGGCTCGATAAACCCCTTGGTTTTTTCATCCATTCGGGGTCATGTCTTTGGGTGACGGTGTACATCCCGCACGATCACTCATCTTGCCTAGCTTTGGACACACAAGAAATACATACATAACTCAGCAAACCATATTCATCGAGTTAATAAAGTTTCTCGGTTTATTACGTCCATGCAACCTAGGCGCTAATAGGTAAAGATAGGTCCTAATCCCACCCAGTATGTGTAGATTGGGTTCGTTTTCCCATGCTCTCTCGGATCCGACACAAAATTTGGCAGCACCTCCCGCTGTTCTCTGATACGTCTCGGCAATAGCGGAGAGGATGTGTACCGGAGAACAACAGAGAGCAGCAGCGAAATTCTGCATCGAATCCGGGCGAGCATATGGGAAAACGAACCCAATCTACATACTCGGGCTATCCATGGATAACGTTGGACAATTGAAAGAATTACGGTTATAAATATGCAAATGAATGCATATTTATAGATGTAACCCTTCGAGCAGGAGGCGCATAGTGGTCACGCATCGATGATTGAATACACCTATAGCTAGCAAGTTTCATCGGCACGAAGGCGGAACGAGCAAATGAAGGGGAGAGGAGGAGATGTCATTTGTGCTCACCCACGAACAGGCGGAGCTCGTCGAGCATGCGGGAGGTTGTTGAACACAGACCCTCACAGCGATGAAACAAGCGCACATTTAAATCCACCCAATCAACGCAAATATATATGATGTTTTCATAACAAAATTGGAAAATATATGACCTAACTCATAATTCACAAATATATGACCGAAAAACCACCCGACAAAACACCAGCCAAACACCTAGGTAGTTTTGGTAAAATTGAGAAAAACCATAGTTTTGGTAGTTTTTTCCTGTGCAACCCGTACATGCTAAGGCACACACTGTTCCTATACATTTGCTAGTTTTGCATATTTGTGTGCTTGATTAATATCAAACTAAATTTTGTTAAGCAGTCATTGCCCAGTCCGAGATGCTCATGTTTCCGTGTGTTGTTTCTTTGAGAGGATACCGTTCTTCAAATATGGAAGGGTCTAACAATGAATTAGTTCTTCTTGATGTGCAACCTAACCTATTTCCCAAATTCATATATAACCATCTGGCAGGTTTGGGATGTCTGAGCCCCATCCCTTGCCAAAGTTTTGATTTTACTTGCATTTAATTATGCATATCTTAGATGGTAAAATCATTTGATTTTTACATGTCTTACATAGCCTATCGGATAATCTTGCTGCAGCCACAAATATATTTAAGCTGTGGTTTAATTATTTACCTTTGGTGAGAAAGAAAACACATAAGCACACAAATTACTGCTGCAATACACATGGCAATTACGCATATGTTCAGCAAACACAAGCAACCAATGTTCAGCAAACTCATGTTATGCATCTCATATGAACTCTGAAATGTTCAAAGCACACACATGTAAGTAATCAACAGAGAGAAGAATTGGGAACTACCTTGGGATGGGCGTGGCGGGAGGGGGAGGGCGAGCTTGAGGCGGGGAGGCGGGGAGTGGCGGGGAGGATGCGTGGTGGGGAGGAGGCGGGCAGGTGGCAGGTCGTCAGGCGGGGAGGCGGGAGGCGGGGCGGGCGGGCGGTGGCAGGTCGTCCGGGGCGGGGCGGGGCGGGCGGGAGGGCCACGGTGGGGTCGGGGGCGGGGCAGGGGGGGTGGGGGGGAGGCGGTGAGGGCGGGAGGGGGGGGAGGGCGGGGGCGGTGGGGTCGTCAGGGAGGGGCGGGCAGGGGCGGGAGGGGCGGGCTGGCGGGGCAGGGCTGGGCGGGGAGGCGGGAGGGGCGGGCGGGCGGTGGTGGTCGTCAGGCGGGGAGGCGGGAGGCGTGGCGGGGGGGTCGTCGGGCGGGGAGGGCGGGGGCGGGGGGCGGTCGCAGGGGGGGGGGGGAGGGCGGGGGGGGTCGGCGGTGGGGGAGGCGGGGAGGGGGGGGGCGGGGCGGGGAGGGGGGGGAGGGGGAGGGCGGTGTGGGGGGGGCGGGGAGGGGCGGTGGTGGCAGGTCGTCAGGGCGGGGTCTGGGGGGGCTGGTGGGCTGGTGGGTGTGGGTGAGGTTGGGAGAGAGAGAGGGGGGTGGGGCGGGCTGGAGAGAGAGAGAGGGAGGGGCGGGTGGGAGAGAGGGTCGACCTCTTTGCCATCTGCCCGGCCCATTGGTGATGGCAAAGATATGGGCCTTGCCATCCATTGGCAGATGGCAAAGAGGTGGGAACTCTTGGCGTTATAACGCCGTTACCCATTGGGCTCCACCACTTCTTTGCCATCGCCAGCAGATGGAAAGATTCTTTGCCATCTGTTGGCGGATGGCAAAAGGTGGAGTTGACAGCCGTTGCGCACTGGACCCTACCCACCTCTTTGCCATCTGGCTGGCGGATGGCAAAGATATTGCCATCACTGGCGGATGGCAAAGAATTGGTGATGGCAACCATGTTCTTTGCCATCTATCGGTTCTTTGCCATCTGTTTTTATAGCGAGATGGCAAAGGCGTTCTTGCCATCGGTGGCGGATGGCAAAAAGCTGGCTGATAGCAAATTCGGTTTCGATGGTGGGCTTTGCCACAAATCGATGTCTGTTGGGGAGCGTCGAATGCAATTTCAAAAAATTTCCTACGATCAAGCAAGATCTATCTAGGAGAAGCATAGCAACGATACAGGAGAGTGTGTCCATGTACCCTCGTAGACCGAAAGCGGAAGCGTTCAATAACACGGTTGATGTAGTCGAACGTCTTCACGATCCAACCGACCCAAGCACCGAATATACGACACCTCCATGTTTAGCACACGTTCAGCACAATGACGTCCCTCGACCTCTTGATCTAGTAGAGGGTCGAGGGAGAGTTCCGTCAGCACGACGGCGTGGCGACGGTGTTGGTGATGTGATTCATGCAGGGCTTCACCTAAGCACTACGACAATATGACCGAGGTTTTAAAATGTGGAGGGGGGCATCGCACACGGCTAAGAAACAACTGTTGTGTCTTTGGGGTGCCCCCTGCCCATGTATATAAAGGAGGGGGGAGGAGGAGGCCGGCCCAAGGGGAGCGCACCATGGGGGGAGTCCTACTAGGATGTTCCTAGTAGGATTCAACCCCCCTTTTGCTTCCAACGGAGAGGGGGAAAGGGGAAGGGAGAGAAAGGGAGAAGGAAAGAGGGGGGCCATGCCCCTCCCCTTGTCCAATTTGGATTGGGGCAAGGAGGGCGCGCGCCTCCTCCCGTGGCCTGCCTCCTCTCCTCCACTATGGCCCAATAGGCCCCGGGGGGTTCCGGTAACCTCGTGGTACTCCAAAAAACCCTGATCTTCTTTGGAACCATTCTGATGTCCGCATATAACCTTCAAATATATCAATCTTTACCTCTCTACCATTTCAAGACTCCTCGTCATGTCCGTGATCTCATCCGGGACTCCGAACAAATTTCGGTCACCAAAACACATAACTCATAATACAAATCGTCATCGAACGTTAAGCGTGTGGACCCTACGGGTTCGAGAACTATGTAGACATGACCGAGACACATCTTCGGTCAATAAACAATAGTGCAACCTGGATGCTCATATTGGCTCCTACGTATTCTACGAAGATCTTTATCGGTCAAACCGCATAACAACATACGTCATTCCCTTTGTCATCGATATGTTACTTGCCCGAATTCGATCGTCGGTATCATCATACCTAGTTCAATCTCGTTACCGGCAAGTCTCTTTACTCGTTCCGTAATGCATCATCCTGCAACTAACACATTAGTCACATTGCTTGCAAGGCTTATAGTGATGTGCATTACCGAGAGGGCCCAGAGATACCTCTCCGACACGGAGTGACAAATCCTAATCTTGATCTATGCCAACCTAATAAACACCTTCGGAGACACTTGTAGATTATCTTTATAATCACCCAGTTTCGTTGTGACGTTTGATAGCACACAAGGTGTTCCTCCGGTATTCGTAAGTTGCATAATCTCATAGTCAGAGAATATGTATAAGTCATGAAGAAAGCAATAGCAATAAAACTTAACGATCATTATGCTAACCTAACGGATGGGTCTTTTCCATCACATCATTCTCTAATGATGTGATCCCATTCATCAAATGACAACACATGTCTATGGTCAGGAAACTTAACCATCTTTGATTAACGAGCTAGTCAAGTAGAGGCATACTAGGGACACTCTGTTTTGTCTATGTATTCACACATGTACTAAGTTTCCGGTTAATACAATTCTAGCATGAATAATAAACATTTATCATGATATAAGGAAATATAAATAACAACTTTATTATTGCCTCTAGGGCATATTTCCTTCAATCTCCCACTTGCACTAGAGTCAATAATCTAGTTCACATCGCCATGTGACTTAACACTGATAGTTCACATCGTCATGTGATTAACACCCATAGTTCACATCGCCATGTGACCAACACCAAAAAAAGGGTTTACTAGAGTCAATAATCTAGTTCACATCACCATGTGATTAACACCCAAAGAGTACTAAGGTGTGATCATGTTTTGCTTGTGAGAGAAGCTTAGTCAACGGGTATCACATTCAGATCCATATGTATTTCACAAATTTCTATGTCTACAATACTCTGCATGGAGCTACTCTTGCTAATTGCCCCCACTTTCAATATGTATCTAGATTGAGACTCAGAGTTATCTTGATTAGTGTTTAAAGCTTGCATCACCGTAACCCTTTACGAGGAACACTTTATCACCTCCATAATCGAGAAACATTTCCTTAGTCCTCTAAGGATAATTTTGACCGTTGTCTAGTGATCTACTCCTGGATCACTATTGTATCCCCTTGCCAAACTCATAGTAAGGCACATAATAGGTCTGGTACATAGCATGGCATACTTTATAGAACCTATGGTTGAGGCATAGGGAACGACTTTCATTCTCTTTCTATCTTCTGCCGTGGTCGGGCTTTGAGTCTTACTCAACTTCTCACTTTAGAATACAGGCTAGAACTTCTTCTTTGACTGATCCATTTTGAACTCCTTCAAAATCTTGTCAAGGTGTGTGCTTCGTGAAAATCCTATTAAGCGTCTTGATCTATATCTATAGATCTTGATGCCCAACACATAAGTAGCTTTACCGAGGTCTTTTATTTGAAAAACTCCTTCTAAACACTCCTTTATGCTTTCCAGAAAATTCTACATCATTTCCGATCAACAATATGTCATTCACATGTACTTATCAGAAAGGCTGTAGTGCTCCCACTCACTTTCTTGTAAATACAGGCTTCACCTCAAGTATGTATAAAACTATATGCTTCGATCAACTCATAAAAACGTATATTCCAACTCCGAGATGCTTGCACCAGTCCATAGATGGATCGCTGGAGCTTGCATACTTTGTTAGCACCTTGAGGATTGACAAAACCTTCTGGTTGCATCATATACAACTCTTCTTTAATAAATCCATGAAGGAATGTTGTTTTGATATCCATTTGCCAGATTTCATAAAATGCAGCAATTGCTACCATGAATCGAACAGACTTAAGCATCGATACGAGTGAGAAAATCTCATCGTAGTCAACACGTTGAACTTGTCAGAAACCTTTTGCGACAATTCGAGTTTTTTAGATAGTAACACTACCATCAGCGTCCGTCTTCCTATTGAAGATCCATTTATTCTCTATGGCTTGCCGATCATCGGGCAAGTCAACCAAAGTCTATACTTTGTTCTCATACATGGATCTTATCTCAGATTTCATGGCCTCAAGCCATTTTTGCGGAATCTGGGCTCATCATCGCTTCCTCATAGTTCATAGGTTCATCATGCTCTAGTAACAAGATTTCCAGGACAGGATTACCGTACCGCTCTGGTGCGGAACATGCTCTGGTTGACCTATGAGGTTTGGTAGTAACTAGATCTGAAGTTTCATGATCATTATCATTAGCTTCCTCTCTAGTTGGTGTAGGCATCACTGGAAAGGATTTCACTGATGTGCTACTTTCCAATTCGAGAGAAGGTACAATTACCTCATCAAGTTCTACTTTCCTCCCACTCACTTCTTTCGAGAGAAACTCCTTCTCTAGAAAGGATCCGTTCTTAGCAACGAATAACTTGCCTTCGGATCTGTGATAGAAGGTGTACCCAACAGTTTCCTTCGGGTATCCTATGAAGACGCATTTCTCCGTTTGTGTTCGAGCTTATCAGGTTGAAGCTTTTTCACATCGCAACCCCAAACTTGAAGAAACGACAGCTTAGGTTTCTTTCCAAACCACAATTCATACGGTGTAGTCTCAACGGATTTAGATGGTGCCCTATTTAACATGAATGCAGCTGTCTCTAATGCATATCCCAAAACGATAGTGGTAAATCGGAGAGACATCATAGATCGCACCATATCTTATAAAGTACGGTTACGACATTCGGACACACCATTACGCTGTGGTGTTCCAGGTGGCGTGGGTTGTGAAACTATTCCACATTGTTTTAAATGAAGGCCAAACTCGTAACTCAAATATTTGCCTCCGCGATCAGATCGTAGAAACTTTATTGTTATGATGATTCTCCACTTCACTCTGAAATTCTTTGAACTTTTCAAATGTTTCAGACTTGTGTTTCATTAAGTAGATATACCCATATCTACTTAAATCATCTGTGAAGGTCAGAAAACAACGATACCTGCCGCGAGCCTCAACACTCATCGGACCAGATACATCAATATGTATTATTTCCAACAAGTCAGTTGCTCGCTCCATTGTTCCGGAGAACGGAGTCTTAGTCATCTTGACCATGAGGCATGGTTCGCATGCATCAAGTTATTACAAAAGCCCATTAGCATGGAGTTTCTTCATGCGCTTTACACCAATATGACCTAAACGGCAGTGCCACAAATAAGTTGCACTATCATTATTAACTTTGCATCTTTTGGCTTCAATATTATAAATATGTGTATCACTACGATCGAGATTCAATAAACCATTCACATTGGGTGTATGACCATAGAAGGTTTTATTCATGTAAATAGAACAACAATTATTCTCTGACTTAAATGAATAACTGTATTGCAATAAACATGATCAAATCGTATTTATGCTCCATGCAAACACCAAATAACATTTATTTAGGTTCAACACTAATCCCGAATGTAAAGGGAGTGTGCGATGGTGATCTTATCAACCTTGGAAGCACTTCCAACACACATCATCATCTTGCCCTTAACTAGTCTTTGTTCATTTTCTAACTCCTGTTTTGAGTTACTAATCCTAGAAACTGAACTGGTATAAAATACCTAGGGGTTACTATGAACACTAGTAAAGAACACATCAATAACATGTATAACAAATATACCTTTGTTCACTTTGCCATCATTCTTATCCGCCAAGTATTTTGGGCAGTTTCCACCTCCAGTGACGATTTCCTTTGCAGTAGAAGCACTCAGTTTCATGCTTGGGTCTAGTTTCGGGCTTCTTCCCGGGAGTAGCAACTTGCTTGCTATTCTTCTTGAAGTTACCTTTCTTCCCCTTGCCCCTTTTCTTGAAACTAGTGGTCTTGTTAATTATCAACACTTGATGCTCTTTCTTGATTTCTACCTTCGCTGATTTCAGCATCGCGAAGAGCTCAAAAATTTTCATCATCCCTTGCAAATTATAGTTCATCACAAAGTTCTAGTAGCTTCGTGATAGTGACTAGAGAATTAAGTCAATCACTATCTTATCTGGAAGATTAACTCCCACTTGATTCAAGTGATTGTAGTACCCAGACATTCTGAGTACATGCTGACTTGCTGAGCTATTCTCCTCCATCTTGTAGGCAAAATACTTGTCAGAGGTCTCATACCTCTCGACACGGGCATGAGTCTGAAATGCCAATTTCAACTCTTGGAACATCTCATATGCTCCGTGGTGTTTCAAAACATTTTTTGAAGTCCTGGTTCTAAGCCGTAAATCATGGTGCACTAAACTATCAAGTAGTCATCATACCGAGCATGCAAAACGTTCATAACGTCCACATCTGCTCCTGCAACAGGTTCGTTACCTAGTGGTGCATCAAGGACATAATTCTTTGTGCATCAATGAGGATAATCCTCAGATCACGGACCCAGTCCGAATCATTGCTACTATCATCTTTCAACTTAGTTTTCTCAAGGAACATATCAAAAATAAAACATGGGAGCTATACGCGAGCTATTGTGCTAATACTATCAGGACTAAGTTCATGATAAATTAAAGTTCAATTAATCATATTACTTAGGAACTCCCACTTAGATAGACATCCCTCTAGTCATCTAAATGATCACGTGATCCATATCAACTAAACCATGTCTGATCATCACGTGAGATGGAGTAGTTTTCAATGGTGAACATCTCTATGTTGATCATATCTACTATATGATTCACGTTCGACCTTTCGGTCTCAGTGTTCCGAGGTCATATCTGCATATGCTAGGCTTGTCAAGTTTAACCCGAGTATTCTGCACGTGCAAAACTGGCTTGCACCCGTTGTATATGAACGTAGAGCTTATCACACCCGGTCATCACGTGGTGTCTCGGCACGATGAACTATAGGAACAGTGCATACTCAGGGAGAACACTTATACCTTGAAATTTAGTGAGGGATCATCTTATAATGCTACCGCCGTACTAAGCAAAATAAGATGCATAAAAGATAAACATCACATGCAAACAAAATATGTGACATGATATGGCCATCATCATCTTGTGCCTTTGATCTCCATCTCCAAAGCACCTTCATGATCTCCATTGTCACCGGCTTTATACCTTGATCTCCATAGTAGCATCGTTGTCATCTCGCCAACTATTGCTTCTACGACTATCACTACTTCTTAGTGATAAAGTAAAGCAATTACATGGCGATTGCATTTCATACAATAAGCGACAACCATAAGTGTTGAGGATACAACTACAGTGTGAACACGCCGGGCTCGGTTTACCCTAAATCGTGATCGAGCCCATATGGAGCTGGAGCGAAGAATTAAGATCCATACATGTAAACCGCCCTAATCTGTAACTTGTATTGTAAGACAAGAAAGGAGAGACCAAACGGACTCTTGTATAGGCGGATTGGGATTACATGTAAACCGGCGAGGCGTTAACCCGTGTATATAAGGGGCGACCAGCGAGTTAAAGACGAGGAGATTGAGGCCAAGGCAAAGCTATTGCTCCTAATCGCGAATCATATCAATCACACCCTGGCCTGGGCGTGGCTTTTACCTTCATCGAAGGGCGAACCAGATATAATTCCGTGTCTTGTGCCGCATTAACCCCTCTAGGTTAACCCGTCACGATGGCCTGCGACTAAGTCCTTTCATGAGGACATCTGCGTGGCAGTTCACGGCGGATGTCCTCATGATGTCCTCATGGAATCGAGTTCGACACACTTCGACAAAACGAGTCTGTCCATGAATGGTGCTAATCGATAAACCCAATTGACTTGAACCGGTTCGGGTTAATCTTCTCGTCTTCGAGCAACTCTTGATCTCCTTGTAAACCGCCATCTGCTTGAACCGCCGTGACATCATCCTCGATCTTCGTGTCGGGGCCCCGACATCATTTTGAACAAAAATCTAAACAGTAAGATTCTCTTCATTAAAGCTATCCCGGAAATCGGCGGCCGCTGCACCTTCCGCCGCTTTTGGCTCCTCAATCCTCGCGCCCATTGATTACTCCGGTCCCTTATAAATAGACCCGGTCGGGTCATTCTCTTCTTCTCCTTCCTCTCTTCTTCTTCCTCGCGACCCATGACCCTGAAGCTCCTGCCGTCGCCTTGACCTTGACCAAGCGCTCCCCTTGAACCATTGCATCAACCAGACTGACCAGAGTTCAGCGCTCCTCCGCGGTTCCCGTTAAATCGAGTAAGGTCATCTTGAACCCTAGATCTCATTTGGAAACTTCGGTTCATCGCATAGCTCATAAATGTTCATGCCGACTCTTCATACCAGCTCCATCATGGCCGTGCGGCTCGGCCGCACCGCCCTCATGTGCAGCGGCTGCTTTAGCCATTTACCGATTCTAGGCACCTTCCCTTTTGTTCAGATCTTGCACTTTAACATACCGAACCTTTACTGTCTTTGTAGGAGGTGCGTATAGGTATAAGAAATTTTCTTTCTTGAACCTGGTAGATCTAGATTATTTCCTTTTGCATGGGAAACCTGTTTCCGTCTATATAACAACTTTTTCAGCACCACCTCTCTGGCGGTTTAACCCGATATCTAACCCGACCCTCCATTAGTCCTTAGTTAAACCGGACGGGAAGCGGACTTCTGAACTGCGGTTTAACAATATTTATAACGCTGACCTGTTTAACGATGAACCGTTTTCTTCCTTTCTTTGTAGCTTTAATCTTCCGGAATGGCTCCTCAATTTTGCTTGCAAGCGGGTCGGTCCGAGTCACCGAGCGCAGCTCAGCAGCTATGTCACCCTTGGCGGTTTGGCTCCAAAGTGTCCTCCTTGGCGTGTTCGGAGGCGAGTTTCCTCCGAGCATGGCGGGAAATGTCGTGTTCATGCATCACTTAGGCAGGGGTTACATCCGCCGGTTCAAAATTTTCGGGATGTCCTTGCCGGTCTGCGGCTTCATCCTCGGGACATCGGCCCAAATTCGATGTCGAATATATGCAACTTTCAAGTCTTGTGAAGTCTATCTTCAAGAAGAACCATCTGTGGAGTTGTTAAGGATTTTTCCATTTGAACCGCCGCATGAGTTTTCGGCGGTCGAACACGAGCTGGGCGGCGTGTCGATCGAAGAGGAAGGAAGTCGATTTTCCACCGCCAAGCACCACAGCCATCAAAGGAATGGAACCAAACCTGGTTCTACTGCGGAACACTGCCCTGGCAGCGAAAACCCCTTGCGGGTTACCGTTCTCACCGGCTCAGCAACCTGCATCCGCTGCCTTCCCGCTAACCGCCGCTGAGCGGAAAAACCGCACCGCAAATAATCAAGCTCCGGGCTCTAATGGCCAATGGTTTAACGGCGTAGATCTTATGCGTTCTTTGGGTCTCTTGGGGTGTTTGCCACTAAGCCGCCGGCCGGATTGATGCAGAGTACGGCAGCCTCAAAAGATCCTCAAAGGCGTCACGAGCTGCCTATAAGCGAGCAGGAGGTCACGAAATCGTCAAGAAGATGCTTGATGAACCAATCTCCGTCTGCAGCCTCACGGATTGGCTCCATTCTGTGCCACCAACAAACCGCCGGCGGTAAGTTCTACTACGCCTTTCAAGCTCTTAATACTCCGTCGATGCCGTTAATCCTTATCCCTTCTCGGGCCGACAGCTCATACGGAAGCGAACCAAACGGTTGGGCGCCTCGTGTAAAGTCAAAGGCCACTAAGAAAGCGGGCGAAGAAGACCGCCGAGTCCTCTAATCCGGCGGAGGGCGAAAATCGAGACGCTGAGGTAAACCGGCTTGCCGCTTTGTGTTTCTTCCTGCACATGCTTAGTCCTTTTACAATCTTTTCTTGACAATTTTCTTCCGAGGATGATCTTTGAAGCCAGCCACGCCGACCTGTTGAGGTAATCTTACTTTCTTCGAATCGATCTTGCGCGGTTAAGAGAATTAAATCGCGCCGTCCGGAAAGTGAAAAATACCATTTCGTGCTTACTTGAATCAAATCTTAACTTGAAGACACAACAGGCTGACGGCGTCGTACAACCGGCATAGTGGCCAACCGATTGGTAAACCGGCGGAAGCACACAGGGCGGCCGCACCGGTTCAGCCCGGATGATAGATCTACCTCGCCATCATACGGCGCACCCAGACCGTCTGAACACCTCGGGTCATTACTCCAACCCGATGGATAACCTCGTAGCGGCTGCGGCACGGTTAGAGGCAATCCCAATTGAAGGCGATTCACCACGAGGCGGTGGAACCACGCCGGGTCAAGGAAGCTCCTCGGGGCGGCCTTGGCTCAGCAAAGCGTACTCGTCTGATCGAGATAGGATCCATTCCACCCCGCCCGAGTCGGAGCTGCAGCCGGGCGTCGATGAACCGGCCGTGTCGAGCAATGCGCGGCGTGGACCGCCCGCGGCAACAATCCGGCGGCGGCTTTGAGGATGCTCAAGTGGTAGTGGACGCGCCGAGAACACGTGGGGAGGCGGATTAGCGGCTGGCGGAGGATCATCCGCCGCGCCGGTTCGACCAACCATCTTGAACCGGGGTCACGTCGGCTCTTTAGGGGTGCCTTGCCTCGTCCACGCTTACATAGCGTGCGCTTGCCCAAAGGATTTCAAGGGGCCACGCAAGGTGCCCAACTATCTGCCGACTTGGCTCCGAGGCATGGATGAAAGCTCTGAGATGGCCATGGAGATCTTTGGATGTGGATGAAGCAGCATGTGCAAAGTACTTCACAATGATCTTTGGAAGGTACTGCCGGACCTGGTTGAAAAACTTGCCGCCCGACTCTATCAGCTCGTGGGCGCAGATTGAGAACCAGTTCATCAAAATTTCAAGGACACTGTAAACAGCCCATGTCGGTGGTGGATCTGGCGACTTGCGTCGAGCGGACGGAGAGTCTACAACCCATTGGGTGCGCCCGTGTCTCGGAAGTTTTACATTCTTGAGACCGGATCAACCACGGTTCCGCGATCATGACCTTGGAAGCCAATTGCGGTTCGAGCCGTTGAAGCTGAAGCTGGAGTCGCATGAAGCGTTTTGTCATGATATGGGCACTCTAATGGGTGTTTTGGTAAAATCGCTGATTACGATAGTACCAAGGATCTGAATCGGAGAATGATGAAGCGGGAAGGGAAAGCGAGCGGCAATTCCGGGGCGGCAGCATCGATCGGCGAGCAATGGAGGGCACAAGCGTAAGCGAAGCGGCAACATGGGCTTTGTGGCCAACACCAACCACGCAGGACAAGGGTCAGCGGCGCCGGGGCAAGCAGTCAAACAGGGGTGGTCACAATCCGGATCGTTTGAACCGTATTAAATCAACCTTGTCCAAAGCACGGGACGAAGGAGGCGCGGCGAACCACCTTTGGAAGGACTGTTATATTATGCGGGAGTTTAAGAACTCCAACTCTTTCGGTATGATCAAGGGTCGGCGGCGGTTCAGGGTCCGCTCCGGATTCTGACGGAGAAATTCGGCCCGAGGTTGGCGGCAATCCGGCGGCAAGGCAATCGAATAATGAAGGTGTCGAGCAGTCAGAACCAAGGGGCTACAATCAACAACAGCAGCGGATCGGGTTATCGAGCAATCCAAAGCAATTGAATGGCGGACAGTACCACGTCTTTACCACCAGCTTAGACCGGCGAGACCGGAAACTTGAGGCGGGCGGTCGGTGTTGTTGAACCGGCTGCGCGCATTACTGTCTTTGGTCCGAGCAGCCGATTGTGTGGAAGCAGAGGACCATCCTCCCGTGTTTACAATCCGGGTCGATTAGCCCTGGTGGTGGCACCCGGTGGCGGGTACAAGTTTACCAAGGTTCTTATGGATGGAGGAAGCAGCATTAACATCTTATACTCTGAAACTTTCCGGCGGATGGGGTTATGAGATAGGCATCTCGGGCCGTCTAGTCAGTGTTTCACGGAGTAGTGCACGGTAAGTCGGCATATCCGATTCGGTAAGATAGCCACAGGTAACCTTTGGAGGCGAGCATGATTCCGAACGAAGCGTTGACATTTGAGGTGGTGAAAATTCAGAGCCCTTACCGCCCTCTTTGGGCGGCGGCTTATGCTAAGTTCATGGCACGGCCTGTTATGTCTACTTACAGCTGAAAATGCGGGTCACAAAGGAACAATAACGGTTCATAGGAGCCGCGGATCGCTCTGGAATGCGAGGAAGGTGATGCGGCTTATGCGAGTCGGTTTGTGCCACGGCGGAGTTAAAATATTATAAGGATAATGTTGATCCGGCGGATATGACCCCTTTGAAGAAGCCAACTCTGAGAACATGATCCGGACTTGAAGTTCAAATCGGCCGCTGAAGCGAAGCTTGTTGATTTTGTGCGGCGAATCATCCAAGCAGTTCACCATCGGTGCCAACTGGATCCTAAATAGGAAGCGGCGCTCATCGAGTTCATCCGTGAGAATCGGGACATCTTTGCATGGAAACCTTCCGACATGCGGTGTACCGAGAACTCGGCGAGCACACTCTTAATGTTGATCCGAAATACAAACCGGTAAAACAGTTTCTTCGCCGGTTTAACGAGGAAAAGCGCAAGGCCATCGGAGAAGAAGTCGCTAGACTTTTGGCGGCGAGGTTTATCGTTGAAGTCTTTCACCGAGTGGCTCGCTAATCCGGTGTTGGTCCTTAAGAAAAATGGCACTTGGCGCGTAATGCGTGGATTACGAGATCTCAACAAAGCTTGTCCGGCGGATCCTTCGCCCTCCCCGCATTGACCGGATCATTGATGCAGCGGCGGGTTGTGGCGTTTGAGCTTTACGGATGCATATTCTGGTTATCATCAGATTAAGATGGCGGTTAAGGACCAGGAGAAGGCGGCGTTTATCACCCCTTTCGGGGCTTTACGCTATGTGTCCATGCCTTTTGGGCTCAAAAGTGCCCAAGCAACTTATCGCGTGCGTCTGAAATTGTTTGCATGAACAGATCGGCCGTAATGTACGCGCCTATGTGGATGATATCGTGGTGAAATCAAGGCAGAAGGAAACATTGATTGAAGACTTAAAGAAACCTTTGACAACTTGCGGGTGTACAAGATGATGCTCAACCCGGCCAAGTCGTCTTTGGTGTTCAGCGGAGCAAATTGTTGGGTTTCTCGTGTCCAACCGGGGATTGAGGCTAATCCGGAGAAGATTACAGCTATCACCTCCTTAGCTCAGCCCAAGTGTATCAATGATGTTCAGCGCTTGGCAGGCGGATTCTGCACTAAGCGGTTTATCGATCGCCTAGGAGAAGGCTATCCTTTATACGAGATCTTTGAAGAAGGCGGATCAATTCGTTTGGAGTTCAGCGCGTGATGAGGCATTGGAGGATCTAAAGCGGCAGCTGGCCAACCCTTTGTTCTTGCTGCCCCTATTGACGAGGAGCCGCTCCTATTATATGTTCTGCTAATGCCGGGCGTGAGTGTAGCCATTGTGGTGGGCGCAAGGAGGCGAGGGAAGGAGTATCCGGTTCAGTGACGGTTTACTATATCAGCGAGTTCTCATCGAATCAAAACAAAGGTATCCACATTGGCGAAGTTGGTATATGGAGTTTTTATGGCAAGCGGAAGCTGAAGCAATATTTCCAAGGCACCCCATCACGGTGGTCAGCTCGGCTCCCTTAAGCGATATCATCTTGAACAAGGAAGCGTGGCGGATTGCTAAGTGGGCTATAGAACTTGGGCCTCACGGTTTAAAGTATGTGCCCGGACGGACGTAAAGTCTCGAGCACTTGTGGATTTCATTAATGATTGGGCGGGCTGCAAGCGCGGAAGAGAAGCGGATCACACCTATTGGACCATCCATTTTGATGGGTCCGAGCAATTGGAGGGCTCGGGGGCTGGAGTCGTATTAACTTCCCACGAGGTGACAAGTTACATTATGTTCTCCGCCTAATGTTCCTTGTACTAACAATGCAGCTGAGTATGAAGCCTTGCTCCATGGTCTCCGGATGACCAAGAAATGAATCTCAGCCGGGTTAAATGCTTTGGTGACTTCGGACTTGGTGGCCCGGCAAGTATCCGGCACTTGGGACTCAAAGATCCGCTCATGGCTGCGTATCGTCGGGAAGTGGATGTTGTGGCGGGACATTTTAAAAGGTATCGGGTAGACCATGTGGATCGTCGGAAGAACAGGCGGTGATGCTTTGAGCGGCTGGGTTCCCAGCGTAAACCGGTCCTTAGCGTTTTCCTTGATGTCTGCACAAACCGTCGGTCAAGCTTCTGATGAGATTGATTTGGCTATCCACGATCCGGAGGCTCAATGGTGGCGGCCTTGCATATCGTTCGGATTGGGCGCTCCTTATTTGGCATACATGAACCGGGCGAATTACGAGAGGATGAGGCGTTGGCCCGGCAGATAGTTGGCGGTCTAAGTCTATGACCATTGTTAATGGCGAGTTGCACCGTCGCGATTGTGTCGAGGCGTTTCAGCGTTATGTGTCCCTGAAGAGGGCTGTGAGATATTGCGAGAGATTCATGAAGGGATTGTGGTCACCACGCGGTTCAAAATCCACAGTGGCCAAGGCATTCCGCCATGGTTTCTATTGGTTGACTGCTCATCGCGATCACGGAGGATCTAGTCGAGACGATGTGATGGTTGCCAAAAGTTCTCGAGCGTGCTCATGTGCCAGCCCAAGAATTGAGGATGATTCCAATTACTTGGCGTTTGCGACTTGGGGCTGGACATGGTTGGACCTTTCAAAAGGTCCAAGGACAAAAAGACCCACTGTTGGTAGCTGTAGATAAATTTACCAAGTGGGTCGAGGCGAGAGCTGTTAGCAAGTGTGATGCAGCCACGGCGGTTCAGTTCATCAAGCGGGTGATTTTCGGTTTGGGTTTCCACAAAGTATCATCACGGACAATGGCACCAATTTATCCAAGGGAGCTATGAAGGAATTTTGTGAGCGAGCATATCCGGCTTGATGTTTCTTACATAGCCACCCACAATCCAATGGTCAAGCGGAACGAGCTAATCAGAAATTTTGAAGGTATCAAACCCCGCTTATGGTCCCTTTAGAGAGGGCCTTGGGTTGTTGGGTGGAAGAGCTACCGTCGGTGATATGGAGTATAAACACTACTCCCAACCGATCCACTTGGATATCGCCGTTCTTTATGATCTATGGGCGGGCGGTTCTTCTCGATGATATCCGTCATGACTCGCCCAGTGGCAGCTTATGTTGAGAGCAGATAGTGAGGCAGCACGGCAAGATGATCTGGATCATTGGATGAAGAGCGTGATATGGCAGCAGCTCGCTCGGCGGTTTACCGGCAGGATCTTCGTCGGTATCACAGCCGGCGGGTTAAAACCAGAACCTTCGGGAAGGAGACTTGGTGCTGCGGCTCATTCAAGATCGAAAGATATGCACAAGCTATCCCCACCTTGGGAAGGGCCTTTTGTGGTCGGCAGAATCTATACAACGGTTCCTACTATCGATTGATGTTCGAGGCGAAAAGGATTCACGCACGCGTCGGAGGAAGAGACCAACAGGCCGTGGAACATTGCTCATCTTGACCTTACTATACGAGCCATTGGCTCCGCTTATGTACATATTAAGACAATGTATATATTTTGAATAAAAGCAATAAACGGATCCTCGGCTAAAGCGGGGTATACATTACGCATAAACTTCGGTTTGGGTACATGGAATCTTTGTCGTGAAGCGGCCTCGGTTCAACCCTTAGCCTTGTTTTGAAACTTTTGTCATTTGGGGGCTTGGTAGTATCCGAACCAATGCAATGCCTCTTAGCGGTGAAAGCCACCAGATCATTTGGGGACATGGTCATGTCTGAACCGATCACGCCTCTTGGTCGGCCTAAGGCCATAGAATCACAGGGGCTTTGGTGAACCCGAACCATTGCAATGCCACTTGATCGGCATCATGCCACGAGTTCAGTTGGGGACTGGCTGACTTGAACCATCGCCACGCCGTATAGGGGCTTGGTCTGTCCGACCATGGTAACACCATCGATCCGGTTCGATACAGCCTTTTCTTGCAAAACGATTCTCTCGTTGATTTTGCTTTTATGTGGTTTTGATACCAATCATTTGGCTTTTATCGGCCTTCTTAAACCGACACATTTTTAAACGGTTTATGTTGTCGATGCGTTTTTACGCTGGCGATTTTTGTTCGGTTTGATTTTCTTGTTAAACATCCCATTGTGGAGTAACGGGGGCTTATCATGCGGCACGATTTACCTGTAAATCGGTCTTATACACGAAGATTACTCTCCTTTGACGGTGATGGTTTATAAGACCTCCGCTTGGGATTGGCTAAAGCCAAGCTGTGTGCTGATCTTTGGCGGTATGTTTGTATCACATAGTTTTGATCATGTGCCTCGGTATTTTCTCATATAAATATTGATCGGTCCGGCTAGAGGTGTAAACCGCCACGGCGGTTTAAGAACTTGTGATTGCAGGCAAAATATGTTGCGGGATTTACTACAAAAGCCAGCGGATCCACGCTTTGCCATGCAAAAGTTTACGACCGAGGTTGTACCGCATTGTTCAATAAAAGACACTTGCTATCCTATTACAAAGCCTTCGAGGCCGGCGTTTCCGCGGAGTTATGCCTTGAAGCTTTGGATATCACCAACTTGATGATTCGCTGCTTCACGGGTTGGCGCGAAGTAGAGGGGACGGCGCCTGGCGTCGGTTCAGCTTCTTCCTCTTCCTCACCCAAAGCCCGGAAGTCATTGGTAGACCAGTCAATCCGGGTTAAGGCCTGAAAGACAGCTTCTTCACTTATCAGTTCAGCCGGATCAACGTCAGGGGCGTAAGTGTGCTTACGGATTGGAGGGATCGAGCTCGCACTTCGGGATGACAAACTCCACCCGCTTGTTATTGGCATCATAAAAGATCGGTGAACCTCCAGTTGGCTTGGCGGCGGTTGACTTCGCCAGCGGACGCATTTCCTTTGTAATCCGCTTCAGGGTGTCGTTATCAAAGGCTTCACCGTTCTCTTGAGCGCTGGGAAAACCTTTAGCTATGTCAGCCGGATCAAGGTCCGCTATCCATGCCTTGGCACGCGTCGAGCGATGAAGGTGCCGGCCGGGCTGCGGATCGCTTCATCTCTTCAAGCTGCCCGGAATCGCCGACGGCCGGTCCAACGTCTCTCGATCGAGGGCGGCGCCGTGTTGTCATATGAAGTGGCGCATATGACCCGGCTGGGCGCCGGTATATAGCTGCTCGATCAGAGTGTACGAAGCCTTGAGTTTTTTCCGCACGTCGGAGCCCGGATGAGCAATCGTTTGCTCGCACCAGGTTTAGACAGCTCAAGTTAAACGGCGGACGATTAACACAGGCATAGTCGATATAAATTTGCTTACCAAAGATGGCGAGAGGTCATGGCATGCACTTGGCGTTTAAGTCGGTCAGCTCTTCCGTCACGGTTTAAGGGCCGCCTCGGCTTCCTCCGCCCGCTTTACTAAACCGGCCTTCTCGGTATCGATTGACCCGTTCGGTTGTACCACTCCTTCAGCTGTTCCATGGTGGTCGAGGGCAGTTTTCAGCTCATCCTTGGCTTTGGTGGCTTACATTATTTGGATTTCAGTTGGTTGGAGGTCCTTTAGTTGCACTGCTCTTTGGTGTATTTCACTCGATGACAAAGCAAGCAGGTTAGTGGTTTCATTATGCAAGTCCCAAGCTTAATACAAGTATTCAACTTGGCACTTGGGGCTAATGGCTAGTTGATCTCAATTTTGCTATGAAGAAAACACCTTAAGTCGGTTTAACTTTGCAAAGTTAAACCGACCCTTGGGGGCTACTATGCAGTTAAGATATAAGAGAGGTCAGTTCATTACCTCATAGCGGTCCTTCATGCGGTTTACTAGACCGGCTTCAAAGTCGCGGCTTGTGTAAAGCCGGTTGAAAGCGGAATGAAGCTCTTAGGCGAGAAATTGTCGTGGCCGACATATCAGTCTTCCCTTGTCCTTGCTCATAATAGTGGAACCGTCTTTGATCTTGTGCTTTGTTAAAGCGGTGGTTGGCGAGGAGTGTAGCCGATACTGTCACAATAACATCGTCATTTTCAGCGGTCTTGTTTGGGCTTGCCGTCGTTTTGCTTTGGCTCGGCGGTTCAACGATCACGACCGCTTCGGCGGAATGATTTGATGGAACAGGTTGGGAAGTTTCCACTTGGGCCTCGGTTCAACTTCGGCGGATCAGCGATGTCGTCTTTATGCGATTCGCGAGCTTTCCTTGGCAGCTTGAGGATTTTCGTGTGTTTGTTCGGGATGTTTTCGGATCAACATCGAGGTAGGATCAAGTTTTGCCTTCTTGCTCAGCGAGCCTTGGTGCTGCAATAGTCGAGTCGGATCAAGACAAATTCACCGGGGTGACGGTGAGTCGAATTGGCAAACAGTAATTATGTACCTGCTTGGCGATGTTCGTGGAGGCGGTTGTGTGGTGGATGAACCGCCAGACGAGTTGGAAGAGGCCTGATAATTGGTCGAGACGGATTGAGAGGACATCGGAAGAAACCTTTTAAGGGATAAGCGCTTTTCGGAGAGCAAGTCACCTCGGGCGGCGCTTCCGGATAGGTGTGTCTGTAAACCGGTGAAGTAACCTGTTGGCCACTATGCGGGTTGTCGACTTCGTCGACTGTTGTGTCTTCAAGTTAAGATTTGGATTCAAGTAAGCACTGAAATGGTATTTTTCACTTTCGGACGGTATGACGAATTCTCTTAACGGCGCAAGATCGGATTCGGAAGAAAGTAAGATTACCTCAACAGAATCGGCGTGGCTGGCTTCAGCATCATCCGGGAAGAAAATTGTCGATAAAAAGATTGTAAAAGGACTAAGCATGTGCGGGAAGAAACACAAAGCGGCAAGCGGTTTACCTCGGCGTCGATTCTTCGTCCTCCGCGGATTAGAGGACTCGGCGGTCTTCTTCTTCCCGTTTTCTTAGTGGCCTTTGACTTTACAGGCGCCCGAACGGTTTGGTTCGCTTCGTATGAGCCGCTGTCGGCTGAAGGGATAAGGATTAGCGTGCATCGGCGGAGTATTAAGAGCTTGAAAGAGCGAGTAGAACTTACGCCGGGCGGTTTGTTGGTGGCACAGAATGGAGCCAATCGGTGAGGCTGCAGACGGAGATTGGTTCATCAAGCATCTTCTTGGCGATTTGGTGACCTCTGTTCGATTATAGGCAGCTCGTGGCGCCTTTGAGGATCTTTGAGGCTGCGGTGTACTCGTGCATCAATCGGGCGGCGGCTTAGTGGCAAAACACCCCAAGAGACCCGACAGCGTACAAGATCTCGCCGGTTAAACCATTGGCCATTAGAGCCGGAGCTTGATTATTTGCGGTGCGAAGTTTTTCCGTTCATGGCGGTTAAGCGGAAGGCAGCGGATGCAGAGTTCTTGAGCGGTGAGAGCGGTAACCCGGCAAGGGTTTTCGTCGGCGAGGCAGTGTTCGGCGGTAGAACCAGGTTTGGTTCCATTCCTTTGGATGGCTGTGGTGCTTGGCGTGTGGAAAATCGACTTCCTTCCTCTTCGGATCGACCGCCGCCCAGCTCGTGTTGGACCGTCGAGAAAACTACGTGCGGCGGTTCAAATGGAAAAATCCGGAACAACTCCACAGATGGTTCTTCTTGAAGATAGACTTCACGAAGACTTGAAAGTTGCATATATTCGACACGAATTTGGGCGATGTCACGAGGATGAAGCTGCGGTCGGCAAGGACATCCGGAAAAATTTTGAACGGGCGGACAGAACCCCGGTCTAAGTGATGCATGAACACGATTACTTCTCCCTTCCATGCTCGGGAGAAACTTCGCCTTCGGAACACGCCGATGGAGGACACTTTGGAGCCAAACCGCCGGTGGTGACATAGCCGTTGAGCTGCGTCTCGGTGACTCTGGACCGGACCCGGTTGCAAGCGAGAAAATTGAGAGCCATTAGGAAGATTAAAGCTGCGAAAGAAAGGAAGAAAGCGGTTCCTTTGTTAAACAGGTCAGGCGTTACAAATATTGTTAAACCGGCAGTTAAGTAAGCGGCTTCCGGTCGGTTTAACTAAGGACTAATGGAGGTCGGGTTAGATATCGGAAGTTAAACCGCCAGAGGAGGTGGTGCTGAAAAAGTTGCTAAGTATAGGCGAAACAGGTTTCCCATGCAAAAGGAAATAATCTAGATCTACGAGGTTGATAAAGAAAATTTCTGCGACCTATCTGGACCTCCCTACAGCCTGAAAGGTTCAGGTATGTTAAAGTGCAAGATCTGAACAAAGGGAAGGTGCCTAGAATCGGGTAAATGGCGAAAGCGACGCTTGCACATGAGGCGGTGCGGCCGAGCCGTCGGCCATGATGGAGCTGGTATGAAGAGTCGGCATGAACATTTATGAGCTATGCGATGAACCGAGTTTCAAATGAGATCTAGGGTTCAAGATGACCTTACGTGAGCGGAACATGGAGGAGCGCTGAACTCTGGTCAGTCTGGTTGATCAATGACCCGTGGGAGCGTCGGTCGAAGGTCGGCGGCAGGAGCTTGTGGTCGGCGGTCGCGAGGAAGAAGAAGAGAGGAAGGAGAAGAAGAGAATGACCCGACCGGTCTATTTATAAGGGACGGAGTAATCAATGGGCGCGAGGATTGAGGAGCCAAAAGCGGCGGAAGGTGCGGCGACGCCTCGATTTCGGGATAGCTTTAATGAAGAGAATCTTCTGTTTAGATTTTTGTTCAAAATGATGTCGGGGCCCGACACGAAGATCGAAGGATGATGTCACGGCGGTTCAAGCGGATGGCGGTTTACAAGGGAGATCAAGAGTTGCTGAAGGCGTAGAAGATTAACTGAACGGTTCAAGTCAATCTGGGGCCTAATGTTGAGGATACAACTACAGAGTGTGAACCGCCCGGGCTCGGTTTACCCTCGTCGTGATCGAGCCCATATGGAGGCTGGAGCCCGTAAGGGAATTAAGATCCATACATGTAAACCGCCCTAATCAGTAACTTGTATTGTAAGACAAGAAAGGAGAGACCAAACCGGACTCTTGTATGAGCCGGATTGGGATTCTGTAAGCCGGCCGGGCGTTAACCCGTGTATATAAGGGGACGACCCGGCGGCGAGTTAGGGACAGGAGATTCGAGGCCAAGGCAAAGCTATTGCTCCTAGTCGCGAATCATATCAATCACACCACAACTGGACGTAGGCTTTTACCTTCATCGAAGGGGCGAACGATATAATTCCCGTGTCTTGTGCCCGCATTAACCCCTCTAGGTTAACCCGTACGATGGCCCTGCGACTAAGTCCTTTCATGAGGACATCTGCCGTGACAGTTCCACGACAATAAGGCTCCTGCCAGTTGCCGATAACTTATACAAAACATGATCATCTCATACAACAATTTATATCTCATCACGTCTTGACCATATCACATCACAACATGCCCTGCAAAAACAAGTTAGACGTCCTCTACTTTGTTGTTGCAAGTTTTACGTGGCTGCTACGGTCTTCTAGCAAGAACCGTTCTTACCTACGCATCAAAACCACAACGATTTTTCATCAAGTGTGTTGTTTTAACCTTCAACAAGGACCGGCCATAGTCAAAGTCGATTCAAATAAAGTTGGAGAAACAGGCACCCGCCAGCCACCTGTGTGCGAAGCACGTTGGTAGAACCAGTCTCATGAATGCGGTCATGTAATGTCGGTCCGGGCCACTTCATCCAACAATACCGCCGAATCAAAGTAAGACATTGGTCGTAAGTAGTATGACTATTATCGCCCACCACACATTGTGTTCTACTCGTGCATATATCATCTACGCATAGACCTGGCTCGAATGCCACTGTTGGGGAACATAGCATGCTATTTCAAAAAAATTCCTACGATCACGCAAGATCTATCTAGGAGAAGCATAGCAACGAGACAGGAGAGTGTGTCCACGTACTCTTGTAGACCGAAAGCGGAAGCATTTAATAACGCGGTTGATGTAGTCGAACGTCTTCACGATTCAACCGATCCAAGTGCTGAACATACGACATCTCCGTGTTCAGCACACGTTCAGCACGATGACGTCCCTTGAGCTCTTGATCCAGTAGAGGGTCGAGGGAGAGTTCCGTCAGCACGACGGCGTGGCGACGGTGTTGGTGATGTGATTCGCGCAGGGCTTTGCCTAAGCACTACGACAATATGACCGAGGTGTTAAACTGTGCAGGGGAGCACCGCACATGGCTAAGAAACAACTGTTGTGTCTTTGGGGTGCCCCCTGCCCATGTATATAAAGGAGGGGGGAGGAGGAGGCCGGCCCAAGGGGGGCGCGTCCCAGGGGGTATTGGTAACCTCTCGGTACTACAGAAAATCCCCGATCTTCTTCGGAACCATTCCGGTGTCCGTATATAACCTTCCAATATATGAATCTTTACCTCTCGACCATTTCGATACTCCTCGTCATGTCCATGATTTCATCATGGACTCCGAAAAAACTTCGGTCACCAAAACACATAACTGATAATACAAATCGTCATCGAATGTTAAGTGTGTGGACCCTACGGGTTCGAGAACTATGTAGACATGACCGAGACACATCTCCGGTAAATAACCAATAGCGGAACATGGATGCTCATATTGGCTCCTACATATTCTACGAAGATCTTTATCGATCAAACCGTTATTCCCTTTGTCATTGGTATGTTACTTGCCCGAGATTCGGTCGTCGGTATCCTCATACCTAGTTCAATCTCATTACCGGCAAGTCTATTTACTCGTTCCGTAATGTATCATCCCGTAACTAACTCATTAGTCACATTGCTTGCAAGGCTTATAGTGATGTGCATTACCGAGAGGGACCAGAGATACCTCTCCGATACACGGAGTGACAAATCCTAATCTTGATCTATGCCAACCCAACAAACACCTTCGGAGACACGTGTTGAGCATCTTTATAATCACCCAATTATGTTGTGACATTTGATAGCACACAAGGTGTTCCTCCGGTATTCGGGAGTTGCATAATCTCATAGTCAGAGGAATATGTATAAGTCATGAAGAAAGCAATAGCAATAAAGCTTAACGATCATTTTGCTAAGCTAATGGATGGGTCTTGTCCATCACATCATTGTCTAATGATGTGATCCCGTTCATCAAATTACAACACATGTCTATTGTCAGGAAACTAAACCATCTTTGATTAGCGAGCTAGTCAAGTAGAGGCATACTAGGGACACTCTGTTTTGTCTATGTATTCACACATGTACTAAGTTTCCGGTTAATACAATTCTAGCATGAATAATAAACATATATCATGATATAAGGAAATATAAATAACAACTTTATCATTACCTCTAGGGCGTATTTCCTTCAATGTCAACTACATGATTATGCATAGCAATATGACAATGATGATGCGTGTCATAATAAACGGAATGGTGGAAATATGCATGACAATATATCTCGAAATGGCTATGGAAATGCCATAATAGGTAGGTATGGTTTCTGTTTTCAGGAAGGTATAAGAGAGTTGTGCGGTACTAGAGAGGCTAGCAATGGTGGAAAGCTGAGAGTGCGTATAATCCATGGACTCAACATTAGTCATAAAGAACTCACATACTTATTGAAAAATTCTATTAGTCATCGAAACAAAGTACTACGCGCATGCTCCTAGGGGGATAGATTGGTAGGAAAAGACCATCGCTCGTCCCCGACCGCCACTCATAAGGAAGATAATAAAAAATATCTCATGCTCCAACTTCGTTACATAACGGTTCACCATACGTGCATGCTACGGGACTCACAAACCTTAACACAAGTATTTCTCAAATTCACAACTACTTACTAGCATGACTCTAATATCACCATCTTCATATCTCAAAACAATCATAAGGAATCAAACTTCTCATAGTAGTCAATGCACTTTATATGAAAGTTTTTATTATACCCCTCTTGGAACCCTATCATATTAGGACTAATTTTATAACCAAAGCAAGTTACCATGCTAGTTTAAAGACTCTCAAAATAATATAAGTGAAGTGCGAGAGTTCATCAATTTCTATAAAATAAAACCATTGCCGTGCTCTAAAAAGATAAGTGAAGCACTAGAGCAGATTTGCCTAGCTCAAAAGATATAAGTGAAGCACATAGAATATTCTAATAAGTCATGATTCATGCGTGTATCTCTCAAAAGGTGTGTATAGAAAGGATGATTGTGGCAAACTAAAAAGCAAAGACTCACATCATACAAGACGCTCCAAGAAAAACACATATCATGTGGTGAATAAAAATACAGCCTCAGGTAAAGTTACCGATAGACGAAGACGAAAGAGGGGATGCCTTCCCGGGGAATCCTCAAGCTTAGGCTCTTGGTATCCTTGAATATTACGTTGGGGTTCCTTGGGCATCCCCAATCTTAGGCTCTTGTGACTCCGTATTCCATAGTCCATCAAATCCTTAGCCAAAACTTGAAAACTTCACAACACAAAACTCAACAGAAAATATCATAAGCTCGGTTAGTATAAGAAAATAAATCACCACTTTTGGTACTGTTGTGAACTCATTTATTATTTATATTGGTGCAATATCTTCTTTATTCCAACTTTTCCATGGTTCATACCCCCGATACTAGCCATAGATTCATCAAAATAAGCAAACAACACATAGAAAACATAATCTGTCGAAAATAGAACAGTTTGTAGCAATCTGGATATTTCGAATACTTCTGTAACTCCAAAAATTATGAAACACTAGGACGCCCTAACAAATTTGTTTATTAATCTTTTGCAAAAAGAATCAATATTTTATCATGCTCCTGTGATTTTTAACAATTCTGGGACTGAGCGCAAAAGTTTCTGTTTTTCAGCAAGATCAAATCATCTATTACCGTAAGATATCCCAAATGTGACGCCCGGGTAATCAGGCTACAGTAATCCCGTGTTAACGATGCCACGTCACCTCGGTTATTGTTGATAATCCCACGTTAGATCGAAACAGATTCAAATTCTAAATTTGAATTAAAGTTAAAACAATTGAAGTTTTCAAAAGTCAAAACTAAAATGTTCGATGTGTTGAAAATATTCCCTAACTATTTGTAACGAAGAAACCATGTTTTTATATAAGGCCTATATTTTTAAAACAAGCTAAAATAGTAGAGAAAATAAAGAAAAAGGAAAACAATAAAAACAGAAAACAAAACTACAAAAAAGAGAAGAGCCCCCGCCAATCTGGGCAGACGGCCAGTGGCCATCCAACCGGACCGCCCACCCACCTCACCTACTAACCCACCCAGGGACACGAACCCTAACCCACTCCTCCCACTCCCCACGTCTCTCCTCACCCGTCTCGATCTGGATCGAGGACGCGCCCCCCCCCATCGACGAGCGCCCCCTCCACCCCGATCTGGGCAGGGCTCAACCCATGGCGCCCGAGCCCCGATGCCGCGCCGTCGCCGCCCGCCGTCACCCGACGAACCGCCGGAGCCGCCTTCCCAACTTCGCCGTCGTCCTCGACCTCACCAAGCGTCGACGCCTCCCCTACCCTCCAACGCTGGTGAGGCCATTGGCCTCCTCTTCCCCACTGCGCGCCCGCTCACCGTAGCTCTCCCCATCGCTGGTCGCGTCTCTCTGCGGTCACCACACGCCTGGTCGACGTGCCCCCCCTCGCGCACGGCCACTCCCGGTCGTGCACACCCCCGTCACCGCCCGCGCGTGGCCATCCCTGCCGACTACGCCCCACGCCACAGCCACCACGCGCCGCTCCTCCCGCACATGACCTCACCGGCCTCGCCCACTGTCTCGTGCGTATCCGCCGCCGCCGCCGTATTCTGCGGTTGCCTTGCCATGCCGTATGCCTCACCTCCGACCGCTGACCCAGCTCGCCCACAGCCTCGCCACTTGCCGCCTCGGTGAGCGGGCGGCTTCCGTCGTGGTCGTCCCCCCTTTCTATCTGGCGAACACCCAGTCGGGCGCCACAACGCCCGACCCGCACCGTTAATGCCCAGCGCCCGATAGGCCCTCTTGGTCACTTCCAAACGGGGCCCACCAGCCCCAGAACGTTTATAAAAAAACAAAAATTAAAAAGTAAAAAAATTAGTAATAAATAAAAATATTAATTAATTAACTAGATTAATTAACTTAATTAATTATGTTTAATTAATCTAATTAACTAGTTAGTTTAATTAAACAATAATTAAATTAGTTAGACCCTAATTAGTCTAAACGGCCTATGACAAGGGGCCCCACCCTGGAACTTTATATATAAAAAAGGAATAAAAAAGAATATAATAAATAAAATATTAATTAATTAATTAAGTAATTAATTAACTTAATTAATCCTGATTAGATTAACCTAATCACTTAGGTTAGTTAATTAATCTGTTAGCTTAATTAACTCTCAATGACAGCTGGGACCCACGCGTCAGCTTGACCTAGTCAACACCTCTCTTGATTCGCCGCGTCATCTTGACGTCGGCGTAATTAATACAGATAGTGTTGATTAAATTAATCAAATAAATGCTAAAAAATGATTTAAATATTTCAAAATCAATATAAAATAAATCGTAGCTCGGATGGAAAAACTTTGTACATGTAAGTTGCTCAGAACGACGAGATGAATTCGGATACGCAGCCCGTTCGTACGCCACACATCCCTAGCATAGCAAACACGCAACTTTCCCCCTCCGGTTCATTTGTCCGAAAACGCGGAACACCGGGGATACTTTCCCGGATGTTTCCCCCCTTCACCGGTATCACCTCATACCGCTTTAGAACACGTCTAGCTCTGCTTATTGTCCTGTTATACACTTGTTTGCATTGTATTCATTGTTTCTTCCCCTCTTCTTCCGCTAGACACCGAGACCGGCGCTTGTTGCTATCGATGCGACTCACGGAGTTGGCGACCCTCTCTCTTGCCGAGCAACCAGGCAAGCCCCCCTTGATCACCATATATCGCCTATTCTTCTCTATCTGCTTGCATTAGAGTAGTGTAGCATATTCTTGCTTTGATTAATCCTATCTTCGCTGCATAGCTTTGTCCTTGCTACTCTTGTTGTTACCTTTACCTGCTATCCTACTTCTTAGTATAGGATGCTAGTGTTCCATCGGTGGCCCTACATTCTTGTCCAAATCGCCATGCTATACTCTCGGGTGTGATCACTTGGGAGGTGATCACGGGCATATACTATATACTTTACACTATTACATTACCCGTGATCTTTGTTAGGAGATGGGGGCTGAAAGGACGGTGGCTCCATCCCAGAGAGGTGGGCACAGGTTCCGACGGCCCCGACTATTATTTGTGGCGGAGCGGCGGGGCAGGTTGAGACCACCTAGGAGAGAGGTGGGCACGGCCTGGTCGGCATTCGCGGATACTTAACACACTTAACGAGATCTTGGTATTTGATCCGAGTCGGCCATTTGGTCTATCGCACTAACCAACTACGTGGGAGCGATTATGGGCACTCGGCGTCGTGGTATCGGCCGGCACTTCGTGACGACGTCGGCGGCGGCGGCGCGCCGGATTGGATTGGAGCGCTGCTAGGCTAGGTCGCTTCCGGCGCGACGCATAGCGTGCATGTGTGCTAAGGGTGATGGGCCCAGACTTCGTGGCGCTTAGGTTTAGACAGCGTCTTGACCTCTGTTGTGCCTAGGTGGGGCTGCGGTTGGTTGATCTTCAGCGGCGGGCATGACCCAGAAAGTGTGTCCGGCCAAATGGGATCAAGCGTGTTGGGTTATGTGGTGCACCCTGCAGGAAGTTAATCTATTGAATAGCCGTGATCTTGATAACAGGGCGACTTGGAGTTGTACCTTGACCTTATGACAACTAGAACCGGATACTTAATAAAACACACCCTTCCAAGTGCGGATACAACCCGGTGGTCGCTCTCTATCGTGGTTACGAGGAGGGATCGCGGGTAGGATTATGCTATGCGATGCTACTTGGAGGACTTGGTCTATTCTCTTCTACATGTTGCAAGGCGGAGGCTGCGAGCGTAGTCTTGACATGATTAGCTATCCCCTCTTATTCGGCATTCTACACTTCAGTCCACCGATATGGCCCTTTACACATATATCCATGCATATGTAGTGTAGCTCCTTGCTTATGTAGTACTTTGGATGAGTACTCGCGGTTGCCTTGTTCCCCTTTTCCCCTTTCTTTACCCGATTGCTGCAACAGACGATGGAGCCTAGGAGCAGGCGCCACCGTCGGCGGCGACTCCTACTACACGGAGGTGCCTACTACTACGTGCAGCCCGGCGGCGACGACTGTGAGTAGTTTAGGAGGATCCCAAGCAGGAGGCCTGCGCCTCTTCGATCTGTATCTCGGTTTGTGCTAGCCTTCTTAAGGCAAACTTGTTTAACTTATGTCTGTACTCAGATATTGTTGCTTCCGCTGACTCGTCTATGATCGAGCACTTGTATTCGAGCCCTCGAGGCCCCTGGCTTGTATTATGATGCTTGTATGACTTATTTATGTTTTAGAGTTGTGTTGTGATATCTTCCCGTGAGTCCCTGATCTTGATCGTACACATTTACGTGCATGATTAGTGTACGATTGAATCGGGGGCGTCACAAGTTGGTATCAGAGCCGATTGCCTGTAGGAATCCCCCTTCCACACTCCTTGGCCAAAGTTGAGTCTAGTCGCTGAAAACTGTTTTACTAACATGGCTGTGCGGCCCATGGGCCCACGTCGCCATTGGGTGGTATTAGGATCTTTTATTCCTCGACCTATACTCTGGGACTCTGATCTCTATTCTATTCGGGTTAAATGAATTTTGCTAAATCTAACATTAGGATCTCGTTATCACTTTCACCCGGAGAGCCTGTTATTATCGATGATCGTCTCACGCTGCGTGAAGACCACGAAGATACTCTCGCCGTTAACCCGAGAACTTGTGTTCATCGCGTTTGCAATTCCTTCCTTTCGTCAACCCTTATGGATAACTACTTGCAGTTGTTATTCTTACATTCATCCTAGTTTGTCTTGTTATTACAAGATACCTCGAAACACTCGCCGTTGTTTGGTAATCCTTTGAGCTTCTTGCCTTCTTTGTTCTTTGTCACTGAATACCCCTACGGATAATTCTCGCACTTATCGAGTATCCGCTCATCCCCCAGTTGTTCATGCGTTTCACAATGGTCTTCGAAAAACTATTCGATCCTCCGAAAATCCTTAGTAGCTTTATTGTTCTGCAAAATACTTGTCTACTTGCATTATGGATGCTTCCCATATATCTGGAAATATTCACTAGTATCTTTTGACACCGTCATTTTGATCCTATTTGATTCAACACGTGTGCGAATGCACACAATCATCTATCAACCCTTCTAAATTATCTTTCTGGCTCAGACATTATTTTTGAACATGAGCTGGTTATCGACCAATCAATTTGCCGTCGATTGTACCCCTAAACCTACTCAACTTATCCATCCTTGATCAGAGCGTTGCTTCTGATCCCCTGATTTGGAAATCATAATTCTTTTGCATTTGAACTTTGAATTAGTCAGTTGTTTCTATAGTTTGATCTCCTTGCATTTTTTCTTCCTCTGGTTGAGTACCGATGCTCACATCAGATCCTTTGAGGACCACCGGATCCTTTGTTGGATTTTATCCGATAGCGTCCTTCATATTCAATCACTTTGGAAGTTCTTTCCCTGATACATAATGCCATTGGTAAATCCTATCCCTTGATGTGGCCAACCATGCTCTGCTTTCGAGCTGGTGATATTTACTATTGAAGCTTGTGGTATATGTTTCCACGATGCCCCGATGGGTTGAACCTATGCCTTCCTTAATATGTGTGAACTCGAAAGTTTTCACGAGTCATACTCTTCTGGTATTTTGCTAGATAAAATTTCAACACTACGACTTCTTCAAAAGTGACAGGTGAATGGAAGGTTATACATTGAAGAAGTGGGAGTTGACCTTGATCTTTGTGTTCATGCCCATGGACACGATGTAGATCCTACCACAGAAGCTTCTTGCGATACTAACTATTTCGTTGATACAATATCATCTGGTATCTGTGAATTTATCCTATGCAATCATGGTTCCGACCATATTTTCTCTTTGATCCCATTTCTCGGGCAAGTTTAATCACTTGTCTTCTATGGATCAATACACCAGTCCAACCTTTACTTTGATCTTGTGTCGAGTATTACACCGGGTATCTCGAGGATATCTTGTCATTGCACTACATCTTATAAACTTTGATGAAGCACTACCTTACCTTGTCTTTGTCACTTCATGGGTTCTGGGTTGTTTGTCGACCGAGAACACCAATAAGTGAATCAATTCCGCACTCTGATTCAATAACTCTAAGTAATTTTCATTGCTTATGAGTTTATTAATCCTTCAAGTCATCGCTAGCCTGATCGGCGATATCATTATCGTGCAACTTTTTAACTGTGCTACCTGGTCCTTCTTTCCGGAGCACAAATTTAGATGGCAAGCTAATCTTACATCGATCTTCCTCGTCATATCATTTCTCCTTGAACAACAAACTTGAATTCGAGTTTGTGTCGTACCCATGGTTCCAATAACCTTTCGCTTCATCATTCCTTTAACTTGATGTCATCGCCGATTGATTACATCTTCATGAAATCTCTTGAAAAATGTGTCGTGATCATCATCAGCATTCTGAGCTCTTCCAGGATATCAATGGTATTCATGATGAGAAAGACAATCCTTGCCCTCGATGATTAGTGTTATCCTCGACCACTCCACTACCTTCCTCCAACACAAACTTGTTGTTCTTTTGTGTTATACCTTGAGATCCTTGCTATCCAGCAATTGTTCTTTACATTGGAGTATTACCATCTTTTATGCCAAAAGTGTTGTGAGGATCTCACCACCTCTTAAGAAATTCTTGTTACCGTGATGCTTCTTGCCATCACCATTCTTTCTTGGTTCCCGTGTTGATTCTAGCCGGGATACCAACAGGTGAACGATGTTGCTTGGATTCTGTACTTCTAGCAACCATATTGCTTTGAAGTTAATGGTTGACATTTCATTCTTAGACCATTGGTTATCGAATCACCATTCTAACATCGGTCATGCTACCTAAGCCCATATTTCGGGTGCACCTTTCAACCAATGTTTAACTGTGTATGATTTCCTCGAGCATACCTCATTACATCATTTGATCTGACAAATGTTATCTCCTTGTTCACATAAGTGTGAAAATCCAGCCGTTGAAAATCGCAATGAATTTTCGCTGAGTCAATCAGCCACCTCCTCACCTCTCCTTGATTTAATGATGAACTCTTGTTTCGGAACTCGCTTCCATAGTTCAATTCCCGAGAATCTTACAATGTCATCTCGACAATTTGTGTCGCACCTTTTCTCCTCGGGCCTCTTGAGTCTGAGTTATCCTGACACCAATCAGATCTGAATCTCGGACAGATATGATGGTTGGAACATATTTCCAAGAGTTATAACAATGGTCTTATGTGACCCGGTAAGGTGATGTCGTGCCTAGCACACCTGGCCGGTTGACCCTATTGTTATAGTATCCTCTTTAATAATGTTACCCATTCTTCCATGAGGAAAATTGTAAGACTTATTCTATAAGTTGTTCCTGATGAATCCTTTGAGTATTCAAAATCCGACCTTTGCTTGAAAACCATGTCAATGCTATCTCGAAGCATGTCCGTGGAACACCGATTTTTAACAGAAACATTTGAAGCCCAATGCTAAATGATTCTTGCTCAATTATCCAAACACCATTGTATGGGTAATGTCATGAAATTTCTCTCCCCTTACCTAAAGGGTTTTCTACATTATATCTTGTCACGAATATCATGCTCTGTTTGTCCTTGGGAAGGATATACCCTTGAAATATGTGTTTAAACACATGTTCCTTTCCATTGCTCTGCTTAAATATGGTAATCATATCCTCCTTTCCATTGTTTGGTTTAACCTTTCTTGAGGTCTATATGATCTAAGCAGTAATATTCTCCTGCTTTTGTAAACACCTCAGTGTACAACTCTGTCAGAAAGACCCTGTTACTTTTGTTGATGACATTCCGGTAACCGCCGATGGATGAGAACTCTACCTATTGGTCCGCCTCGTTCAACGAGCAGGAAAATGGTTCTCTTCATCCCTCGCCCTTGGTACCGATGTTGTTGCCGACATAACTGACATGCTACTCTCTGACACGCCTTGCTATAGTGATCGTACAAGATGTCAGCCCCCTTTCTACTTTTAACCCACATGGTGGGCCCATAACCCACAGTTCCACATGATCGAAACCTGACTCTCCTGTACAACCTGTTGTCAAAGATGTTCCTCGCGCGTGGCCTCATATGTAATTCACGAGCCACCTTCAGGTCTGATATCGGACACAATGCTTATTCCCGTTGTTTTGACCCTTTCAGCCCTATAACAGGCATCGAACGATTGCCTGGCCGCTCGAAACTTCCCAGGTTACCTCCTTACTTTGCTCTTGATATTTTCTTAAAGTTTCAGTTCGAGAGCTACTTTCCGCCACCTTTCCCCGATGTTAGCTACCAGGTAGTCAACCTTGCAAGGGTCCGTTCTCCCGAAGTAACCCTCTTATTTTTCGTAAGTACGATGGAGCTCCCAAAGAAAGTATGTCGACTTCATCATGATGACTTGAAGCAGAGAAATGAAGACAGCAACGAAAGGGATCAACCTTTTCGAAAGGACAACCAAGACTGAGAAGACTCGTTAGGTTTCTCGCTACCAGCACCTTTCCCCCTAGCCCCCCTCTTAAATCTCAGGACGAGATTTCTTGTAGTGGAGGAGATTTGTGACGCCCGGGTAATCAGGCTACAGTAATCCCGTGTTAACGATGCCACGTCACCTCGGTTATTGTTGATAATCCCGTTAGATCGAAAGCAGTTCAAATTCTAAATTTGAATTAAAGTTAAAACAATTAAAGTTTTCAAAAGTCAAAACTAAAATGTTCGATGTGTTAAAAATATTCCCTAACTATTTGTCATGAAGAAACCATGTTTTTATATAAGGCCTATATTTTTAAAATGAGCTAAAATAGTAGAGAAAATAAAGAAAAAGGAAAACAATAAAAACAAAAAACAAAACTACAAAAAAAAGAGAAGAGCCCCCTGGCCAACTGGGCCAGACGGCCCAGCTGGCCATCCAACCGGACCGGCCCACCCCACCTCACCTACTAACCCACCCAGGGGACACCGAACCCTAACCCACTCCTCCCACTCCCCACGTCTCTCCTCTCCTCGTCCCGATCTGGATCAGGGACGAGCGCCCCCTCCCCCCATCCACGAGCGCCCCCCTCCACCCCCGATCATGAATGGGGGCTCAACCCCGCGGCGCCTCGAGCCCCGATGCCGCGCCGTCGTCGCCGGACGTCACCCGACGAACCGCCGGCGCCGCCTCCCCGACTTCGCCGTCGTCCTCGACCTCACCAAGAGTCGACGCCTCCCCTACCCTCCAACACTGGTGAGGCCCTTGGCCTCCTCTTCCCCACTGCGTGCCCGCTCACCGTAGCTCTCCCCATCGCTGGTCGCGCCTCTCTGCGGTCACCACACGCCTGGTCGCCGTGCCCCCCCTCGCGCACGGCCATTCCCGGTCGTGCACACCCCCGTCACCGCCCGCGCGTGGCCATCCCTGCCGACTGCGCCCCACGCCACAGCCACCACGCACCGCTCCTCCCGCACACGACCTCACGGGCCTCGCCCACTGTCTCGTGCGTCTCCGCCAACGCTGTGTTACTGCGGTTGCCGCAGCCGCGCCGTATGCCTCACCTCCGACCGCCTGACCCAGCTCGCCCCTGGCCTCGCCACTGCCGCCTCAGGCGGGCGGCCTTGCCGTGCCATGGTCGCCCCCCCCCTTTCGATCTGGGCGAACGCCCAGCCGGGCGCCGCAACGCCCGACCCGCACCGTTAATGCCCAGCGCCCGTTAGGCCCTCTTGGTCACTCCAAACGTGGTCCACCAGCCCCAGAACGTTTATAAAAAAAACTAAAATAAAAAAATAAAAAAATAGTAATAAATATAAATATTAATTAATTAGCTAGATTAATTAACTTAATTAATTATGCTTAATTAATCTAATTAACTAGTTAGTTTAATTAAACAATAATTAAATTAGTTAGACCTAATTAGTCTAAACGGCCTATGACAAGGGCCCCACCACGAACTTTATATATATAAAAAGAATAAAAATAATATAATAAATAAAATATTAATTAATTAATTAATTAATTAATTAACTTAATTAATCCTGATTAGATTAACCTAATCACTTAGGTTAGTTAATTAATCTGTTAGGTTAATTAACTCTCAATGACAGCTGGGACCCACGTGTCAGCTTGACCCAGCCAACACCTCATTGTTGATCGGCGTCATCTTGACGTCGGCGTGCACTGTTCTGGATAATGTTGATTAAATTAATCAAATAAATGCTAAAAAATGATTTAAATCTTTCAAAATCAATATAAAATAAACCGTAGCTCGGATGGAAAAACTTTGTACATGAAAGTTGCTCAGAACGACGAGTCGAATTCGGATACGCAGCCCGTTCGTACGCCACACATCCCTAGCATAGCAAACACGCAACTTTCCCCCTCCAGTTCATCTGTCCGAAAACGAGGAACACCGAGGATACTTTCCCGGATGTTTCCCCCCTTCACCGGTATCACCTCATACCGCGTTAGAACACGTCTAGCTCTGCTTATTGTCCTGTTATGCACTTGTTTGCATTGTATTCATTGTTTCTTCCCCCTCTTCTTCCGTTAGACACCGAGACCGACGCCGCTGCTACCCAGTACGACTACGGAGTTGACGACCCCTCTCTCTTGCCAGAGCAACCAGGCAAGCTACCCCCCCTTTGATCACTAGATATCGCCTATTCTTCTCTATACCGCTTGCATTAGAGTAGTGTAGCATGTTACTGCTTTTAGTTAATCCTATCCGCTTTGCATAGCCTGTCCTTGCTACTCTGTTGTTACCTTTACCGCTATCCTCTTGCTTAGTATAGGATGCTAGTGTTCCATCGGTGGCCCTACATTCTTGTCCAAATCGCCATGCTATACTCTCGGGCTGTGATCACTTGGGAGGTGATCACGGGCATATCTATATACTTTACACTATTACATTACCGTGATACTGTTCGGAGATGGGGAAATTTGAAAGGACGGTGGCTCCATCCGGTGAGGTGAGCCTGGGTTCCCGACCCCCCCGATTAGTTGTGGCGGAGCGGCAGGGCAGGTTTGACCACCTAGGAGAGAGGTGGGCTGGCCTGGTCGGCGTTCGCGGATACTTAACATGCTTAACGAGATCTTGGTATTTGATCGAGTCGGCCATTTGGTCTATACGCACTAACCAACTACGTGAGGACAGATTATGGGCACTCGGCGTCGTGGTATCGGCCGGCACTTCGTGACGTCCGCGATCGCCGGCGTTGGCGCCGGATTGATTGGAACGCCTGCTAGGCTAGGTCGCTTCGGCGCGCATACAACGTGCGGTGTGCTAAGGCGATGGGCCCTGACCCACAATGCGCTTAGGTTTAGACCGGCGTCTTGACCTCTCTGTTGTGCCTAGGTGGGGCTGCGGCGTGTTGATCTTCCGCGGCGGGCATGACCCAAGAAAGTGTGTCCGCCAATTGGGATCAAGCGTGTTGGGTTATGTGGTGCACCCCGCAGGAAGTTAATCTATTGAATAGCCGTGATCTTGATGGCTGGACGACTTGGAGTTGTACCTTGACCTTATGACAACTAGAACCGGATACTTAATAAAACACACCCTTCCAAGTGCCAGGTACAACCCGGTGGTCGCTCTCTATCAAGGTTACGAGGAGGGGATCGCCGGGTAGGATTATGCTATGCGATGCTACTTGGAGGACTTGATCTACTCTCTTCTACATGTTGCAAGACGGAGGCTGCGAGCGTAGTCTTGACGGATTAGCTATCCCCTCTTATTACGGCATTCTGCGATTCAGTCCTTGATATGGCCCTTTACACATATATCCATGCATATGTAGTGTAGCTCCTTGCTTTGCAGTACTTTGGATGAGTACTCACGGTTGCCTTGTTCCCCCTTTTCCCCCTTTCTTTACCCGATTGCTGCAACCAGACGATGGAGCCTAGGAGCCAGACGCCACCGTCGACGACGACTCCTTCTACACCGAAGGTGCCTACTACTACGTGTAGCCCGGCCGACGACGACCACTGGGAGTAGTTTAGGAGGATCCCAGCAGGAGGCCTGCGCCTCTTCGATCAGTATCTCGGTTTGTGCTAGCCTTCTTAAGGCAAACTTGTTTAACTTATGTCCGTACTCAGATATTGTTGCTTCCGCTGACTTCGTCTATGATCGAGCACTTGTATTCAAGCCCTCGAGGCCCTGGCTTGTATTATGATGCTTGTATGACTTATTTATGTTTTAGAGTTGTGTTGTGATATCTTCCCGTGAGTCCCTGATCTTGATCGTACACATTTACGTGCATGATTAGTGTACGATTGAATCGGGGGCGTCACACCAAAGGTCTTACTTGGCACAAACACTAATTAAAACACAAAACCACATCTAACCAGAGGTGATATTAATTATTTAATGCAAAACAGAACCTAAAAAGCAAAAACAAAAAATAAAGTTGGGTTGCCTCCGCACAAGCGCTATTGTTTAATGCCCTTAGCTAGGCATAAATAATTCCAATAATGCTCACATGAAAGACACGAATGGAAGCACAAAGAGAGCATAATAAAACACGTGACAAACACATCTAAGTCTAACATACTTCCTATGCATAGGCATTTTATAAGCAAACAAATTGTCAAGGCAAGTAAAAACTAGTATATGCAAGGAAGAAGAAAGAGATGATAGCAATCTCAACATGGAGAGAGGTAATTTAGTAACATGAAAATTTCTACGACCATATTTTCCTCTCTCATAATAATTACATGTGGGATCATATCAAAACTCAACAATATAAATATCACATAAAATATTCTCTTTATGAACCACATGCATGCAAAGTTGACACTCTTCCAAAATAGTGGGATTATCATAAAATAAAGTCATGACCTCTCCGAACCCACTTTTATTAAAAACTTCATAAGATTGAACATTATCCAAATATGTGGGATCTAAAGTTGACACTCTTCCAAACCCACTTTAAATATTATTGCAAACATTATTATCAATGTCATATTCATCATGGGGCTTAAATAAAATTTGAAGATTATAAGAAGAATCACCCGAATCATGATCATTGCAACAAGTAGTGGACATAGCAAAACTAGCATCCCCAAGCTTAGGGTTTTGCATATCATTAACACAATTGTTATTAATAGAATTTATAATAACATCATTACAATCATGCTTTTGATTCAAGGAACTATCAAGTATGGGTGCAATAGCAACAATCTCATGTTTAACATAAGGGACTATAGCAAATTCATCTCCATAAATATTGGCATCATGGCCACAAGAATAGCAAGCATCACACTCATCAAGGGAGGGTATCTCAATCAAATCATCGGAATCATAATTATCTATAGATTCATGCATATCATTATTTTCTTCCAAAGCAACGGTCATTCTCTCAATAAATTCTTTGACATAGACATTATGAGCATAGTTTTCATAGCAATATTTAAGTATGTCAATTTTTTTAGATTTGTAGAGAGTAATATCATACTTTTCAATCAAAGAAGCAACTTCATAAGCACCCTTAAAAGCAACAAATTTTTCAATTTGTTCTATATCATAGTAACTATAAAGATCCTTTTCATAAGAAGATAAGATTTCATTATCATTAAACTCACATAGGTAGGAAAGGTGCTTTTTAGGGTTCTTAGAGCAACAAGTAAAATCACAAATTTCACAAAGATTCCAAGAATAGCACAACAAACAATTTATTTGATTCCATAAGACCTTCCCTTTTTTCACGCAAACAATGACGCACAAAATGAGCATGCTTATCTAAAGATTTTTCCTCTACCAAACTAGTTGGGGTTTCAGCATGAGCACATATGGATCGAAGATGATCCAGGTAGATAACTTTGAGTGGATCCATGTCAATAGACTTTTAGCAAGCAAAGATGCAAGCAAAATAGAGGGCACATGGAAACACAAGCAAACATAAGATCGAACGAAAGAAGGGCGAAAGAAAAGGCAAATCTTTTCGAAAATCCTTTTAGAAGTGGCGAAGAGGAAAATGAGAGGCGAATGGCAAATAATGTAATGCGAGGGATGATAGTTTATGATGGGTACTTGGTATGTCTCGGTTTGGCATAGATCTCCCCGGCAACGGCGCTAGAAATTCTTCCTGCTACCTCATGAGCTTGCGTTGGTTTTTCCCTTGAAGAGGAAAGGGTGATGCAACAAAGTGGAGTAAGTATTTCCCTCGGCTTTTGAGAACCAAGGTATCAATCCAGTAGGAGAAAACACTCAAGCGACCGAATACCTGCACAAACAAACACCAACTTGCACCCAATGCAATAAAGGGGTTGTCAATCCCTTCACGGTTATTTGCAAAGTGAGATCTGATATAGATTGATAAACGGTAAAGTAATATTTTTGGTATTTTTGGTTTATGGAACGGAAAACAAAAGATTGCAAAAAAAGTAAATAGGAAACTAAGATTGTAGATCAGAAACTTATATGATGGAAAGTAGACCCGGGGGCCATAGGTTTCACTAGAGGCTTCTCTCAAGATAGAAAATATTACGGTGGGTGAACAAATTACTGGCGAACAATTGATAGAAAATCGCAAAGTTATGACGATATCTAAGGCAATGATCATGAATATAGGCATCACGTCCATGTCAAGTAGACCAAAACGGTTCTGCATCTACTACTATTACTCCACACATCGACCGCTACCCAGCATGCATCTAAAGTATTAAGTTCATAAGAACAGAGTAACACATTAAGAAAGATGACATGATGTAGAGGAATTAACTCAAGCAATATGATGAATACCCCATATTTTTATCCTCGATGGCAACAATACAATATGTGTCGGTTCCCCTTCTATCACTAGGATCGAGCACCGCAAGATTGAACCCAAAGCGAAGCACTTCTCCCGTTGCAAGAAAAAACAATCTAGTTGGCCAAACCAAATCGATAGTTCGAAGAGACTTGCAAAGATATCAAATCATGCATATAAGAATTCAGAGGAGATTCAAATAATATTCATATATAAGATGATCATAAATCCACAATTCATCAGATCTTGGCAAACACACCACAAAAAAAGTATTACATTGAATGGATCTCCAAGAACATCGAGGAGAACTTTGTATTGAGAATCAAAGAGAGAGAAGAAGCCATCTAGCTACTAGCTATGGACCTGTAGGTCTGTGGTAAACTACTCATGCTTCATCGGAGAGGCAATGGTGTTGATGTAGAAGCCCTCCGTGATCGAATCCCCCTCCGGCAGGACGCCGAAAAAGGCCCCTACATGGGATCTCACGGGTACAGAAGGTTGCGGTGGTGGAAAGTGGTTTCGTGGCTCCCCTGGAAGGTTTTGGGATATTTGAAAATATATAGGCGGAAGAAATAGGTCAGTGGAGTCATGAGGGGCCCACAAGGGTGGGGGCGCGCCCTACCCCCTGGGTGCGCCTCCCGACCTTGTGGCCGCCTCGTGGCTTTCCTGACGTGCACTCCAAGCCCTCTGGATGTCTTCTGGTCCAAGAAAAATCATCGCGAAAGTTTCATTCCGTTTGGACTCCGTTTGGTATTCCTTTTCTGCGAAAATCTAAAACAAGGAAAAAAAAAGGAACTGGCACTGGGCTCTAGGTTAATAGGTTAATCCCAAAAATCATATAATATAGCATATTAATGCATATAAAACATCCAAAACAGATAATATAATAGCATGGAACGATAAAAAATTATAGATACATTGGAGACGTGTCAAGCATCCCCAAGCTTAATTCCTGCTCGTCCTCAAGTAGGTAAATGATAAAAACAGAATTTTTGTTGTGGAATGCTACCTAACATATTTATCCATGTAATTCTCTTTATTGTGGCATGAACATTCAGATCCGTATGATTCAAAACAAAAGTTTAATATTGACATAAAAACAATAATACTTCAAGCATACTAACAAGATAATTATGTCTTCTCAAAATAACATGGCCAAAGGAAGCTTATCCCTACAAAATCATATAGTCTAGCTATACTCCATCTTCATCACACAAATATTCAAATCATGCACAACCCCGATGAAAAGCCAAGCAATTGTTTCATACTTTTGATGTTCTCAAACCTTTTCAACTTTCACGCAATACATGAGCGTGAGCCATGGACATAGTACTATAGGTGGTATATACGGTGTTGTGGAGAAGACAAAAAGAAGGAGATAGTCTCACATCAACTAGGGTATCAACGGGCTATGGAGATTCCCATTAATATATATCAATGTGAGTGAGTAGGGTTTGCCATGCAACGGATGCACTAGAGCTATAAGTTTATGAAATCTCCAAAAAGAAAACTAAGTGGGTGTGCATCCAACTTGCTTGCTCATGAAGACCTAGGGCGTTTTGAGGAAGCCCATCGTTGGAATATACAAGCCAAGTTCTATAATGAAAAATCCCATTAGTATATGAAAGTGATATCATAAGAGCCTCTCACTTATAGTCCTCTTCTGATGGCTGTCGTTCGTTGACCGCGTTGACGACGCCGTACCGCCCGAGAGCACCAAGGTGGTGGACGACGGCGTGACCTAGGAAGGGAACGACTCGGAGCCGGGGAATACGCAGCAGTGGATGCCCACACGGAGGGGTGTACGAGGGTTGACTGCTTCGGCTGCGGTTTGAGGCTGCCGTCTCTGGAGAATAACAGGGGTGTGGGTGAGTAGAGGAAAGGCCTGGCCAGTAGTAGTATGTGAAGGAAATATGCCCTAGAGGCAATAGTAAAGTTGTTATTTATATTTCCTTATATCATGATAAATGTTTATTATTCATGCTAGAATTGTATTAACCAGAAACTTAGTACATGTGTGAATACATAGACAGAAACAGAGTGTCCCTAGTATGCCTCTACTTGACTAGCTCGTTAATCAAAGATGGTTAAGTTTCCTAACCATAAACTTGTGTTGTCATTTGATGAACGGGATCATATCATTAGAGAATTATGTGATGGACAAGAACCACCCGTTAGCTTAGCATTATGATCATTTAGTTTTATTGCTATTGCTTTCTTCATGACTTATACATGTTCCTTTGACTATGAGATTATGCAACTCCCGAATACCGTAGGAACACCTTATGTGCTATCAAACACCACAACGTAACTGGGTGACTATAAAGATGCTCTACAGGTGTCTCCGAAGGTGTTTGTTGAGTTGGCATAGATCGATATTAGGATTTGTTACTCCGTGTATCAGAGAGGTGATAACCCACAAGTATAGGGGATCGCAACAGTTTTTGAGGGTAGAGTATATATCAACCCAAATTTATAGATTCGACACAAGGGGAGCCAAAGAATATTTGAAGGTATTAGCAGCTGAGTTGTCAATTCAACCACACTTGGAGATTGATTATCTGCAGCAAAGTGATCAGTAGCAAAGTAGTTTGATAGTTTTGATAGTAGTGACAGCAACAACGGTAACAGTAACAGTGATAGCAGTAATTTGTAGCAAGTGTAACAGTGGTGATAGCAATAGTAACACAACAAGATCAATAAGGATAAATTTGTAGGCATTGGATCGGTGACTTGTTGGATGATATTCACCATTTGACAGTTATAACCTAGGGCGATACGGCACTAGCTCCAGTTCATCGATATAATGTAGGCATGTATTCCGTAAATAGTCATACGTGCTTTATTAAAAGAGCTTGCATGACATCTTTTGTCCTACCCTCCCGTGGCAGCGGGGTCCATATTGGAAACTAAGGGATATTAAGGCCTCCTTTTAATAGAGAACCGGAATAAAGCATTAACACATAGTGAATACATGAACTCCTCAGACTACGGTCATCACCGGGAGTGGGCTCGGTTATTGTCACTCCGGGGTTGCCGGATCATAATGAAGGAAATATGCCCTAGAGGCAATAATAATGTTATTATTTATTTCCTTATATCATGATAAATGTTTATTATTCATGCTAGAATTGTATTAACCGGAAACATAATACATGTGTGAATACATAAACCTCTGAGTGTCACTAGTATGCCTCTACTTGACTAGCTCGTTAATCAAAGATGGTTATGTTTCCTAACCATGAACAAGGAGTTGTTATTTGATTAACGGGATCACATCATTGGTTGAATGATCTGATTGACATGACCCATTCCATTAGCATAGCACCTGATCGTATAGTTTGTTGCTAGTGCTTTTCTTCATGACTTATACATGTTCCTATGACTATGAGATTATGCAACTCCGTTTGCCGAGGAACACTTTTGGTGCTACCAAACGTCACAACGTAATCTGGGTGATTATAAAGGTACATTACAGGTGTCTCCGAAGGTACATGTTGGGTTGGCATATTTGAGATTAGGATTTGTCCTCCGATTGTCGGAGAGGTATCTCTGGGCCCTCTCGGTAATGCACATCACATAAGCCTTGCAAGCATTGCAACTAAATGTGTTAGTTGTGAGATGATGTATTACGGAACGAGAAAAGAGACTTGCCGATGAACGAGATTGAACTAGGTATTGGATACCGACGATCGAATCTCGGGCAAGTAACATACCGATGACAAAGGAACAACGTATGTTGTTATGCGGTCCGACCGATAAAGATCTTCGTAGAATATGTAGGAACCAATATGGGCATCCAGGTCCCGCTATTGGTTATTGACCGAGAGGTGTCTCGGTCATGTCTACATAGTTCTCGAACCCGTAGGGTCCGCACGCTTAACGCTTCGATGGCAGTTATTATGAGTTTATATGATATTGATGTACGAAGGTTGTTCGAGTCCCGGATGAGATCACGGACATGACGAGGAGTCTCGAAATGGTCGAGACATAAAGATTGATATATTGGAAGCCTATGTTTGGACTCGGAATCACTCCGGGTGAAATTGGGAATTTTACCGAGTGCAGGGGTTACGGAACCTCCCGGGGGGTCAATGGGCCTTGATGGGCCTTAGTGGAAAGGAGGAAAGGGGCCCAAGTGCTGGCCGCACCTTCCCCCCTTCCCTAGTCCTATTAGGACTAGGAGAAGGGGGTGGCGCCCCCTCTCTCCCTTCCCACTTGGCCAATCCTAGTTGGACTAGGATTGGGGGAGAATCCTACTCCGGTGGGAGTAGGACTCCCAGCGCAGCCCTTGGTGGCCGCCAGCCCCTCCCTTCCCTCCTTTATATACAGGGCAGAGGGCACCCCATGACACACAAGTTGATCATTGAGATCGTTCCTTAGCCGTGTGCGGTGCCCCCTTCCACCAAACTACACCTCGAATATACCGTTGCGGAGCTTAGGCGAAGCCCTGCGCCGGTGGAACATCATCATCGTCACCACGCCGTCGTGCCGACGAAACTCTCCCTCAACACTCGGCTGGATCGGAGTTCGAGGGACGTCATCGAGCTGAACGTGTGCAGAACTCGGAGGTGCCGTACGTTCGGTACTTGGATCGGTCGGGAAGAAATACGACTACTTCCTCTACGTTGCGTCAACGCTTCGTTGCTGGTCTCACGAGTGCGTGAGACAACACTCTCATCTCGTTGCTATGCATCACCATGGTCTTGCGTGATCGTAGGAAAATTTTGAAATTACTCGTTCCCCAACAGTGGCATCCGAGCCTGGTTTTATGCGTTGATGTCATATGCACGAGTAGAACACAAGTGAGTTGTGGGCGATACAAGTCATACTACCTACCAGCATGTCATACTTTGGTTCAGCGGTATTGTGAGATGAAGCGGCCGGACCGACATTACGCAGACGCTTACGCGAGACTGGTTTCACCGCTGTGAGCACTCGTTGCTTAAAGGTGGTGGCGGGTGTCTCTCTCTCACTTTAGTTGAACCGAGTGTGGCTACGCCCGGTCCTTGAGAAGGTTAAACGGAGTCTATTTGACGAAATATCGTTGTGGTTTTGATGCGAGGTAAGAACGGTTCTTGCTCAGCCCGTAGCAGCCACGTAAAACTTGCAACAACAAAGTAGAGGACGTCTAACTTGTTTTTGCAGGGCATGTTGTGATGTGATATGGTCAAGACGTGATGCTATATTTTATTGTATGAGATGATCATGTTTTGTAACCGAGTTATCGCAAGCTGGCAGGAGCCATATGGTTGTCGCTTATTGTATGAAATGCAAGCGCCATGTAATTGCTTTACTTTATCACTAAGGAGTAGCGATAGTCGTAGAAGCAATAGTTGGCGAGACGACAACGATGCTACGATGGAGATCAAGGTGTCGCGCGGTGGCGATGGTAATCATGGCGGTGCTTCGGAGATGGAGATCACAAGCACAAAATGATGATGGCCATATCATATCACTTATATTGATTGCATGTGATGTTAATCCTTTATGCATCTTATCTTGCTTTGATTGACGGTAGCATTATAAGATGATCCCTTACTAAATTATCAAGAAGTGTTCTCCCGAGTATGCACCGTTGCGAAAGTTCTTCGTCTTTGAGACACCACGTGATGATCGGGTGTGATAGGCTCTACGTTCAAATACAACGGGTGCAAAACAGTTGCACACGCGAATACTCAGGTTATACTTGACGAGCTATGCATATAAGATATGACCTCGGAACACGGAGACCGAAGGTCGGCGTGAATCATATAGTAGATATGATCAACATATTGATGTTCACCATTGAAACTACTCCATCACACGTGATGATCGGTCATGGTGTAGTTGATATGGATCACGCAATCACTTAGAGAATTGGAGGATATTTTTCTAAGTGGGAGTTCTTAAGTAATATGATTAATTGAACTTAAATTTATCATGAACTTAGTACTGATAGTATCTTGCTTGTCTATGATGTGTAGATAGATGGCTCGTCTTTGTTGTTCCGTTGAATTTTAATGCGTTCCTTGAGAAAGCAAAGTTGAAAGATGATGGCAGCAATTACACGGACTGGGTCCGTAATTTGAGGATTATCCTTATTGCTGCACGGAAGAATTACGCCTGGAAGCACCGTTAGGTGCCAGGCCTGGTGCAAGGGCTGCGCCGAAGTTATGAACGTCGGCAAAGCAAAGCTGATGACTACTCTATAGTTCGATGTGCCATGCTTTACGGCTTAGAACCGGGACTTCAACGTCGTTTTGAACACCATGGGGCATATGAGATGTTCCAGAGTTGAAGTTAATATTCAAGCGAATGCCCGGATTGAGAGATATGAAGTCTCCAATAAGTTCTATAGCTGTAAGATGGAGGAGAACGGTTACATCGGTGAGCATATACTCGGAATGTCCGGATATAACAATCACTTGATTCAACGGGAGTTAATCTTCCGGATGATTGCGTCATTGATGAATTCTCCAATCACGCCACCAAGCTACAAGAGCTTCGTGATGAACTATAATATGCAAGGATGACCAAAACAATGCCCGAGCTCTTCGCGATCTTTGAAAGCATGGAGGTAGAAATCAAAAGGAGCATCAAGTGTTGATGGTTAACAAAACCACTAGTTTCAAGAAAAGGGCAAAGGAAAGAAAAGGAAACTTCAAAAGAGCGGCAAGCAAGTTGCTGATCAAGAGAAGAAACCCAAGTCTGGTCCTAAGCACTGGGCTGAGTGCTTCTATTGCAAGCAGGCTGGTCCTTTGGAAGCGGAACTGCCCCAAGTATTTGGCGGATAAGAAGGATGGCAAGGTTAACAAAGGTATATGTGATATACATGTTATTGATGTGTACCTTACTAATACTCGCAGTAGCACTGGTATTTGATACTGGTTACATTGCTAATATTTGCAACTCAAAGCAGGGCTACGGATTAGCGAAGATTGGCTAAGGGCGAGGTGACAATGCGCGTGGGAAATGGTTCCAAAGTCGATGTGATCGCAGATGGCACGCTACCTCTACATCTACCTTCGGGATTAGTATTAGACCTAAATAATTGTTATTTAGTACCAGCGTTGAGCATGAACATTATATCTGGATCTTGTTTGATGCGAGGCGGTTATTCATTTAAATCGAGAGAATAATGGTTGTTCTATTTATATGAATAATATCTTTTATGGTCATGCACCATTGAAGAATGGTTTGTTTTACTTAATCTTGATAGTAGTGATACACATATTCATAATGTTGAAACCAAAAGATGCAGAGTTGATAATGATGGTGCAACTTATTTGTGGCACTGCCGTTTAGGTCATATCGGTGTAAAGCGCATGAAGAAACTCCATCTTGATGGACTTTTGGAGTCACTTGATTATGAATCACTTGGCACTTGCGAACCGTGCCTTATGGGCAAGATGACTAAAACACCGTTCTCCGGAACTATGGAGAGAGCAACAGATTTATTGGAAATCATACATCTTGATGTATGTGGTCCAATGAATGTTGAGGCTCGTGGCGGATATCGTTATTTTCTCACCTTCACAGATGATTTGAGCAGATATGGGTATATCTACTTAATGAAACACAAGTCTGAAACATTTGAAAAGTTCAAAGAATTTCAGAGTGAAGTGGAAAATCATCGTAACAAGAAAATAAAGTTTCTACGATCTGATCGTGGAGGAGAATATTTGAGTTACGAGTTTGGCCTACATTTGAAACAATGCGGAATAGTTTAGCAACTTACGCCACCGGAACACCACAGCGTAATGGTGTGTCCGAACGTCGAATCGTACTTTATTAGATATGGTGCGATCTATGATGTCTCTTACTGATTTACCGCTATCGTTTTGGGGTTATGCTTTAGAGGCGGCTACATTCACTTTAAATAGGGCACCATCTAAATCCGTTGAGACGACGCCTTATGAACTGTGGTTTGGCAAGAAACCAAAGTTGTCGTTTTTGAAAGTTTGGGGCTGCGATGCTTATGTGAAAAAGCTTCAACCTGATAAGCTCGAACCCAAATCGGAGAAATGTGTCTTCATAGGATACCCAAAGGAGACAGTTGGGTACACCTTCTATCACAGATCCGAAGGCAAGATTTTTGTTGCTAAATTCGAAACTTTTTGGAGAAAGAGTTTCTCATGAAAGAAGTGAGTGGGAGGAAAGTAGAACTTGATGAGATAATCTGTATCTACTCCCTTATTGAGAAGTAGTACATCACAGAAAACAGTTTCGTGACACCTACACCAAATAGGGAGGAAGCTAATGATGATGATCATGAAACTTCAGATCAAGTTTCTCTGAACTTCAGTAGATCAACAGAGCAAGATCCGCACGAGTGGTACGGTAATCCTATTTTGGAAGTCATATTCTTTGGAACATGATGAACCTACGAACTATGAAGAAGCGATGGTGAGCCCAGATTCCACAAAATGGCTTGAGGCCATGAAATCTGAGATGGGATCCATGTATGAGAACAAAGTATGGACTTTGGTTGACTTGCCGATGATCGGCAAGCAATTGAGAATAAATGGATCTTCAAGAAGAAGGCTGACGCTGATGGTAATGTTATCGTCTATAAAGCTCGACTTGTTGCAAAAGGTTTTCGACAAGTTCAAGGGATTGACTACGATGAGACCTTCTCACCCGTAGCGATGCTTAAGTCCGTCCGAATCATGTTAGCAATTGCCGCATTTTATGATTATGAAATTTGGCAAATGGATGTTAAAACTGCATTCTGAATGGATTTACGGAAGAAGAGTTGTATATGATGCAACCAGAAGGTTTTGTCGATCCAAAGGAGCTAACAAAGTGTGCAAGCTCCAGCGATCCATTTATGGACTGGTGCAAGCCTCTCGGAGTTGGAATAAGCGTTTTGATAGTGTGATCAAAGCATTTGGTTTTATCTGAGACTTTTGGAGAAGCTGTATTTACAAGAAAGTGAGTGGGAGCTCTGTAGCATTTCGATATTATATGTGGATGACATATTATTGATCGGAAATGATATAGAATTCTGGATAGCATAAAGGGATACTTGAATAAGAGTTTTTCGATGAAAGACCTCGGTGAAGCTGCTTACATATTGGGCATTAAGATCTATAGAGATAGATCAAGGCGCTTAATAGGACTTTCACAAAGCACATACCTTGATAAAGTTTTGAAAAAGTTCAAAATGGATCGAGGCAAAGAAAGGGTTCTTGCCGGTATTACAAGGTGTGAAGTTGAGTAAGACTCAATGCCCGACCACCACAGAAGATAGAGAAAATGAAAGATGTTCCCTATGCTTCAGCCATAGGCTCTATCATGTATGCAATGCTGTGTACCAGACCTGATGTGTGCCTTGCTGTAAGTTTAGCAGGCAGGTACCAAAGTAATCCAGGAGTGGATCACTGGACAGCGGTCAAGAACATCCTTAAGTACTTGAGAAGAACTAAGGATATGTTTCTCATTTATGGCGGTGACAAAGAGCTCGTCAGAAGCAGTTACGTCGATGCAAGCTTTGACACTGATCCGGACGATTCTAAATCGCAAACCGGATACGTATTTACATTAAACGGTGGAGCTGTCAGTTGGTGCAGTTCCAAACAAAGCGTCGTTGCGGGATCTACATGTGAAGTTGAGTACATAGCTGCTTCGGAAGCAGCTAATGAAGGAGTCTGGATGAAGGAGTTCATAACCGATCTAGGTGTTGTACCTAGTGTATCGGGTCCAATGAAAATCTTTTGTGACAATCTTGGTGCAATTGCCTTGGCAAAGGAAACCAGATTTCACAAGAGAACCAAGCACATCAAAAGACGCTTCAACTCCATCCGGATTTGGTCCGGTGGGAGACATAGAGATATGCAAGATACATACGGATCTGAATGTTGCGGAACCGTTGACTAAGCCTCTTCCACGAGCAAAACATGATCAGCACCAAGACTCCATGGGTGTTAGAATCATTCTTGTGTAATCTAGATTATTGACTCTAGTGCAAGTGGGAGATGAAGGAAATATGCCCTAGAGGCAATAATAATGTTATTATTTATTTCCTTATATCATGATAAATGTTTATTATTCATGCTAGAATTGTATTAACGGAAACATAATACATGTGTGAATACATAAACCTACAGAGTGTCACTAGTATGCCTCTACTTGACTAGCTCGTTAATCAAAGATGGTTATGTTTCCTAACCATGAACAAGGAGTTGTTATTTGATTAACGGGATCACATCATTGGTTGAATGATCTGATTGACATGACCCATTCCATTAGCATAGCACCTGATCGTATAGTTTGTTGCTAGTGCTTTTCTTCATGACTTATACATGTTCCTATGACTATGAGATTATGCAACTCCGTTTGCCGAGGAACACTTTGGTGCTACCAAACGCCTGGCAACGAATCGGGTGATTATAAAGGTACATTACAGGTGTCTCCGAAGGTACATGTTGGGTTGGCATATTTGAGATTAGGATTTGTCACTCCGATTGTCGGAGAGGTATCTCTGGGCCCTCTCGGTAATGCACATCACATAAGCCTTGCAAGCATTGCAACTAAATGTGTTAGTTGTGAGATGATGTATTACGGAACGAGAAAAGAGACTTGCCAAGATGTGAGATTGAACTAGGTATTGGATACCGACGATCGAATCTCGGGCAAGTAACATACCGATGACAAAGGGAACAACGTATGTTGTTATGCGGTCGACCGATAAAGATCTTCGTAGAATATGTAGGAACCAATATGGGCATCCAGGTCCCGCTATTGGTTATTGACCGAGAGGTGTCTCGGTCATGTCTACATAGTTCTCGAACCCGTAGGGTCCGCACGCTTAACGCTTCGATGGCAGTTATTATGAGTTTATATGATATTGATGTACGAAGGTTGTTCGAGTCCGGATGAGATCACGGACATGACGAGGAGTCTCGAAATGGTCGAGACATAAAGATTGATATATTGGAAGCCTATGTTTGGACTCGGAATCACTCCGGGTGAAATTGGGAATTTTACCGAGTACCGGGGTTACGGAACCTCCGGGGGTCAATGGGCCTTGATGGGCCTTAGTGGAAAGGAGAAAGGGCCCAAGTGCTGGTCAGCACCTTCCCCTTCCCTAGTCCTATTAGGACTAGGAGAAGGGGTGGCGCCTCTCCCCTCCCACTTGGCCAATCCTAGTTGGACTAGGATTGGGGAGGAATCCTACCCGGTGGGAGTAGGACTCCCAGCGCAGCCCTTGGTGGCCGCCAGCCCCTCCCTTCCCTCCTTTATATACTGAGGCAGAGGGCACCCCATGACACACAAGTTGATCATTGAGATCGTTCCTTAGCCGTGTGCGGTGCCCCTTCCACCAAACTACACCTCGAATATACCGTTGCGGAGCTTAAGCGAAGCCCTGCGCCGGTGGAACATCATCATCGTCACCACGCCGTCGTCTTGTGAAACTCTCCTCAACACTCGGCTGGATCGGAGTTCGAGGGACGTCATCGAGCTGAGCGTGTGCAGAACTCGGAGGTGCCGACGTTCGGTACTTGGATCGGTCGGGAAGAATACGACTACTTCCTCTACGTTGCGTCAACGCTTCGTTGCTGGTCACGAGGGTACGTGAGACAACACTCTCATCTCGTTGCTATGCATCACCATGGTCTTGCGTGATCGTAGGAAAATTTTTGAAATTACTACGTTCCCCAACAAAGTGGCATCCGAGCCTGGTTTTATGCGTTGATGTCATATGCACGAGTAGAACACAAGTGAGTTGTGGGCGATACAAGTCATACTACCTACCAGCATGTCATACTTTGGTTCAGCGGTATTGTGAGATGAAGCGGCCGGACCGACATTACGCAGACGCTTACGCGAGACTGGTTTCACCGCTGTGAGCACTCGTTGCTTAAAGGTGGTGGCGGTGTCTGTCTCTCTCACTTTAGTTGAACTGAGTGTGGCTCGCCCGGTCCTTGAGAAGGTTAAACGGAGTCTATTTGACGAAATATCGTTGTGGTTTTGATGCGAGGTAAGAACGGTTCTTGCTCAGCCCGTAGCAGCCACGTAAAACTTGCAACAACAAAGTAGAGGACGTCTAACTTGTTTTTGCAGGGCATGTTGTGATGTGATATGGTCAAGACGTGATGCTATATTTTATTGTATGAGATGATCATGTTTTGTAACCGAGTTATCGGCAAGCTGGCAGGAGCCATATGGTTGTCGCTTTATTGTATGAAATGCAACGCCATGTAATTGCTTTACTTTATCACTAAGGAGTAGCGATAGTCGTAGAAGCAATAGTTGGCGAGACGACAACGATGCTACGATGGAGATCAAGGTGTCGCGCCGGTGGCGATGGTGATCATGGCGGTGCTTGAGATGGAGATCACAAGCACAAAATGATGATGGCCATATCATATCACTTATATTGATTGCATGTGATGTTAATCCTTTATGCATCTTATCTTGCTTTGATTGACGGTAGCATTATAAGATGATCCCTTACTAAATTATCAAGAAGTGTTCTCCCGAGTATGCACCGTTGCGAAAGTTCTTCGTCTTTGAGACACCACGTGATGATCGGGTGTGATAGGCTCTACGTTCAAATACAACGGTGCAAAACAGTTGCACACGCGAATACTCAGGTTATACTTGACGAGCTATGCATATAAGATATGACCTCGGAACACGGAGACCGAAGGTCGGCGTGAATCATATAGTAGATATGATCAACATATTGATGTTCACCATTGAAACTACTCCATCACACGTGATGATCGGTCATGGTGTAGTTGATATGGATCACGCAATCACTTAGAGAATTGGAGGATATTTTTCTAAGTGGGAGTTCTTAAGTAATATGATTAATTGAACTTAAATTTATCATGAACTTAGTACCGATAGTATCTTGCTTGTCTATGATGTGTAGATAGATGGCTCGTCTTTGTTGTTCCGTTGAATTTTAATGCGTTCCTTGAGAAAGCAAAGTTGAAAGATGATGGCAGCAATTACGGACTGGGTCCGTAATTTGAGGATTATCCTTATTGCTGCACGGAAGAATTACGCCTGGAAGCACCGTTAGGTGCCAGGCCTGATGCAAGGGCTGCGCCAGAAGTTATGAGCGTCTGGCAAAGCAAAGCTGATGACTACTCTATAGTTCAATTGTGCCATGCTTTACGGCTTAGAACCGGACTTCAACGTCGTTTTGAACACCATGGGGCATATGAGATGTTCCAGGAGTTGAAGTTAATATTCAAGCGAATGCCCGGATTGAGAGATATGAAGTCTCCAATAAGTTCTATAGCTGTAAGATGGAGGAGAACGGTTACGTCGGTGAGCATATACTCAGAATGTCCGGATATAACAATCACTTGATTCAAGCTGGGAGTTAATCTTCCGGATGATTGCGTCATTGATGAATTCTCCAATCACGCCACCAAGCTACAAGAGCTTCGTGATGAACTATAATATGCAAGGGATGACCAAAACAATGCCGAGCTCTTCGCGATCTTTGAAAGCAGCGGAGGTAGAAATCAAAAGGAGCATCAAGTGTTGATGGTTAACAAAACCACTAGTTTCAAGAAAAGGGCAAAGGAAAGAAAAGGAAACTTCAAAAGAGCGGCAAGCAAGTTGTTGATCAAGAGAAGAAACCCAAGTCTGGTCCTAAGCCTGAAACCGAGTGCTTCTATTGCAAGCAGGCTGGTCCTTTGAGCGGAACTGCCCCAAGTATTTGGCGGATAAGAAGGATGGCAAGGTTAACAAAGGTATATGTGATATACATGTTATTGATGTGTACCTTACTAATACTCGCAGAGCACTGGTATTTGATCTGGTTCATTGCTAATATTTGCAACTCAAGCAGGGCTACGGATTAGCGAAGATTGGCTAAGGACGAGGTGACAATGCGGCGTGGGAAATGGTTCCAAAGTCGATGTGATCGCGATCGCACGCTACCTCTACATCTACCTTCGGATTAGTATTAGACCTAAATAATTGTTATTTAGTACCAGCGTTGAGCATGAACATTATATCTGGATCTTGTTTGATGCGAGACGGTTATTCATTTAAATCAGAGAATAATGGTTGTTCTATTTATATGAATAATATCTTTTATGGTCATGCACCATTGAAGAATGGTTTGTTTTACTTAATCTTGATAGTAGTGATACACATATTCATAATGTTGAAACCAAAAGATGCAGAGTTGATAATGATGGTGCAACTTATTTGTGGCTTCGCCGTTTAGGTCATATCGGTGTAAAGCGCATGAAGAAACTCCATCTTGATGGACTTTTGGAGTCACTTGATTATGAATCACTTGGCACTTGCGAACCGTGCCTTATGGGCAAGATGACTAAAACACCGTTCTCCGGAACTATGGAGAGAGCAACAGATTTATTGGAAATCATACATACTGATGTATGTGGTCCAATGAATGTTGAGGCTCATGGCGGATATCGTTATTTTCTCACCTTCACAGATGATTTGAGCAGATATGGGTATATCTACTTAATGAAACACAAGTCTGAAACATTTGAAAAGTTCAAAGAATTTCAGAGTGAAGTGGAAAATCATCGTAACAAGAAAATAAAGTTTCTACGATCTGATCGTGGAGGAGAATATTTGAGTTACGAGTTTGGCCTACATTTGAAACAATGCGGAATAGTTTCGCAACTTACGCCACGGAACACCACAACGTAATGGTGTGTCCGAACGTCGAATCGTACTTTATTAGATATGGTGCGATCTATGATGTCTCTTACTGATTTACCGCTATCGTTTTGGGGTTATGCTTTAGAGACGGCTACATTCACTTTAAATAGGGCACCATCTAAATCCGTTGAGACGACGCCTTATGAACTGTGGTTTGGCAAGAAACCAAAGTTGTCGTTTGAAAGTTTGGGGCTGCGATGCTTATGTGAAAAGCTTCAACCTGATAAGCTCGAACCCAAATCGGAGAAATGTGTCTTCATAGGATACCCAAAGGAGACAGTTGGGTACACCTTCTATCACAGATCCGAAGGCAAGATTTTTGTTGCTAAATTGGAAACTTTTTGGAGAAAGAGTTTCTCACGAAAGAAGTGAGTGGGAGGAAAGTAGAACTTGATGAGATAATGTATCTACTCCTTATTGAGAAGTAGTACATCACGTAAAACAGTTTACGTGACACCTACACCAAATAGGGAGGAAGCTAATGATGATGATCATGAAACTTCAGATCAAGTTTCTACAGAACTTCAGAGATCAACCAGAGCAAGATCCGCACTGAGTGGTACGGTAATCCTATTTTGGAAGTCATGTTCTGGAACATGATGAACCCACGAACTATGAAGAAGCGATGGTGAGCCCAGATTCCACAAAATGGCTTGAGGCCATGAAATCTGAGATGGGATCCATGTATGAGAACAAAGTATGGACTTTGGTTGACTTGCCCGATGATCGGCAAGCAATTGAGAATAAATGGATCTTCAAGAAGAAGACCGACGCTGATGGTAATGTTATTGTCTATAAAGCTCGACTTGTTGCAAAAGGTTTTCGACAAGTTCAAGGGATTGACTACGATGAGACCTTCTCACCCGTAGCGATGCTTAAGTCCGTCCGAATCATGTTAGCAATTGCCGCATTTTATGATTATGAAATTTGGCAAATGGATGTTAAAACTGCATTCTGAATGGATTTACGGAAGAAGAGTTGTATATGATGCAACCAGAAGGTTTTGTCGATCCAAAGGAGCTAACAAAGTGTGCAAGCTCCAATGATCCATTTATGGACTGGTGCAAGCCTCTCGGAGTTGGAATAAACGTTTTGATAGTGTGATCAAAGCATTTGGTTTTATCTGACTTTTGGAGAAGCTTTGTATTTACAAGAAAGTGAGTGGGAGCTCTGAGCATTTCGATATTATATGTGGATGACATATTATTGATCGGAAATGATATAGAATTCTGGATAGCATAAAGGGATACTTGAATAAGAGTTTTCGATGAAAGACCTCGGTGAAGCTGCTTACATATTGGGCATTAAGATCTATAGAGATAGATCAAGACGCTTAATAGGACTTTCACAAAGCACATACCTTGATAAAGTTTTGAAAAAGTTCAAAATGGATCGAGGCAAAGAAAGGGTTCTTGCGGTATTACAAGGTGTGAAGTTGAGTAAGACTCAATGCCCGACCACCACGGAAGATAGAGAGAAAATGAAAGATGTTCCTATGCTTCAGCCATAGGCTCTATCATGTATGCAATGCTGTGTACCAGACCTGATGTGTGCCTTGCTGTAAGTTTAGCAGCGGTACCAAAGTAATCCAGAGTGGATCATTGGACAGCGGTCAAGAACATCCTTAAGTACTTGAGAAGAACTAAGGATATGTTTCTCATTTATGGCGGTGACAAAGAGCTCGTCATGGCGGTTACGTCGATGCAAGCTTTGACACCGATCCGGACGATTCTAAATCGCAAACCGGATACGTATTTACATTAAGCGGTGGAGCTGTCGGTTGGTGCAGTTCCAAACAAAGCGTCGTTCGGGATCTACATGTGAAGTTGAGTACATAGCTGCTTCGGAAGCAGCTAATGAAGGAGTCTGGATGAAGGAGTTCATAACCGATCTAGGTGTTGTACCTAGTGTATCGGGTCCAATGAAAATCTTTTGTGACAATATGGTGCAATTGCCTTGGCAAAGGAAACCAGATTTCACAAGAGAACCAAGCACATCAAAAGACGCTTCAACTCCATCCGGATTTGGTCGGTGGGAGACATAGAGATATGCAAGATACATACGGATCTGAATGTTGCAGACCGTTGACTAAGCCTCTTCCACGAGCAAAACATGATCAGCACCAAGACTCCATGGGTGTTAGAATCATTCTTGTGTAATCTAGATTATTGACTCTAGTGCAAGTGGGAGACTGAAGGAAATATGCCCTAGAGGCAATAATAATGTTATTATTTATTTCCTTATATCATGATAAATGTTTATTATTCATGCTAGAATTGTATTAACCGGAAACATAATACATGTGTGAATACATAAACCTACAGAGTGTCACTAGTATGCCTCTACTTGACTAGCTCGTTAATCAAAGATGGTTATGTTTCCTAACCATGAACAAGGAGTTGTTATTTGATTAACGGGATCACATCATTGGTTGAATGATCTGATTGACATGACCCATTCCATTAGCATAGCACCTGATCGTATAGTTTGTTGCTAGTGCTTTTCTTCATGACTTATACATGTTCCTATGACTATGAGATTATGCAACTCCCGTTTGCCGAGGAACACTTTGGGTGCTACCAAGCGTCACAACGAATCGGGTGATTATAAAGGTACATTACAGGTGTCTCCGAAGGTACATGTTGGGTTGGCATATTTCGAGATTAGGATTTGTCACTCCGATTGTCGGAGAGGTATCTCTGGGCCCTCTCGGTAATGCACATCACATAAGCCTTGCAAGCATTGCAACTAAATGTGTTAGTTGTGAGATGATGTATTACGGAACGAGAAAAGAGACTTGCCGATGAACGAGATTGAACTAGGTATTGGATACCGACGATCGAATCTCGGGCAAGTAACATACCGATGACAAAGGAACAACGTATGTTGTTATGCGGTCGACCGATAAAGATCTTCGTAGAATATGTAGGAACCAATATGGGCATCCAGGTCCGCTATTGGTTATTGACCGAGAGGTGTCTCGGTCATGTCTATATAGTTCTCGAACCCGTAGGGTCCGCACGCTTAACGCTTCGATGGCGATGTTATTATGAGTTTATATGATATTGATGTACCGAAGGTTGTTCGAGTCCGGATGAGATCACGGACATGACGAGGAGTCTCGAAATGGTCGAGACATAAAGATTGATATATTGGAAGCCTATGTTTGGACTCGGAATCACTCCGGGTGAAATTGGGAATTTTAATGAGTACCGGGGTTACCGGAACCTCCGGGGTCAATGGGCCTTGATGGGCCTTAGTGGAAAGGAGGAAAGGGGCCCAAGTGCTGGCAGCACCTTCCCCTTCCCTAGTCCTATTAGGACTAGGAGAAGGGGTGGCGCCTCTCTCCCTTCCCACTTGGCCAATCCTAGTTGGACTAGGATTGGGGAGGAATCCTACTCCCGGTGGGAGTAGGACTCCCAGCGCAGCCCTTGGTGGCCGGCCAGCCCTCCCTTCCCTCCTTTATATCTGAGGCAGAGGGCACCCCATGACACACAAGTTGATCATTGAGATCGTTCCTTAGCCGTGTGCGGTGCCCCTTCCACCAAACTACACCTCGAATATACCGTTGGAGCTTAGGCGAAGCCCTGCGCCGGTGGAACATCATCATCGCCACCACGCCGTCAGGTTGTGAAACTCTCCTCAACACCTCGGCTGATCGGAGTTCGAGGGACGGCATCGAGCTGAACGTGTGCAGAACTCGGAGGTGCCGTACGTTCGGTACTTGGATCGGTCGGGAAGAAGTACGACTACTTCCTCTACGTTGCGTCAACGCTTCCGTTGCTGGTCTACGAGGGTACGTAGACAACACTCTCATCTCGTTGCTATGCATCACCATGGTCTTGCGTGATCGTAGGAAAATTTTTGAAATTACTACGTTCCCCAACACATAACACGTTGTAGGTGACTATAACTTGCAAGATCGGATCTAAAACATGGATATAATGATGAATTCATAAACGGTTCAGATTCGAGTTCATGGCACCCGGGCCCAAAGTGACAAGCATTAAGCATAGCAAAGTCATAACAACATCAATCTAAGAACATAGTGGATACTAGGAATTGGGCCCTAACAAAACTAACTCGATTACATGATGAATCTCATCCAACTCCTCACCTACCAGCGAGCCTAGGAAGGAATTACTCACTCCCAATGGGGAGCATCATGGAATTGGCGATGGAGATTGGTTCATGATGACGAAGAAGGAAGATCCCCCTATCCGGAGCCCCAAACGGACTCCATTGGCGGCGGCTCCATCTCGTGGATTGTGATAATTCTTTTTCCTTGATTTTTTTTTCTGGAATAATGTGAATTTATAGTATCAGGGGGGTCGTCAGTGGGGCCACCAGGTGGGTACAACCCACCTGGGCGCGCCAGGAGAGGGGGCGTGCCCTGGTGGGTTGTGCCCAACCAGGGGCCCCTCTCTGGTGGTTGTTGGCTCGAAAAATCTTCATTTATTCCATAAAAAATCCTCGCAAAGTTTCACTTCATTCCGAGAACTTCTATTTCTGCACAAAAACAACACCATGGTAGTTCTGCTGAAAACAACATCAGTCCGGGGTTAGTTTCATTCAAACCATGCAAATTACAGTCCAAAACAAGAGGAAAAGCGTGATAAAACGTAGATACGTTGGAGACGTATCAACTCCCCCAAGCTTAAACCTTTGCTTGTCCTCAATAAATTCAATTGATAAACTGAAAGTGAGAAAGAAAAACTTTTAAGAACTCTTTTGCTCTTGTTTGCATAAATAAGCTCAAACAGCACCCAGGTTTTCAGCCAACATTATAACTAACCATATCAACAATAACTCCTAAAGATTATATTAACTCATATCAATGACATAATCAGCTAGCGAGCAATAATAAGATATCTCAAACAGAGACACATTGTCAAAACAACCATGATATAATATGACAATAGTGGTATCTCACTAGCCCTTGCTGAGACCGCAAAACATAAATGCAGAGCACCTTCAAAGTTCAAGGAGCGACTAAACATTGTAATTCATGGTAGAAAAGATCCAGTCATGATGCACCCTACATTAGCTATACACAATGCATAAATCATGACCACTGTGCTCTACTCAGTTTCTGGCGCTTGTTTTTAGAAGGTGGTGACACAACATAAAAGTAAATAGAAAGTCCCTTCGCAGAGGGAAGCAGGGATTTGCAGAGGTGCCAGAGCTCAATTTTTAAAACAGAGATAAATGATATTTTGAGACATGCACCCTTCTCATTCACTTCACGACCATCAGTTATCAACATCTTCCATGCTAAGCGCACTAGTGGCGGTCCTCAAGCGGAAAGTAAAGGTTTTGACTCCATTGATTATTCAAGAGATGAACTCTTTTTCATATTTGCAGTTTGGGATTGGGCATCCCTATTACCACCCATTTCCTTGTGCGATGGCGAGTGAATAAACACTCGACCTGAGGATAACATGCTTAGCACGGAAGATATCAACCACCTCCTATCGTCCATGAACGATCTAGGCACACAAAAAGGATAATTTTTAGAAGTTTTTAGAGGTGGCACATGCAAATTTAGTTAGGACGGCAGGGTAATACCGCATATAGGTAGGTATGGTGGACTCATCTGGAATAAATTTGGGTTCAAGGTTTTTGATGTACAAGCATAATTCCCACTTAGTACAAGTGAAGGCTAGCAATTAAGATTGAGAAGCGGCCAGCTAGAGAGCAACAACGATCATAACCAGGCATTATGCATAAGTAACATTGGACACTAGCATGAGTAGGATATGAAAACCATGAACATAAATATTATTGAGGCTATGATGGTTTTGATTCAACTACATGCATGGACATGTACCAAGTAAAGCCACTCGAACATTCAGAGCAGGATACCATATCATCATAGTACATCACAATCATTTTGACATTATGTTGATATCCAAGATAAATCATTATTCACTCCTAGCTACTTATGCATGGCATGAGAAACTATAATCTCTAATTGTCATTGCAAACATGTTTAATCATAACGGACTGAATCATGGGCACTAGGTTAAACATATTTACACAATAAGAACAGGTCGAGTTCATACCAGTTTCTCTTTGCCACGGCCAGCTCATAGAATATCGTCATTATTGACTTTCACTTGCACGATCGAATGATATGAAAATAATAGTAATGCAAGAGTGCCTTGGACTAAGCTAGAATCTGCAAACATTTTATTCAACAGGAGAAGACAAGTTAAATGTGCTCTTTATTAGTTCAACAGTTATTCATATGAGAGCCACTCAACATTTTCATCGTGGTCTTCCTCTTGGTAAGACTCGAATAAAAATAAAAGAAATTCAGAGAAACACACTGATTTTTTTTGGAGTTTTTGGTTTTCTTGAACAAGCAAATACAAGGGAAAAGCAAAAACGAGAAAAACTATTTACACGGGAAAGCTCCCAACAAACCAAAGAAGAACAAGGAAATCTCTTTGGATTTTCTTTTTAGTGCTACTACTAAGCATGCATGGAAAGTAAATTACTACAACTAATTTTTTTGGTTTTTTCTAGAGTTTTTCAAACACACAAGAAGAAAGCAAGAAAATAAATCTAAGCATGGATGATACAATGAAAAAGTGTGAGCACCGACAACTAGAATGACATGTGAGCATGAATGTAAAGTCGGTGAGAAACACGTACTCCCCCAAGCCTAGGCTTTTGGCCTAAGTTGGTAATCGATCAGTAGCCTGGAGGGTAGTAGTCGGTGTGGTAGCTCACGGAGGCTCTCGGGGCGGAGGCCTCAGCGCGCCGTGCCGTCAACACTGCTGCGTTGTGAGCTCGGGCCTCGCTCTCAAGAACGAAGTATCTTTCCTTGCTGTTATAGTCAAAAAGAGCAGGCGCAGGCAAATATGTGTCCACAACATGTGATTGGTTAAACATCAGATTATAAGTGAAGTTATCAGCCCTTCCCTTGAGAATCTTATGATACTTTAAGGTCTCAAAATCTAAATACTGCGTGGGTAGGATAGGATCAAAGGGTAAAGGCGAAACACCTAGCCTTCGTGCTAGACGTGTGGCATAAATTCCACCATAGAACCATCCACTTATGGCGTTATGCTGAAGTCTACGTGAAACAATCGCTGCAAGGTTAAATTCCTTTCACCTGTGAGAGCGGTATGAACGATGCTCAAGTCTGGCGCACAAAGTATGCTACAGTCTTCCTTGCCTACTATGCACTTCCCGCTAAATAAAGCAAAGTACTCAATTGCGGGAACGTGAATGCTCTTTATTCTATCTTGCCTCACCCCCTATCTTCACCATAGCAAAGGCTAGTCAAGAAAGACTCGTACTCTTCCTTCGCTGGCTCATCAAGCGAACCCCAAAATGGAAGTTTGCAATGGTAAGCAAAGTTCTCTAGTGGGATAGTAAATGGTTCATCATAAAGCATGAACGACACCCTAGACTCATGTGGAAAATATTTATACCCTTTGACAAATGATTCAATGAGAAGATGGCGCTGTTCACACTTATCTAAGAGGTAGGGACCGAGACCGGCATTGTGAACATATTTCTCAAATTCCTCCTTAATGCCCACCTGCATCATATACTCATCGCAAGGCCATAAGCATGTTTTGGTGGCGGCATCTCGCGTGGAACTTTCACTTGGTTGAACATAAGACCGGCGAGCAGAGCTGTCACTAGAGGATGCCCCCGAGGATCGTCTCCTCGAAGAACTCCTTCCAAACAGGTTCATCATGTCCGCGTACAATTTTTCCTATGAACAAAAATCTGAATTTTTAGTCCACAAAATTTTACCAACAAAACTTCACAAAACTAATAGCAACTACTCATAGGGATACATAGAGGCCATAGCAAGCATTCAAACTACTTAGAACACTAAGAAGTCAACATGCAAGCACATCTACAGCAGCACCAAGAGTAGCTATTTATTCAAGGTATGAACCACTAAAACAAAAACTAATTGGACAAGTGGTGGAGTCACATACCAAGCAACAAATCCCCGGAACAGTTTCGGAAACGGAGCTTCGAGCAAAGAGATCGAAATCCGTGGTTTCGGGAGCAAGAACACGAGAGAGAGCTAGAGTGATTTTTTTCTGGAGGTAAGTGACCGTGTGGGAGGAAGAAGTAATTGAGGGGCCCGTGGGGACCTGGCCCACAGTGCGCCAGAAGTCTTGCACGCATACAGTGGGTTGTGCCCACCAGGTGCACCCCCCTCTGGTATTATTTGCACCAAAAATTCTTAAATATTCATAAAAAATCGTATAAACTTTTCAGGGCATTCCGAGAACTTTTATTTTTGGGTCATTTTTTATTACATGAGAAATTCAGAAAACAGACAAAGCTTGGCATTTTATTTTATTTAACTAATAAAAGCAGAGAATAAATAGTAGGGACAGAAAGTAGTGATTACTAAATTCATCAATCTCATACCGTTCAAAAATGATTCATTAATAAGGTTGATTAGGTCTTATTAATAACCACTTTCGATTAGCATGAAACCGAAGAACTTTCGTAAACCACTAAGTTACCTCAGTGGGGATTTGCATCTCCCCAACAATAAGCATTTCATATTTCTCTTTGATAGTAGGTAGAGGTATTTGAAAACTTCCAATGGTGATTGTAGGAGATTTTTCAATAACATTAATACCATCCACTTGGAATTGTTTCTTCGGAAAGTGCACCGTATGCTCATTACAATTAACATGAAACGTTACCTTGCTTTTATTGCAATCAATGACAGTCCCTGCAGTATTCAAGAAGGGTCTACCAAGGATAATCGAGATGTTGTTGTCCTCGGGCATCTCAAGTATAACAAAGTCAGTCAAAATACTAACATTAGCAACAACAACGGTCACATCCTCACAGATAGCGATAGGTATGGCAGTTGATTTGTCAGCCATTTGCAAAGATATTTCAGTAGGTGTGAGTTTATTCAAGTCAAGTCTTTTATATAAAGAGAAAGGCATAACACTAACACCAGCTCCTAGATCACACAAAGAAGTTTTCACATAATTCTTTTTGATGGAGCAAGGTATAGTTGGTATACCCGGATCTCCAAGTTTTTTAGGTATTCCATCTTTGAAAGTGTAATTAGCAAGCATAGTGGAGATTTCAGCTTCCGGTATTTTTCTCTTATTTGTGATGATGTCTTTCACATACTCTGCATAAGGAGGCATTTTCAAGATATCAGTCAAGCGAGTATGCAAAAAGACTAGCCTCAGCATCTCAGCAAAGCGTTCAAATTCTTCATCATCATTCTTTTTAGTTGGCTTGGGTGGAAAAGGAATAGGTTTTGAACCCACAGTTCTCTTTGTTTACTGTGTTTCCTAGCCACAAAGTCTCTTTTATCATACCTTTTATTTTTAGGTTGTGGGTTATCAAGATCAACAGGTGGTTTTGTTTCAACATCATTATCTGGTTCTCTTTCATTATTTGGTTGAGTGTCTTCGTGAACATCAACACTATCTTTTTAATTATCACTAGGTGATTGTTCATTACTAGATTGAATTTCAGCATCAGAGACAGAAGTTTTATTTTCATTATCTGGAGGTTTTTCTATTTCAGGTTCACTAGAAGTGTGCAAAGTCCTATCATTTTTCTTTTTATTTTTCTTTCTAGAAGGACTAGGTGCACTAGCGTTAGCTCTTTGTGAATCTTGTTCAATTCTTTTTGGGTGTCCCTTAGGATAACGTGGTTTCTAAGTGATTTTACCTCCTCTAGTTGCAACTCTAACAGCAAAGTCATGCATATTATTATTCATTTCATCAAGCAACTCTCTTTGTGATTTAGCAACTTGTTCTATCTGAGTTTGAACCATAGAAGCATGTTTTCCAACACCTCTAATATCATTTCAGATTCTAAATAACAAGTCACTCAAGCGAGAAATCATATTAGGGTTATATTTCAATTGTTTCATAACATTTGCATTGAAGTGATCTTCTTTCCTAATGTAGTTTTCAAACTCATAAAGGCATTGACTAGGATGCATATTGTGAGGATTGTCATTATAATTAAACTTCATAAGAGAATTTACCTCTACCACCTTAGGCAGTGGTGGTGTATTAAGCCCATGTATTTCTTCAATAGGAGGTAAAATTTTAACATCTTCAGCTTTAATACCTTTTTCCTTCATAGATTTCTTTGCCTCTTGTATATCTTCAGGACTGAGATATGATATACCCTCTTCTTTGGAGTGGGTTTAGCCGGTGGTTTAGGAAGAGTCCAATCATCATAATTTTTCAATATGTTATTCAAAAATTCTTTAGCTTGAGCAATAGTACGTTCCCTGAAAAAACAACCAGCACAATTATCTAGGAAGTCCCTAGAAGCATTGGTCAGTCCATTATAGAAGATATAAAGTATTTCATTTTTCTTAAGAGGATGATCAGGCAAAGCATTAAGTAGTTGGCAAAGCCTCCCCCAAGCTCGTGTGAGACTCTCTTCTTCAGTTTGAACAAAGTTAGATATTTCCTGCAAGGCAGCTTGTTTCTTATGAGCAGGAAAATATTTTTCAGAGAAGTAGTAAATCATATCCTGGGGACTACGCACACAACCAGGAGTAAGAGTGTTGTACCAAGCTTTAGCATCACCCTTTAATGAGAAAGGAAATAATTTGAGGATAAAGTAATAACGAATTTTCTCATCATGAGTAAAAAAGGGTGGCTATGTCATTCAACTTAGTAAGATGTGCCACAACAGTTTCAGTTTCATAACCATGGAAAGGATCAGATTCAACCAAAGTAATTAACTCTGGGTCGAAGAGAATTCATAATCCTTATCAGCAATACAGATAGGTGAAGTAGCAAACTTAGGATCACATTTCATTCTAGCATTCAGAGATTTTTCTTTATAATTGCGTAATAATTTCTCTAGATCATCTCTATCATTGCAAGCAAGAATCTCTCTAGTTGTTTCTTCACTCATAACATAACCTTCTGGTATCTTAGGCAATTCATATCTAGCAAGGCTAGTTCTAGTAGGTGTTTTAGGAGTTTCAATTTCAAGCTCATCATCAGATTCAAAACATCATGTTGTATTACTCTAGCAATTTGTTCATCAAGAAAATCACCAAGTGGCACATCATCATTATCAAGCAAGGTACTAGCATCATCATAAGCATCATTCAAAGCAGAAGTAGCATCATCAATAACTGGTGAAATAGTAGAATTCATAGCATGTGGTGGTGTTGCAAGTTTACTCATAACAGAAGGTGAATCTAAAGCAGAACTGGATGGCTGTTCCTTACCTCCCCTCGTCTTTGAGGGAAATATCTTTGTCAGGGGAAACGACACCTATGGGATCACGGGGAATCCCTACTACGGTTGACAAGGCGGGGGGCTGTGGAAAGAGCGGGTCTAGTGACCAGCACGAGGGAATTTTATCCAGGTTCGGGCCGCAAGTGATGCGTAATACCCTACTCCTCCTGGTTTGTGTTTATTTGGTGTTCTTGGACTAGCTACAAAGCGTGCGGGGTCCAAAAATTCCAAATCCTCCCTCAGTATGCCTCAGCCCTCCTTTTATAGTCAAAGGGGTCGCCATAGTGGCACACAGGAGGTGTAAAATATATCCCTGGCACCATAGGACAAAACACATTTAATGCGCTGCCGACGTGCCCTCTCACTTTATCGGGGATGACAAGGTAGCTCGTCCCGTCTGTCGCCGCTTCGCCTTGCTTCGACGCGCGTCCAGGCTGACAAGGCGTGCAGCGCCATGCTGGGTGGCTGCTGAGTTAATGCGGTGGAAGAGTCTTCATGAAGATCTGCATGCCACTATGCAGGTGCTTGCTGAGTTGGCCTACAAGGTGCACGTCGCCACGCAGGTGCCTACCTCGTTGGTGGGCTGACTGCTGTGTTGGAACGGCGGTGGAGCCTTGGCAGGTGTGGGCTTGGCTGCAGCCCCGCAGATGTCCCCGGCAAGGGTCTTGCCGAGGGCCCCGACAAGGGTCTTGCCAGGGTCTCGTAGGTGTCCCCGACAAGGGTCTTTCCGGGGGTCTTGTGAGCGTCCCTGGCAAGGATCTTGCCGGGGGTTTCCGGCTTCTGGTTCTCATCTAGCCTTGTATATTCTTGGTCTTAACAAAGATCTGCATGCCACCATGCATGCACCTCCCGAGCCTTGGTTCCAATGTTGTCGATGGTGTCGGAACCCTCAGGATCAAGGGTGGCGGCTATGCTGGTGTTGGGTGAGCTGCCCCGGCAAGGCTCTTGCCGGGGCTACATAAGCTGCTCCGGCAAGGCTCTCACCGGGGAAAGCCTACCTGGTCCCTTTGCTCCTCGCGCCTCTGGCTTGGCGCTGCTCTGGTTATCTTGTGTCTTCGCTTCCTCTGCCCCGCTAAGCATGGACGCAGGCGTGGCTACAACTGCCGCGCACAAGTAAAGGGGTACAGAAGGCCCCTACTTTTGTACACCGACAGGAGCCCCCGGTCCTGGGCCACACATAAGCGCAGAGCGTTGTTGGGACAGGCCCAGAACGGTGTGCGTGCATGTGTGGCAGAATCTTTACTACGGTAATTCCTTCGTCAGCCACGCTTCCCCACGACCTGCATTGAATGCGTGACGTGGGGGTCGTGCATGGAGCGGTTGCAGGACGCTTGCATCACATCGTGGTAAATGGTAAATAGGTGGCCCGCGCCTTCCCCATAAAAAAGGGAAAACCGCAGGCGCGCTGCTCATTTACCCCCTGTGCCTTTCCCAATCTTGAAACCGTCGCCCCTTTCTTCTTCTTTCTCAAGCTCTTGCCTTTGCTCGCCGCCGCCGCGCCCTCATTGCCCTTAATCCCTCATCCCCTCTCAGTCGCTATGGCGCCCAAGACAGGCAAAGGCAAGGGAGCGGGATGGGCTGAAGAAAGTGGTCTTGGAGCTGACAGAGGAGAGGGACACAACCAAACACGCTTTGGTGGATGCCCAGGCCACAGCCTCTGACAAGGCCAAATTGCTCTCCGAGGCCAACGACTACATCAATGACCTTAAGCTGAAACTGGATGGGTTGGAGGGGAAGCTTTCGGAGTCCAGGGCCCGTGAGGAGACCCTGAACAAGGCCCTGGAGGACGAGAAGCAGCTGCAGAGCAATGACGCCGCCAACCACGAGGATTACGTGAAAAGTGTAAACCTCTGGATCAGCTGCCTCGTCAACGTTGTGGAGAGGCTCACCACGCAGCTGGCTGCCATGGGCATGCCAAATTTTAGGTATTCCCCAGAGGCGAACGTGAGCCCCAACGCCAGGCTGACCCTGTTCTTCAAGGGCGTCCTTGAGGCCCTGGAGCAGCTCCGTTCCAACCAAGCGACCTATCTGGCCAATGAGGTCCGGAAGCTTTGCCACGGTGCCCTGACCAAAGTTCACACCAAGGTGGCGTTCTGGTACCCCAGCGTGGACTTCGCCCACACGCTGGAGAGCTTGCCGGAGGGCGTGGACCTCGCGGCACTCGAGGAGCATATCGAGCCCATCATTAGCCGCGTCGACGGAGTCAAAATGGTGGAGGGCCAGTGCTGGGGCTAGGCACCCCGTTTCTTATCGCCGCTGCGGGTTCATGACCAAGACGATTTTATCTTAAGTTAGAACCGCAGCAACAATTGATGTAATATAACTCTGTAGTACATTGAAATGATGCATGCTATTTTCCTGTCTGGTTATTCTTTGTATGTCCACACCCTACGCTTGGATAGGTTTGTCAGCGCGTAAACCAAAGCCGTGGTGCTTTTAAGGACGGACCCTTAGCGGCCTGCCGAGTGTGCTTGCTGCCGGGCAAACCACCTTGCCATTCTCGGCGCAGCCGCTTGAATTATTGAGTGGACTCGAAACAGAGCAAGGGCGTTGCCAATAGCAGAAGGGCTCCCTTGCGTGCAGGTTTTCCATACAAGGAACAAAAACTTTCGAGGAGAATATCTCTATAAAAAGGAAATTGCTCAAGGTTTTTGCATGACTTAGCTTTTTTTGTTGCCACGCGAGCGGCCGCTGCGTCTTCAGACGATGCCGCTCGCTCGGCCCGCCTTCCTCTTTTGGAGTCATGGCGATGAAGGAGCTGCTATACTAACTGCTAGACCGGATTTTCATAGCTGCGCGCCCCCTACCTGGCGCGCCAAAGATGTCGAGGGAAACGACACTTATGGGATCACAGGGAATCCCTACTATGGTTGACAGGGTGGGGGGCTGTGGAAAGAGCGGGTCTAGTGATCCGCACGGGGGAATTTTATCCAAGTTCGGGCCGCAAGCAATGCGTAATACCCTACTCCTGCTGTTTTGTGTTTATCTGGTGTTCTTGGACTAGCTACAAAGCGTGTGGGGTCCAAAAAGTCCGAAACCTCCCTCAGTACGCCTCGGGCCTCCTTTCATAGTCAAAGGGGTCGCCACAATGGCACACAGGAGGTGGGAAGTATGTACTGTACACAAGTCTTTCCCTGGCACCGTAGGACAAAATGCATTTAATGCGATGCCGACGTGCCCTCTCACTTTACCGGGAACGGCAAGGAAGCTCGTCCCGCCGTCGCCGCTTCGCATTGCTTCGACGCGCGTCCAGGCTGACAAGGCGTGCAGCGCCACGCTGGCTGGCTGCTGAGTTGGTGCGGTGGCAGAGTCTTCACGAAGATCTGCATGCCACTATTCAGGTGCTTGCTGAGTTGGCCTGGAAGATGCACGTCGCCACGCCGGTGCCTGCCTCGTTGGCGGTCTGACTGTTGTGTTGGAATGGCGGTGGAGCCTTGGCATGTGTGGGCCTGGCTGCGGCCCCGCAGATGGCCCCGGCAAGGGTGTTGCTGGGGGTCTTGTGAGCGTCCCCGGCAAGATCCTTGCCGGGGGTTTCCGTCTTCTGGTTCTCATCTAGCCTTGTATGTTCTTGGTCTTCACAAAGATCTGCATGCCACCATGCAAGCGCCTCCCGAGCCTTGGTTCCAATGTTGTCGGAACTCTCAGGCTCAAGGGTGGGGGCTATGCTGGTGTTGGGTGAGCTGCCCCCACAAGGCTCTTGCCGAGGCTACATAAGCTGCCCCGGCAAGGCTCTCGTCAGGGAAAGCCCACCTGGTCCCTTTGCTCCTCGCGCCTCTGGCTTGGCGCTGCTATGGTTATCTTGTGTCTTTGCTTCCTCTGCCCCCCAAGCGTGGCCGCAGGCGTGGCTACAACTGCCCGCGCACAAGTAAAGGGGCATAGAAGGCCCCTACTTTTGTACACCGACAATCTTAGTCTTCGGATCCTTCAGATTCTTCATAGTGATAATATGATAATAATCCCAAGTGAATCAGCAAATATTGCTATGCTCCCCAGAACGGCGCCAGATAAAGGTCTTGATAACCCACAAGTATAGGAGATCGCAACAATTTTCGAGGGTAGAGTATTCAACCCAAATTTATAGATTCGACACGAGGGGAGACATAGAATATTTGAAGGTATTAGCAGCTGAGTTGTCTATTCAATCACACCTGGAGATTGATTATTTGCAACAAAGTGATCAGTAGCAAAGTAGTTTGATAGTAGTGACAGCAGCAACGGTAACAGTAACAGTGATAGCAGTAATTTGTAGCAAGTGTAACAGTGATGATAGCAATAGTAACGCGGCAAGATAAATAAGGATAAATTTGTAGGCATTGGATCGGTGACTTGTTGGATGATATTCATCATGTGACAGTTATAACCTAGGGCGATGCGTGAAGGAAATATGCCCTAGAGGCTATAATAATGTTGTTATTTTATATTTCCTTATATCATGATAAATGTCTATTATTCATGCTACAATTGTATTAAACGGAAACTTGATACATGTGTGGATACATAGACAAAACACCGTGTCCCTAGTAAGCCTCTACTAGACTAGCTCGTTAATCAAAGATGGTTAAGTTTCCAAACCATAGACATGTGTTGTCATTTGATGAACGGGATCACATCATTAGGAGAATGATGTAATGGACAAGACTCATCCGTTAGCATAGCACAAGTGATCATTTAGTTTTATTGCTAATGCTTTCATCATGACTTATACATGTTCCTCTAACTATGGGATTATGCAACTCCCGAATACCATAGGAACACCTTGTGTGCTATCAAACGTCACATTGTAACTGGGTGATTATAAAGATGCTCTACAGGTGTCTCCAAAGGTGTTTGTTGGGTTGGCATAGATCGAGATTAGGATTCGTCACTCCGTGTATCGGAGAGGTATCTCTGGGCCCTCTCGGTAATGATCATCACTATAAGCCTTGCAAACAATGTGACTAATGAGTGAGTTACGTGATCATGCATTATGGAACAAGTAAAGAGACTTGCCGGTAACGAAATTGAACTAGGTATGTTGATACCGACGATCGAATCTCGGGCAAGTAACATACCGATGACAAAGGGAACAACGTATGTTGTTATGCGGTTTGACCGATAAAGATCATCGTAGAATATGTAGGAGCCAATATGAGCATCTAGGTTCCGTTATTGGTTATTGACTGGAGATGTGTCTCAGTCATGTCTACGTAGTTCCCGAACCCGTAGGGTCCGCACGCTTAACGTTCGATGACGATTTGTATTATGAGTTATGTGATTTGATGACCGAAGTTTGTTTGGAGTCCCGGATGAGATCACGGACATGATCAGGCGTCTCGAAATGGTCGCTATGTAAAGATCGATATATTGGAAGGCTATATTCGGACATCGGAAAGGTTCTGAGTGGTTCGGGCATTTTTGAAGTACCAGAGAGTTACGGGAATTCGCCGGGGGAAGTATTGGGCCTTCATGGGACTTAGTGGAAAGGAGAGAAGGGCCACAAGGGGAGGCCACGCGCCCCCCATGGGTTGATCCGAATTGGACTAGGGAGGGGGCGGCGCCCCCCTCTTTCCTTCTCCCTCTCCTACTCCTTTCCCCTCTCCCCTCTTGGAAAAAGGAAGGGGACTCCAACTAGGATTGGGAATCCTAGTTGGACTCCCCCTATAGGCATGCCCGTTCTAGGACGTCCTCCTCTTCCAAACTCCTTTATATACGTGGCCAGGGGGCACGCCATAGACACACAAGTTGATCTTTTAGCCGTGTGCGGTGCCCCCTCCACAGTTACACACCTCGGTCATATCGTCATAGTGCTTAGGCGAAGCCCTGTGCTGGTAACTTCGTCATCACCGTCACCACGCCGTCGTGCTAACGGAACTCTCCCTCAGCCTCAACTGGATCAAGAGTTCGAGAGACGTCACCGAGCTGAACGTGTGCTGATCGCGGAGGTGCCGTACGTTCGGTACTTGGATCGGTTGGATCGCGAAGACGTTCGACTACATCAACCGCGTTACTAAATGCTTCTGCTTTCTGTCTACGAGGGTACATGGACACACTCTCCCCGCTCGATGCTATGCATCTCCTAGATAGATCTTGCGTGTCGGATTTTTTTTGAAATTACTGCGTTCCCCAATAGTGGCATCCGAACCAGGTCTATGCGTAGATGTTATATGCACGAGTAAAACACAAAGAGTTGTGGGCGATAATAGTCATACTGCTTACCAGCATGTCATACTTTGATTCGGCGGTATTGTTGGATGAAGCGGCCCAGACCGACATTACATGACCGCGTTCATGAGACTGGTTCTACCGCCGTGCTTGGCACACAGGTGGCTAGTGGGTGTCTGTTTCTCCAACTTTAGTTGAATCGAGTTTGACTACGCCTTGTCCTTGTTGAAGGTTAAAATAGCACACTTGACGAAAAATAGTTGTGGTTTTGATGCGTAGGTAAGAATGGTTCTTGCTAGAAGCCCGTAGCAGCCACGTAAAACTTTCAACAACAAAGTAGAGGACGTCTAACTTGTTTTTGCAGGGCTTGCTGTGATGTGATATTGTCAAGACGTGATGAGATATAAATTATTGTATGAGATGATCATGTTTTGTTAAAGTTATCGGCAAGTGGCAGGAGCCTTATGGTTGTCTCTTTATTGTATAAGCTGCAAGTGCCATATAATTGCTTTACTCTATCGCTATGCGATAGCAATAGTTGCAAAAGCAATAGTTGGCGAGACGACCATGTGACAACACGTTGAGAAAGATCAAGATGATGGAGATCATGGTGTCATGCCGGTGATGATGGAGATCATGACGGTACTTTGGAGATGGAGATCAAAGGCACAAGATGATGATGACCATATCATGTCCCATATTTTGATTGCATGTGATGTTTATCTTTTATGCATCTTATTTTGCTTAGTACGGCGGTAGCATTATAATATGATCTCTCACTAAATTTCAAGGTACAAGTGTTCTCCCTGAGTATGCACCGTTGTGACAGTTTGTCGTGCTGAGACACCACATGATGATCGGGTGTGATAAGCTCTACGTTCACATACAACGAGTGCAAGCCAGTTTTGCACACGCAGAATACTCGGGTTAAACTTGACGAGCCTATCATATGAAGTTTGGCCTCGGAACACTAGAGACCGAAAGGTCGAGCGTGAATCATATAGTAGATATGGTCAACATAGTGATGTTCACCATTGACACTACACCATCTCACGTGATGATCGGATATGGTTTAGTTGATATGGATCACGTGATCATTTAGATGACTCGAGGAATGTCTATCTAAGTGGGAGTTCTTAAGTAATATGATCAATTGAACTTTAATTTATCATGAACTTAGTCCTGATAGTATTTGCAAATTATAGATCAATAGCTCGCGATGTAGCTCCCCGTTTATTTTTGATATGTTCCTAGAGAAAAATAAGTTGAAAGATGTTAGTAGCAATGAAGCAGACTGGGTCCATGATCTGAGGATTATCCTCATTGCTGCACAGAAGAATTATGTCCTTGATGCACCGCTAGGTGACGAACCTATTGCAGGAGCAGATGTAGACGTTATGAACGTTTGACAAGCTCGGTATGATGACTACTTGATAGTTTAGTGCACCATGCTTTACGGCTTAGAACCGGGACTTCAAAAACATTTTCAACGACACGGAGCATATAAGATGTTCCAAGAGCTGACATTGATATTTCAGACCTATGCCCGAGTTGAGAGGTATGAGACCTCTGACAAGTATTTTGCCTACAAGATGGAGGAGAATAGCTCAACCAGTGAGCATGTGCTCAGATTGTCTGAGTACTACAACCGCTTGAATAAAGTGGGAGTTAATCTTCCAAATAAAATAGTGATTGACAGAATTCTCTAGTCACTATCACCAAGTCACTGGAACTTCGTGATGAACTATAATATGCAAGGGATGGTAAAAACGATTTCCGAGCTCTTCGTGATGCTGAAATCAACGTAGGTAGAAATCAAGAAAAGCATCAAATGTTGATGGTTGGCAAGACCACTAGTTTCAAGTAAAAGGGCAAGTGAAAGAAAGGGAACTTCAAGAAGAATGGCAAGCAAGTTGCCACTCCCATGAAGAAGCCCAAAGCTAGACCCAAGCCTGAAACTGAGTGCTTCTACTGCGAAGGAAATGGTCACTGGAAGCGGAACTGCCCCAAATACTTGGCGGATAACAAGGATGGCAAAGTGAACAAAAGTATATATGATATACATGTTATTGATGTGTACTTTACTAGTGTGCATAGTAGCCCCTGGGTATTTGATACTGGTTCAGTTGCTATGATTAGTAACTCGAAACAGGAGTTACAAAATGAACAAAGACTAGTTGAGGGCAAGGTGACGATGTGTGTTGGAAGAGATTCCAAGGTTGATAAGATCACCATCGCACACTCCATTACCTTCAAGATTAGTGTTGAACCTAAAATAAATGTTATTTGGTGTTTGCGTTGAGCATAATATGATTGGATCATGTTTATTGCAATACGGTTATTCATTTAAATCAAAGAATAATTGTTATTCTTTTTACATGAATAAAACCTTCTGTGGTCATACACCCAAGGTGAATGGTTTGTTGAACCTTGATCGTAGTGATACACATATTCATAATATTGATGCCAAAATATGCAAAGTTAATAATGATAGTGCAACATATTTGTGGCACTGCCATTTAGGTCATATTGGTGTAAAGCACAGGAAGAAACTCCATGCTGATGGGCTTTTGGAATCACTTGATTATGAATCATTTGATGCTTGCGAACCATGCCTCATGGGCAAGATGACTAAGACTCCGTTCTCCGGAACAATGGAGCGAGCAACTGATTATTGGAAATAATACATACTGATGTATGCGATCCGATGAGTGTTGAGGCTCGCGGCGGGTATCATTATTTTCTGACCTTCACAGATGATTTGAGCAGATATGAGTATATCTACTTAATGAAACATAAGTTTGAAACATTTGAAAAGTTCAAAGAATTTCAGAGTGAAGTAGAAAATCACCGTAACAAGAAAATAAAGTTTCTACGATCTGATCATGGAAGTGATTATTTGAGTTATGAGTTTGGTATTCATTTGAAACAATGCGGAACAGTTTCGCAACTCACGCCACCTAGAACACCACAGTGTAATGGTGTGTCAGAACATCGCGACCGTACTTTATTAGATATGGTGCGATCTATGATGTCTCTAACCAATTTACCACTATGGTTTTGGGGTTATGCATTAGAGACAGCTACATTCACTTTAAATAGGGCATCATATAATCCGTTGAGACGACACCGTATGAACTGTGGTCTGGCAAGAAACCTAAGCTGTCATTTCTTTAAGTTTGGGACTGCGATGCTTATGTGAAAAAACTTCAACTTGATAAGCTCGAACCCAAATCAGAGAAATGCATCTTCATAGGATACCCAAAGGATACTGTTGGGTACACCTTCTATCACAGATCCAAAGGCAAGATATTCGTTGCTAAGAATGGATCCTTTCTAGAGAAGGAGTTTCTCTCGAAAGAAGTGAGTGGGAGGAATGTGGTACTTGATGAGGTAATTGTACCTTCTCCCGAATTGGAAAGTAGTTCATCACAGAAATCAGTTCTAGTGATTCCTACACCAATTAGTGAGGAAGCTAATGATGATGATCATGAAACTTCAGATCAAGTTACTACCGAACCTCATAGGTCAACCAGAGTACGATCGGCACCAGAGTAGTACGGTAATCCTTTTCTGGAAGTCATGTTACTAGACCATGACGAACCTACGAACTATGAGGAAGTGATGATGAGCCCAGTTTCCGTGAAATGGCTTGGGGCCATGAAAGTTGGGATCGATGTATGAGAACAAGTATGGACTTTGATTAACTTGCCCGATGATCGCCGTGCCATTGAGAATAAATGGATCTTCAAGAGGAAGACGGACACTGATAGTAGTATTACTATCTACAAAGCTTGAATTGTCGCAAAAGGTTTTTGACAAGTTCAAAGTGTTGACTACGATGAGATTTTCTCAGTCACAGTGATGCTTAAGTCTGTCCGAATCATGTTAGCAATTGCCACATTTTATGAAATCTAGCAAATGGATGTCAAAACTGCATTCCTTAATGAATTTCTTAAAGAAGAGTTGTATATGATACAACAAGAAGGTTTTGTCAATCCTAAAGGTGCTAACAAAGTGTGCAAGCTCCAGCGATCCATCTATGGACTGGTGCAAGTATCTCGGAGTTGGAATATACGCTTTGATGAGTTGATCAAAGCATATAGTTTTATACAGACTTGCGGTGAAGTCTGTATTTACAAGAGAGTGAGTGGGAGCACTACAGCCTTTCTGATAAGTATATGTGAATGACATTTTGTTGATCGGAAATGATGTACAATTTTCTCCAAAGCATAAAGGAGTGTTTGAAAGGAATTTTTCAAAGAAAGACCTTGGTGAAGCTTCTTACATATTGAGCATCAAAATCTATAGAGATAGATCAAGACACTTGATAAGTTTTTTCAATGAGTACATACCTTGACAAGATTTTGAAGTAGTTCAAAATGGAACAGTCAAAGAAGGAGTTCTTGCCTGTGTTGCAAGGTGTGAAGTTGAGTAAAGACTCAAAACCCGACCACGGCAGAAAATAGAAAGAGAATGAAGAGTCATTCCCTATGCCTCAGTCATAGGTTCTCTGAAGTATGCTATGCTGTGCACCAGACATATTGTGTACCTCACCATGAGTTTGGCAAGAGGGTACAATAATGATCCAGGAGTAGATCACTGGACAGCGGTCAAAATTATCCTTAGTGGAATAAGGAAATGTTTCTCGGTTATGGAGGTGACAAAGAGTTCGTCGTAAAGAGTTACATCGATGGAAGCTTTGACACCGATCTGAATGACTCTAAGTCTCGATCTAGATACATATTGAAAGTGGGAGCAATTAGCTAGAGTAGCTCCGTGCAGAGTATTGTAGACATAGAAATTTGCAAAATACATACAGATCTGAATGTTGCAGACCCATAGACTAAACTTCTCTCACAAGCAAAACATGATCACACCTTAGTACTCTTTAGGTGTTAATAAAATGGCGATGTGAACTAGATTATTGACTCTAGTAAAACCATTGGGTGTCGGTCACATGATGATGTGAACTATGGGTGTTAATCACATGGTGATGTGAACTATTGGTGTTAAATCACATGACGATGTGAACTAGATTATTGACTCTAGTGCAAGTGGGAGACAGAAGGAAATATGCCCTAGAGGCAATAATAAAGTTGCTATTTTATATTTCCTTATATCATGATAAATGTATATTATTCATGCTAGAATTGTATTAACCGGAAACTTGATACATGTGTGGATACATAAACAAAACACCGTGTCCCTAGTAAGCATCTACTAGACTAGCTCGTTAATCAAAGATGGTTAAGTTTCCTAACCATAAACATGTGTTGTCATTTGATGAACGGGCTCACATCATTAGGAGAATGATGTGATGGACAAGACCCATCAGTTAGCATAGCACAAATGATCGTTTTGTTTTATTGCTAATGCTTTCATCATGACTTATACATGTTCCTCTGACAATGAGATTATGCAACTCCCGAATACCGGAGGAACACCTTGTGTGCTATCAAACGTCACAACGTAACTGGGTGATTATAAAGATGCTCTACAGGTGTCTCCAAAGGTGTATCGGAGAGGTATCTCTAGGCCCTCTCGGTAATGATCATCACTATAAGCCTTGCAAGCAATGTGACTAATGAGTTAGTTACGAGATGATGCATTACAGAACGAGTAAAGAGACTTGCCGATAATGAAATTGAACTAGGTATGTTGGTACCGACGATCGAATCTCGGGCAAGTAACATACCGATGACAAAGGGAACAACGTATGTTGTTATGCGGCTTGACCGATAAAGATCTTTGTATAATATGCAGGAGCCAATATGAGAATCCAGGTTCCGCTATTGATTATTGACCGGAGATGTGTCTCGGTCATGTCTACATAGTTCTCGAACCCGTAGGGTCCGCACGCTTAACGTTCGATGACGATTTGTATTATGAGTTATGTGATTTGATGACCAAAGTTTGTTTGGAGTCCCGGATGAGACCACGGACATGATGAGGCGTCTCGAAATGGTCGAGATGTAAATATTGATATATTGGAATGCTACATTCGGACATCGGAAAGGTTCTGAGTGGTTCGGGTATTTTTCGGAGTACGGGAGAGTTACGGGAATTCGCCGGGGGAAGTATTGGGCCTTTATGGGCCTTTGTGGAAAGGAGAGAAGGGCCACAAGGGGAGGCCACGCGCCCCCCATGGGCTGCTCCGAATTGGACTAGGGAGGGGCGGCGCCCCCCTCTTTCCTTCTCCCTCTCCTACTCCTTCCCTCTCTCCCCTCTGGGAAAAAGGAAGGGGACTCCAACTAGGATTGGGAATCCTAGTTCGACTCCCCCTATAGGCGCTCCCCTTCTAGGCCAGCCTCCTCTGCCCCCTCCTTTATATACGTGGCCAGGGGGCACCCCATAGACACACAAGTTGATCTTTTAGCTGTGTGCGGTGCCCCCCTCCACAGTTACACACCTCGGTCATATCGTCGTAGTGCTTACACTACAAAAAATAGACACATCTGTGACATTTTGGGCCGAACGGAATTTTTTTGGTCATACTTATGACACTTCTATGACGATAATTGTGACAAAACCCGGTATCATCATAGATGTGGCGGGCTCCTACTTCTATGACAAAAAATCATGACAGAAAATGGGCTTTTCATCCTGGGCGGGCCGGAGACGCGGCTGCATGACATTCTTTGGGCCGTCCATGACGGAAAAAACCGTTTTAGAAGCGAGGGCGAGGAAAATTTCGGGGAGTTCCCGGTTACAGTGGGTGGTCGGGGGCCGAGCGATGCGTGTTTCTCTCGTACACGTACGCGCGTGTGTGCGAGGTGTTGGGCTGTAACTGAACCCGAGTGAGGTGTTGGGCTCTAACTGAACCCGAGCGATTGCGTTGCAGGCTACGCGTTACTGAACCCGAGCGATCGATCGATGGCTGTTAACTGAACCCGATCGAGCGATTCCTTCGCTGCTCCTGCTAACTGAAGCCGATCGATGCTGCCTCTGGATGAACAGTGAGCGTTGCTGGGGGAGTTTGGATGAACAGTTCCCGGTGGGGGTGGATGAACAGGACACCGTGGTGTTGCCTCTGGATGAACAGGACCCGATCGATCGAGCCGGTTGGGGCTGGATGAACAGGACCCCGTGGAGTGCTGGATGAACAGGACCACCCCGTGGAGGGCTGGATGAATAGTAGAAGGTGGAGGGCTGGATGAACAGTAGCCCGTGGAGGGGTGGTTGAACAGGAGCCCGTGGAGAGGGCTGGTTGAACATTAGCCGGTGGAGTAGCGTGCGGTGGAGGCTGGATGAATAGGAGCCCGTGGATGAACAGTCACAGGTGGAGGTTGGAGGAGGTCGATGGTGGGAACAGTAGCCTGTGGAGGCTTGAGGGGGTCCACGGTGGAGATGAACAGTATCCCGTGGAGTCCCGTTTTGCAGTACGCCACACCCCTCCCGATGAACAAGACCCCCGTTTCGATCATAGCGCTCCAACACAAGTCCGTTTCCTCCGTTTTGCGGTACGCCACACCCCTCCCGATGAACAAGACCCCTGTTTCGACCGTAGCGCTCCAACACAAGTCCGTTTCCTCCATTTTGCGGTACGCCACACCCCTCCCGATCAACAGGACCCCCGTTTCGACCATAGGAGGTCTGTTTCCTCCGTTTTGCGGTACGCCACACCCCTCCTGATGAACAGGATCCCGTTTCGACCGTGGCCGGTCGAACACAAGGCCGTTTCCTTCGTTCTGCGGTACGCCAGGCCTCGTTTCCATCGGCTGTTCCGTCCAAGCCCTCCCGATGAACACGACAATGCATTCCGTTCGACCCAGCCGGTTGGCTCCCATGAACACAGCGATGACGCGGTTTTCTGTTCCGACCCAGCCATGTACACGAGCCCCGGCGTGCACGATGCGCGTAGTAGGCGTTCGAGACTCCGCCCGTATGTATGTACGCGGCCGTATTTTCTTTCTTGCACACTGGCCGCTGTACGTACGTGTACATGCTACGTGCACGCCTCTACTACCACACGTGAGCGCCTCTACTACCACACATGCCCTTCCTTGCACGGCCACGGTTCATCGCTGCAGCCTACAGACAGACTGATCGACCAGTATGTACGTACACGTTCACGACCAGAATGGGTCACGACTGTCAGGCACTTCCTTGCGTGCGAAGATGTAGCTGGTGGGTCCCAGCAGTCAGGAGGGCGAATCGTTTTTTTTGCCCGGACGCACTTACTTGCGTGCGAAGATGTAGCTGGTGGGTCCCAGCAGTCAGGGGGGAATGTTTTTTTAGCGAAATACGGTGGCCCGTCCGGTGGGTCCCCGCTGTTAGGTGGAGGAATAATTATTTTGTGCATAATAAGGAGGCACTTCCTTGCTGCGGCCGTGGACCCAGCTGTCAGCCTCTCCATGTACAGTCCACTTTAGATGCATGTCGGTCATTGACCACGTTGACCAGGCCGCGCCGAGAGCACCATGGCGGTGGACGACAACGAGGCCTAGGAAGGGAACAACACAGAGGCAGAGAAGACTCGGCAGTTGTTTCCCACATGGAGGGGAGTATGACTGTACGAGGGTTTACTGGTTCGTCTACCGTCGCCGGAGAATAACATCAAGTGTGGGTGAGTAGAGGTATGGCTAGGCCAGCGATGTGAGTAAGGTGGGGCGGTGAGGCCTGCGCGGCAGCACAGCCGGCCATGGGAGGAGGAGCAGAGTAGTCCCTTGGCGCTTGTTTGGCGGCATTTGGAGCAGAAGAGCAGAGATTGAAGAAGACGACGGCCGTTGGATGGACATCCAACGATCCTTTGCTGTCGTCAACCTTTTTTAGGAAAGCCTCAAATCTATGGAAAACAGTATACAACCCATCTGCCATTATTTCTAATAATTTACAGCCCATTTGCTAATTCTTAAGGCTTTTTTTGGAGCCCATATTCTTTTTGTTAGCATTACAGCCCATATTGTGGCCACGGTTAAAAAATTGTACGAAATTTTGCATATTTCGGTGCGGTCCGAACTGTTTTTAATCCCGAAATTTCGATTCACATTCAAACTGATTTTAAAAATAAATGTATATCAATATAAAATCCAACAAATTGTCCACCCATAAAAATCAATGCAATTTAAAATCTCAAAATGAAAAAAGAAATTTGAAACTAATTGCCAGTTTCATGTGTTCTAAAAATGTACAGCCCATTTCTCATTACTGATAGGCCATTTTCTCGGCCAGCCGAATGAAGCTCTCCTCGTCTTGAATGATTTACAGCCCAACAGGCCTGACAAAGTGACTTACTTGGCAAAACACAAAAAACAGGGCTATGGCCGTGGACCCAGCTGTCAGCCTCTCCACGTACAGTACTCTTCCGATGGAAGTCGGTCTTTGACCACATTGACCACGCCGCGCCGAGAGCACCAAGGCGGAGGACGACGGCGAGGCCTAGGAAGGGGATGACGCGGAGCCGGGGAAGACGCGGTAGTGGATGCCCACGCGGAGAGGAGTACGAGGGTTCACTGGTTCAGCTGCGGTGTGAGGCTGCCGTCGCCGTAGAATAACAGGGGGTGTGGATGGGTAGAGGGATGCCCTGGCCAGCGGTGGGAGTAGTAGGGGGGCGGTGATGCCTCCACGGCATCACAGTCGACCATGGGAGGCAGCAGCACGTGGCACGACCGGCGCTGGTTTGGGCAACTGGAGCAAGAAGACCAGAGGTTGAAGAAGCACTACGGCCATTGGATGAACATCGTACGGTAACTGGAGCTAGAATCGTTCATATTGACTAAGTTGACAAAGCCCTCCATCCCCGTCAACTTGGTAGGCCCACAAGTCAGCCTCCCACTATGCTGGGTTCCAGCTGGCAGGGGGAGTATTCATTTCTTTTGTGCGTAATAAGGAGGCACTTCCTTGCGTGCGAAGATAGCTGGTGGGTCTGACCTGTCAGCGGGGGGCATGTTTTTTCACGAAATACAGAGGCCCTTTTGCTGGGTCCCAGATGTCAGGTGGAGGAATCATTATTTTGCAAGTAATAAGGAGGCATTTCCTTGTGTGCGGCCGTGGACCCACCTGTCAGCCTCTCCACGTACAGTCCACTTCCGATGGATGTCGTTCGTTGACCTTGTTTACCACGCCACGCCGAGAGCACCAGGGCGGTGGACTATGGCGAGGCCTACGAAGGGAACGACACGGGGCCGGGGAAGACACGGTAGTGGCTGCCCACAAGGTGGAGAGTACGAGGTTTGACTGGTTCGACTGTCATCACCAGAAATTAACTGGAGGTGTGGGTGAGTAGAGGGATAGACAGTCCAGGGATGCGAGTATATGATGGGACCGTGAGGCCTGCCAGGCAGCACAACCGGCCATGGGAGGCGGGAGCAGGCGGTTCCGACGGCGCTGGTTTGGGCGGCTGGGGCAGGAAGATCAGAGACTGAAGAAGCACAATTGCCGTTAGATTGACATCTAATGGTGTGATGCTGGTAGAGTCGATTGTTGACTAAGTTTCTTTTTTGAGAAAGCTTGTGTACGCATGAACTTTGTAGGCCCACAAGTCAGCCTCCAAATCTGTGGCAGACAACATAGAGCCCATTATTTTTTAATAATTTGCAGCCCATTTGCTAATGCTTAACTAACTTATTATAGCCCATTTTATGCCCAGGACCACGGTCAAAAAGTTCAACCTTATTTTGCATATTTCGGTGGAGTCCGAACTTTTATAGTCCTGAAATGATAAACATTTTTTTAAGAACTTATTGATTTGCCAAAAAAAGTCGTTTTGTTTTTGTAGGCAAATAAGACGTGGGACAATTGAGTTGGTTTAAGGGAAAACCAGTGGTAAAAAAATCAGCGCTGGGAGGGAAAACAACAACAAAAATAAGGATGTAAATATGAAAAGGGAATTTTATGTATTTTCAATATAATGATACGTGTATATGAACTAGTAAAACTATAGGTAGAGATTAGAAAACGGATGTAGGACATGAGTTTCAAGAGGAAAATAGAACTGGGTTGTGTGTTTGATTCAGTAAAATAACTGCTGCGGATGTTGTAAGACAAAATATAACTTACGCTGGCGGGCCAGAGGCGAGTAGATACCTGCTGGATCTTTGTGCCCTGTTGTCGTCATGGGCTGGGCCTGTTAAAAACAAAACCAAGCCTTGGCAGTCTACACCCCAGTTGAAACTTGCTCGACCTGAAAAAACAATATATGTGCTCAATAAATGAGAGAATTCGCAAATCTGCATCGATAAGCGGGATGCAGCAGGATATTGTTTTTTCATCGTGATAATAAGTGCATGCACTTGTTTCGAAAAATTTGGAGAACTGGGAATTCAAACGGCAGGTGCTTATGCTACCCATCAAATAAAAATCAGGTGCTTGAAAATTTGTTTGGAAACAAATGATTCAGCTTTATATCCACGTCGACCCTCGGCATGATGGTTGGAAGCAAATGCCAAGTTCATACCAAAAGATCGTTAGCAACAATATCAACTTGCGGACGACAAGGTAGTACAAGTACCAATACCAAACTAACTTATAATCTTTTTACTCCTGGCCCTAGTGTTCGTCTGGTAGAAAATCTTGCAGAGGACCAGCTCCCGTTCCTTCTCTTGCTCCAGGTCCCCGAGGTGGTACTGGTGCATCACCCAGTTGGTCCTCTGCTGGTCGAAGTTCTTGTTGGTGTGCAGCACCAGAACCTTTTTGCTGCCCGTCTGCTGGCTGTTGACCATGACCGGCAAGGTATTTCCGGTGTTGTGCCACATCGCGTGCATGCCACACTCCGACATTATCTTGCGACGCGTCCACATGCCCCTTTTGAACGCCCTGGAATTGCGCTGGAAGAAATGCTTGCTTAGGCCACTCAGTGTGATACCTGCTGTATTGTCGAATACAGGTTTTAGTGCACGTAGTTAGCATTTTCATAACATCTTTGGCATGTTGCAGTCACTTGTTTCACTTTTTATTAACTGTCAAATTGTAATTGCTTCACCAGGTCTGCGTCAAAAAAGAAAAATAGAGCTATAAACAAAGGAATATGTTTGTGCAAGTAGACGACCAATTGGTGTCTTACCTGGAAGTTTTTCAGGATGGGTGTAGCATATGCCGTGCTCGCTGTCTATGGTTGGTATGAACAGATCGATGAGAGGGTGAGATCTCGCGCTGTCAGCACTCACTTTGGCCTCAAGGTGCTCGATCAGCTCATGATCCATGGGATCGAACTTGATGCCAGCCGGTAGCACCGGCCAATCCTTCTTCGACTTGCATCGGTTAATTCTAGTTATATGGTACTCAATGTATGATCAATCGACTGTTTTAAGTGAATGATGAATGATTTCGACAGGTAAGTGGTACTCCAAATCTGAAGTCCAGAATACCCGAACACGCCGCCGGGATTCTTGTGTCACCTCACGTGCAGCGTGTTGTCACATCAATTCAATGTGTGGACATGATGAATAATTTGATCGACGTATACTAGTACTGCTACTGTACTACTTACTAGTCGTATTTAGTGTCACATTTTAACCATAGGTTTAACTAACAAGTACGCACTTGAAGCCTAATATATATACTGCACAACATCTCCATCATCATTATCAGTACATCCTGCGGAGGTGAGTTAGGATGCACTTGATCCCAGAAAGGTATCTATCCTTCAAACCAAAGGAGTGCTTCAAACTAACAATAGTACATAATATCCAACAAAAGAGGGTCGTGCTACAACAGCAGAATACATGGCTCAGTCTAGATATCAGTACGAATCAAGTTGTGCATATTTGCTGTTGACATGAACCACATCGCCGCATGTCGGGTTTGCAAAAGCCATCCATCGCATGGAAGCTTGATGTCTTTCACACACTGAAGATTATGTGGCAACAAGCTGTGTCGACGAATTTCTGGATATGGTGATTCATGAAACCCATGGTATGATGTGTAAACACAGTCCCCCCTGGCGAATGGAAGTTGCATAGCACGGTAATCATCACCGGTGATATGATTGATGATTGGTTGGATGATCGGATAATTGAGCCCGAGGAACATGGAGTGGTTGTCGAGGCTGTAAACCCGCCTCCAGTTGAATACGCCTGGCCCAACGGAGCTGGGATCTTTCTCGAACACGAAGCAACCATAGCCATCAATGTCACGAACGCCCACGACATTGTACTGCATGTGGTTTGATGTAATGGCTTGGTCAATTTGGTACGTGTGAATGAGCATCAAATGACCGTCGTCAGCTGAACGAGCGATAAACCACCACCCATCGGCTGGTATGATTCGAGGTCCTGGAATCATGAAGGCCAGCGCATTTGTGTCTGCTGCAACAATTCAAATTGGAGACCAAAAGGACAAAAATAAACAATCATGTTCAGAGTATGTGTGGAATTAAGATTATTATAACAGTGACACATATCATAGACAGAGAATTGCAATGTCGTGGTCATAATCATACCCCAAGTTAAAAAATAAGCCACTGGCTTTCATATTCTAGCGATATGTCATGGTTCAAACATCATATAATAATGAGAGGAAAACAACTATGACAGAGCCTACTCATATCCTACCATAGCACTTACTACTACTGTTCTCATATCAACTCTAAGCAATAACATGCGTTGTTATAAAAATCTTGGAAATAAGAGTAACATATAGCAGTCATGTCAGGACCCCGATTCTAAGTCACACCGATCTAGCATGTAACACATCATATCACTTTGCGGCCTCACGCTCGGTATTCCCATGGGTGCCACCTTACCTGGCCCGGGACCATTTGCGCCTTTTGGCTCACGTATATGATAGTGTCGCTAGCATCCATATGACAGAGCACCCGGGCCGACATGACTAGTCGTGAACCCAAAGTGGCACTAACTTACGGGGACATGCATACATGACCCAGTCTCGAACGTGTCGGTCATCAACGTGTGAATACGGGCTGTAGCAACTGGGATAACAGGACTCCGGGAACCCGGGCTGTAGCAGGCTAGCAGGACTCCGGAAATCACCGCGTGACATTTCCCCGAAGGGACAGACACAGGAACGAAGTGGATCACATGCCGGCCAGTCTAAGTGTTCTGGAGCAGTAGTAACTGGGCTAGCAGGACTCCGGTAAACCGGGCTGTAGCAGACTACCATGGCTCAGTGGAAGCACTAGACTACATTTCCTCATATAAGAGAGGCTACCAAGGATAAACAACTAGGTTGTCGGATCCCACACATACCAAGCATTTCAATCATACACACAATAAACCCGATATGTGTAAATACAACATGGCATCACAACAAAACTCTACAACTCAAAGTATTTATTCATTAGGCTCCGAGGAGCGAGATATTACAAACATGGGTCTCATGACCCAACATTCAGAGCATACAAATCAAAGCACATGCGGAAGCTTAACATGTCTAAGTACATACATTTACAAATGAAAAAGGCTGAGAAGCCTGACTATCTATCAGATCCTGCCGAGGGCACAAGATCGTAGCTGAGGTATCAAGCTAAACGTCGAAGTCCACACGGAACTACTAGCGAGACTGAAGTCTCTCTGCAAAAACATAAATTAAGCAAACGTGAGTACAAATGTACCCAGCAAGACTTACATCAGAATTATCTACATATGCATCGGTATCAACAAAGTTGTGGTGGAGTTTAACTACGGCAAGCCAGCTTTGACTCAGTGGCTAACCCGAACTACCACCGCAAGCAATTTTTTTGAGGTGGCGCACACAAGTCCACATATTCACCATATCAATACACCACTATGGATCCGCTCCCGTCCCCCTACGAGAACGCCATCCATAGCACTCACGCTTATCTTGCGCATTTTAGTGTATCCACTTTGACTTGTCCATGAACTGTACAGGCAACCGAGAAGTCCTTTTCCGCGGACACGGCTATTCGAATAGATGATGTTAACCCTGCAGGGGTGTACTTCTTCACACACGCTCTCGCCACTTACCACCATGTACACGTCATGTATCTCGGCAACCTTCAAGCGGAAGCCTGGCTAGGGAGTCGGCCATGACCTGACTAACCACACAAGTCTCTAATCCAGGTTTATCGCCTATTTGGGTTCCATTCACAAGGAGATCCGGCCGGGGTGTCGCTCACGGCCCCAAACGATGTGTGCAGGGTTCCCAAGCCCACCTCGACGGATGGATCTCACGCTGGTACACCGTGCCATGGTGCCTAGTCATCCCAAGCCCACATGCAGGTGCCACTTGGTAGACTACTAACACTACCTACAAACACCAGAAACTAGTTGCAACTCATGGACAGAGATCATGTTGATGAATAAGTCGAGAGAGCTTGGAGCGCCCGGAGCCCAATGTGTGGTAGTAATTATTCATGGATCACAAATAGGATTCAGTTCCTGAGGACGGCTGCAATGAGACAACCCACCATGTACTCCTACATGGCCTCTCACCGCTACCTTTATCAAATCGTGTTCACACACTTTGCTCTCAACAGTAGGACATGTTCACCACATTCCAATTCATCCCCGATGAATCAGACCTGACTCAACTCTAAGCAATAGCAGGCATGACAAACAAGCATGAATGAGTAGGCACATCAGGGCTCAAACAACTCCTACTCATGCTAGTGGGTTTCATCTATTTACTGTGGCAATGACAGGTCATGCAGAGGAAATGGGTTCAACTACCGCAACATGTAACAGTTGAATCGTTGTTGTCCTAATGCAGTAAAAGAGAGCAGGAGCGAGAGAATGGGATTGTACCAGAATGAACAAGGGGGTTTTGCTTGCGTGGCACTTCTGAAGATAGTATAGCTCTTCATCGGTGTCATCGATCACATCACCGGAACAAAGTCTACTGAGAGGGGACAAACAGCGGCAAACAAGAGGGAACACAATCAATGCAATGCAACAATATGATGCATGATCATGACATGGAAATATGTTATTGATTGAGCTAATGCAACTAGCAACCAGATGAAATGAAGTTGGTTTGAACCAAAGGTTCCAATTCAAACTCCATATGCGGAAATTCAAATGTCATTTGCATGATTTGTCCTAAACAGTAGCTATAAGTTGTTCTAACATGCATGAAAAAGGTACAAATTGATAAATTGGATTTTTCTGATCATTTTTCATATATAATTTATCTTATTTGGAGTTACGGTTTAATTTCTATGATTTTAGAGTTTGCACATTTTCTGGAATTTCCAATTTATTTAGAAATATGAGTATTCCAGTAAATGTGTTTACGACGTCAGCACTGCATCAGGGTGACGTCAGCGGTTGACCAAAGTCAAAACTGACTGGTGGGGCCTACCTGTCATTGAGCTAGTTAACTGGCAGGGCTAATTAAACTTAGACTAGTTTAATGCGGGGTTTAATTAGGATGTGGGGCCCATGTTTCAGTTGCACGGGAGGGTTAATTAGTGGCTTAAGCAGGGATTAGTCGGTGGCTAATCGCCGACGTAAGTGGGGCACGTCGGAGTTGCCCGTCCAGTCAACTCCAGCGACGAGGGGTCGTGCGGTTGGGCTTGTTGGAACCGGCGCAACGAGGCGCATCGGTTGGTGGCCTCGGTAAGGCCTGGGGTGGCCGGGTGTGTCGCCGGCGTTGAGGTTTAGCGGCGGCGGAGCTCGGGCTCGAGCGGGTGCGGGGTTTCAGTGCGAGCTAGAGCAAACGGTGCGGCAAGTTCGCATCCCGGGGACGCGGTGAGCATGTTGGTGCTGCTTAGGAGAGCGGGGGAGGTCAGGAGCGCAGGGCTGGCCGGCCATGGCGGAGGTGGCGCTCGGGAGCTTTCGGGGCAGCGGCTAGAGGGCGAGCGCGACAAAGGGAGGAGGGGAAAAGACTGCAGGTCTCACAGCGGATCTTCTGGTGCGGACGGCGAGCTCGGGGAGGTCCTGTAGCCGGCAAATCGACGACGGCGGACGTCAGGGCAGAGGATGAAGATGGAGATGGTGGCGACGCTGTAGGGCTCCTGCGGTCACGTGCCTCAGTGTGTAGCTCCACGGAGTCGTGGCAGAGCTCGTGGTGGTGCTGGTTGGGTGGGTGGTGGCCTATAGCCACGACGACGGCGACGGCGCACTCACGGGCTCACTGGAAGAGAGGAAGAGGGAGCCAGAGGAGGGTGGGAGAACGAGGGGAGGCTCCGGGCATCTCCGTGGCGTCGCGAGGATGTCGGCGAGGCTGCCACCGTGAAGCAGGAGGTGGAGGCCTCCGCGTGCGCGCGTGCTACTTCGCCTCTGCCTACCGGCAGAGGTTGAAGACAGCCGCTCTATCCCAGTGGGCTGGACTGGTGTAGCTGGGCCGGCTACAGGTAAGTGGCTCAGGTATGGGTCTTTCTTTTTATTTCTGCTTTTTTACTACTTTGCCACTGTTTTGCAAATTCAAAGGAATTCAAAACAATGCAAAATATTCTTTGACCATTTTTATGTTGCTTCTTGAACTTCTCCCAAAGCACACAAAAATATATCATAGGTATTTGGAAATATATCCCATATATACTTGGGCATATTTCCAAATTCAAATAGAATAGTGATTTAAATTCAGTGCCCAAAATATTCCACAAAAATGTTTACTATTTTTGGTTTGGTCTCAAAGCCTTACCAAAATTATCAAACATTTATGAAGGCATTTTGGAATCAATGAATGCAATTTAAAGGGTTCTTGCCCTTCTTTTAAATTGATTTCTGAGGCTTTCACTTTCCTCAGTTTAAGTTTCTTGAATTTAAACATGATGCATGCTCACTGATGCAACTGTTACACTCAGGTGTTCTAGGGCTGTGACAACTCACCCCCACTAAACAAGAATCTCGTCTCGAGATTCAAGACGTGAGTAAGAAGACAGAGGGGACACTAATTAATCTCACAAACTTCATGATCCAACTGCCCTTTGTTGGAAATATGCCCTAGAGGCAATAATAAATTAGTTATTATTATATTTCCTTGTTCATGATAATCGTTTATTATTCATGCTATAATTGTATTGACCGGAAACAGCGATACATGTGTGGATACATAGACAACACCATGTCCCTAGTAAGCCTCTAGTTAACTAGCTCGTTGATCAATAGATGGTTACGGTTTCCGACCATGGACATTGGATGTCATTGATAACGGATCACATCATTAGGAGAATGATGTGATGGACAAGACCCAATCCTAAGCCTAGCACAAAGATCGTGTAGTTAGTATGCTAAAGCTTTTCTAATGTCAAGTATCTTTTCCTTAGACCATGAGATCGTGCAATTCCGGATACCGTAGGAGTGCTTTGGGTGTATCAAGCGTCTGGCGTAATCGGGTGACTATAAAGGTGCACTACAGGTATCTCCGAAAGTGACCATTGGGTTGACACGGATCGAGGCTGGATTTGTCACTCCGTGTAAGCGGAGAGGTATCTCTGGGCCCCTCGGTAGGACATCATCATAATGTGCACAATGTGACCAAGGGGTTGATCACGGGATGATGTGTTACGGAGCGAGTAAAGAGACTTGCGGTAACGAGATTGAACAAGGTATCGGTATACCGACGATCGAATCTCGGGCAAGTACAATACCGCTAGACAAAGGGAATTGTATACGGGATCAATTGAGTCCTTGACATCGTGGTTCATCCGATGAGATCATCGTGGAACATGTGGGAGCCAACATGGGTATCCAGATCCGCTGTTGGTTATTGACGGAGAACGTCTCGGTCATGTCGCATGATTCCCGAACCCGTAGGGTCTACACTTAAGGTTCGGTGGCGCTAGGGTTATATAGGAAGCTTGTATGTGGTTACCGAATGTTGTTGAGTCCGGATGAGATCCCGGACGTCACGAGGAGTTCGGAATGGTCCGGAGGTAAAGATTTATATATGGAAAGTTGTTGTTGGGTTAGGAAAAAGTTCGGGTTTTTCGGTATTGTACCGGAAGCTTCGAGAAGGTTCGGAGGATTCGGAGGGGTCCGGAGGTCGGAAATTGTTCCACCACGTCCAATACAGTAGCATGGGCTGTGGGGGCGCCCTAGCCTTAATGGGCCGGGGGAACCAGCCCCCAAGGCCCATGCGCATGGGAGGGGGAAACCCTAAGGGGAGGGCCTCCACTTGACTTGGGAGGCACTCCTCCCCTCTTGGCCGCCCCAAGTCCCATCTAGGGCTGGCCGCACCCTTGGGGTGGAAACCCTAAAGGGCGCAGCCCCCTTTCCCTATATATACTTGAGGTTTTAGGGCTGCCATACACATGAGTTCTCTCCCTCTTGGTGCAGCCCCGCCCTCCTCCTCCTCCTCTCCCTTGGTGCTTGGCGAAGCCTGCGGGATTGCCACGCTCCTCCACCACCACCATGTCGTTGTGTTGCTGATGGATGGAGTCTTCCTCAACCTCTCCCTCTCTCCTTGCTGGATCAAGGCATGGGAGACGTCACCGGGCTGTACGTGTGTTGAACGCGGAGGTGCTGTCCGTTCGGCACTAGGATCTCCGGTGATTTGGATCACGACGAGTACGACTCCTTCAACCCCGTTCTCATGAACGCTTCCGCTTAGCGATCTACAAGGGTATGTAGATGCACTCTCCTTCCCTCGTTGCTAGTTTCTCCATAGATAGATCTTGGTGACACGTAGGAAAATTTTGAATTTCTGCTACGTTCCCCAACAGTGGCATCATGAGCTAGGTCTATTGCGTAGATTCTTTGCACGAGTAGAACACAAAGTAGTTGTGGGCGTTGATGATGTTCAATATGCTTACCGTTACTAGTCCAATCTTGTTTCGATGGTATTGTGGGATGAAGCGGCCCGGACCGACCTTACACGCTCTTCGTGAGACAGGTTCCACCGGTGACATGCACTTGGTGCATAAGGTGGCTAGCGGGTGCCGATCTCTCCACTTTAGTCGGAACGGATTCGATGAAAAGGGTCCTTATGAAGGGTAAATAGCAATTGGCATATCACGTTGTGGTTTTGCGTAGGTAAGAAACGTTCTTGCTAGAACCCATAGCAGCCACGTAAAACATGCAAACAACAATTAGAGGACGTCTAACTTGTTTTTGCAGGGTATGCTATGTGATGTGATATGGCCAAGAAGAATGTGATGAATGATATGTGATGTATGAGATTGATCATGTTCTTGTAATAGGATTCACGACTTGCATGTCGATGAATATGACAACCGGCAGGAGCCATAGGAGTTGTCTTTATTTATTGTATGACCTGCGTGTCATTGAACAACGCCATGTAATTACTTTACTTTATTGCTAACCGGTAGCCATAGTAGTAGAAGTAATAAGTTGGCGGACAACTTCATGGAGACACGATGATGGAGATCATGATGATGGAGATCATGGTGTCATGCGGTGACAATGATGATCATGGAGCCCCAAGATGGAGATCAAAGGAGCAATATGATATTGGCCATATCATGTCACTACTATATAATTGCATGTGATGTTTATTATGTTTATGCATCTTCTTTACTCAGAAACGACGGTAGTAAATAAGATGATCCCTTACACAAATTTCAAGAAGTGTTCTCCCCTGACTGTGCACCGTTGCTACAGTTCGTCGCTTCTAAGCACCACGTGATGATCGGGTGTGATGGATTCTTACGTTCACATACAACGGGTGTAAGACAGATTTACACAGCAAAAACACTTGGGGTTAACTTGACGAGCCTAGCATGTGCAGACATGGCCTCGGAACACGGAGACCGAAAGGTCGAGCATGAGTCGTATAGTAGATACGATCAACATGAAGATGTTCACCGATGATGACTAGTCCGTCTCACGTGATGATCGGACACGGCCTAGTTGACTCGGATCATGTAATCACTTAGATGACCAGAGGGATGTCTATCTGAGTGGGAGTTCATAAGATGAACTTAATTATCCTGAACATAGTCAAAAGATCTTTGCAAATTATGTCGTAAGCTCGCGCTTTAGTTCCACTGTTTAGATATGTTCCTAGAGAAAATATAGTTGAAAGTTGAAAGTAGCGATTATGCGGACAATAGAAAGCTTATGTCCTTAATGCACCGTTCAGTGTGATGAACCCCAAACGTCGCTTGTGGATGTTGCGAACATCGGACATACACGTTTTGATAACTACGTGATAGTTCAGTTAAACGGTTTAGAGTTGAGGCACCAAAGACGTTTTCGAAATGTCGCGGAACATATGAGATGTTTCGAGGGCTGAAATTAAGATTTCAGGCTCGTGCCCACGTCAAGAGGTATGAGACCTCCGACGATTTTCTTAGCCTGCAAACTAAGGGAGAAAAGCTCAATAGTTGAGCTTGTGCTCAGATTGTCTGGGTACAACAATCACTTGAATCGAGTGGGAGTTAATCTTCCAGATGAGATAGTGATGTTTCTCCAAAGTCATTGCCACCAAGCTGCTGGAGCTTCGTGATGAACTATAACATATCAGGGATAGATATGATGATCCTTGAGGTATTCGCGTTGTTTGACACCGCGAAAGTAGAAGTCAAGTAGGAGCATCAATTGTTGATGGTTGGTAAAACCACTAGTTTCAAGAAGGGCAAAGGCAACAAGGGATACTTCATGAAGCGGCAAATCAGTTGTTGCTCCAAAGTGAAGAAACCCAAGGTTGAACCCAAACCCGAGACTAAGTGCTTACGTAATAAGGGAACAGCCTTTGGAGTAGAATTACCCTAGATACTTGGTAGATAAGAAGGCTGGCAAGGTCGATAGAAGTATATTGATATACATTATGTTAATGTGTACTTTACTAGTACTCCTAGTAGCACCAGGGTATTAGATACGGTTCGGTTGCTAAGTGTTAGTAACTCAAATAAAAGCTACGGAATAAACGGAGACTAGCTAAAGGTGAGCTGACGATATGTGTTGGAAGTGTTTCCAAGTTTGATTTGATCAAACATCGCACGCTCCCTCTACCATCAAGATTAGTATTAAACCTGAAAAATTGTCATTTGGTGTTTGCGTTGAGCATATACATGATTGGATTATGTCTATCGCAATACGGTTATTCATTTAAGGAGAATAATGGTTACTCTGTTTATTTGAATAATACCTTCAATGGTATTGCACCTAAAGGAATGGTTTATTGAATCTCGATCGTAGTGATACACATTTCCATGCCAAAAGGCATAAGATAGTAATGATAGTACCACTTACTTGTGGCACTGCCATGTAAGTCATATTGGTATAGAACGCATGATGAAGCTCCATGTTGATGGATCTTTGGACTCACTCGTTTTTGAAAAGTTTGAGACATGCGAACCATGTCTATTGGTGCACACGCATGAAGAAACTCCATGCAGATGGATCGTTTAGACTCACTTGATTTTGAATCACTTGAGATATGCAAATCATACCACATGGACAAGATGACTGAAAAGCCTCGGTTTGAGAGATGGAACAAGGTAGCAACTTGTTGGAAGTAACACATTTTGATGTGTGCAGTCCAATGAGTGCTTTGAGGCATGCAAGATGAATATCGTTATGTTCTTACTTCACAGATGATTCGAGTAGATGCTGAGTATATTTACTTGATGAAACACAAGTCTGAATTATTAAATGGTTCAAGTAATTTCAGAGTGAAGTTTAAGATCTTCGTGACAAGAGGATAGAATGTCTATGATATGATCATAGAGATGAATATCTGAGTTACGAGTTTTGGCACACAATTAAGACATTGTGCAAATTGTTTCACAATTGATACCGCCTGGAACACCATAGTGTGATGGTGTGTCCGAACATCATAGTTGCACTCTATTGGATATGGTGCGTACCATGATATCTCTTATCGAATTACCACTATCGTTCATGAGTTAGGCATTAGAGACAACCGCACTCACTTTAATAGGGCACCACGTAATTCCGTTGAGATGACACCGTATGAACTATGGTTTAGAGAAACCTAAGCTGTCATTTCTTAAAGGTTTGGGGCTGCGACGCTTATGTGGAAAAGTTTCAGGTTGATAAGCTCGAACCCAAAGCGGACAAAATGCATCTTCATAGGACACCCAAAACGGTTGGGTATACCTCCTAATTCAGATCCGAAAGCAATAGGGATTGTTTCTTGAATCGGGTCCTTTCTCGAGGAAAAGTTCGTCTCGAAAAGTTGAGTGGGAGGATGGTGGAGACTTGATGAGGTTATTGAACCATCACTTCAACTAGTGTGTAGCAGGCACAGGAAGTTGTTCCGTGGCACCTACACCAATTGAAGTAGAAGCTTATGATAGTGATCATGAAGTTTGGATCAAGTCACTACCGTACCTCGTGGGGTGACAAGGATGCGTACTACTTCGAGTGGTACAGCAATCCTGTCTTGAAGGTCATGTTGCTAGACAACAATGAACCTACGAGCTATGGAGAAGCGATGGTGGGCCCAAATTCCGACAAATGGTTAGAAGCCATGAAATCCGAGATAGGATCCATGTATCATAACAAAGCATGGACTTTGGTGGACTTGCCCGATGATCGGCAAGCCATTGAAATAAATGGGTCTTTAAGAAGAAAGCGGACATGGACGGTAATGTCACCTTTTATGAAGCTCGACTTGTGGCGAAGAGTTTTTCACAAGTTCAAGGAGTTGACTACGATGAGATTTTCTCATCCGTAGCGATGCTTAAGTCCGTCGGAATCATGTTAGCATAAGCTGCATTTATGAAATCTGGCGATGGATGTCAAAATGAGTTTCCTTACCAGTTTGTAAGGAAAGGTTGTATGTGATACAATCAGAAAAGTTTTGTCGATCCTAAGGATGCTAAAAGGTATGCTGGCTCCAAGCGATCCTTTCTAAGGACCGGAGTAAGCATCTCGGAGTTGGAATGTGCGCTTTGATGAGATGATCAAAGATTTTGGGTTTATACAAAGTTTATGAGAAACTTGTATTTCCAAAGAAGTGAGTGGGAGCACTATAGAATTTCGATGAGTATATGTTGTTGACATATTGGTGATCGAAATGATGTAGAATTTTACGTAAAGCATATAGGGTTAAAGTGTTTTCAAGTGAAAACCTGGATTAAGCTACTTGAACATTGAGCATCAAGATCTATAGTGATAGATCAAAAAATGCTTAATGGTACTTTCAAATGAGCACATACCTTGACATGATCTTGAAGGTGTTCAAGATGGATCGATCAAAGAAGGAGTTCTTGCTCGAGATGTAAGGTATGAAGTTAAGAGTTAAAGCTCGACCACGACAGAAAAGAGAGAAAGGACGAAGGTCGCCCCTATGCTTCAGACGTAGGCTCTATAGTATGCTATCTGTGTCTGCACTGATGTGTGCCTTGCTACATATCGGCAAGAGAGTACAAAGGTGATCAAGGTGGATCACCGGATAGCGGTCAAAATTATCCTTAGAGGAATAAGGACATGTTTCTCGATTATGGAGGTGATAAAGAGTTGGCGTAAAGGGTTACGTCGATGCAAGCTTTAACACCTATCCGAAAGTGACTCGAGAAGCAAACCGGATACGATAGTGGAGCAACCATTTGGAATAGCTCCAAGTGGAGCGTGAAAGCAGCATTTACAATATGACATAGAGAATTGCGAAGTACACACGGATCTGAAAGGTTCGAGACCGTTGACTAAAACCTCTCTCACAAGCAAAACATGATCAAACCCCGAACTCATTGAGACTTAATCACATGGTGATGTGAACTAGTTTAAGACACTAGTAAACTCTTTGGATGTTGGTCACATGGCGATGTGACTTATCGATGTTAATCACATGGCGATGTGAACTAGATTATTGACTCTAGTGCAAGTGGGAGACTGTTGGAAATATGCCCTAGAGGCAATAATAAATTAGTTATTATTATATTTCCTTGTTCATGATAATCGTTTATTATTCATGCTATAATTGTATTGACCGGAAACAGCGATACATGTGTGGATACATAGACAACACCATGTCCCTAGTAAGCCTCTAGTTAACTAGCTCGTTGATCAATAGATGGTTACGGTTTCGACCATGGACATTGGATGTCATTGATAACGGATCGCATCATTAGGAGAATGATGTGATGGACAAGACCCAATCCTAAGCCTAGCACAAAGATCGTAGTTAGTATGCTAAAGCTTTTCTAATGTCAAGTATCTTTTCCTTAGACCATGAGATCGTGCAATTCCGGATACCGTAGGAGTGCTTTGGGTGTATCAAACGTCACAACGTAATCGGGTGACTATAAAGGTGCACTACAGGTATCTCGAAAGTGACCATTGGGTTGACACGGATCGAGATGGGATTTGTCACTCCCGTAAACGGAGAGGTATCTCTGGGCCCACTCGGTAGGACATCATCATAATGTGCACAATGTGACCAAGGGGTTGATCACGGATGATGTGTTACGGAACGAGTAAAGAGACTTGCCGGTAACGAGATTGAACAAGGTATCGGTATACCGACGATCGAATCTCGGCAAGTACAATACCGCTAGACAAAGGGAATTGTATACGGGATCAATTGAGTCCTTGACATCGTGGTTCATCCGATGAGATCATCGTGGAACATGTAGGAGCCAACATGGGTATCCAGATCCGCTGTTGGTTATTGACCGGAGAACGTCTCGGTCATATCGCATGATTCCCGAACCCGTAGGGTCTACACATAAGGTTCGGTGGCGCTAGGGTTATATAGGAAGCTTGTATGTGGTTGCGAATGTTGTTGAGTCCGGATGAGATCCCGGACGTCACGAGGAGTTCGGAATGGTCCGGAGGTAAAGATTTATATATGGAAAGTTGTTGTTGGGTTAGGAAAAAGTTGGGTTTTTTCGGTATTGTACCGGAAGCTTCTGAAGGTTCGGAGGATTCGGAGGGGTCCGGAGGTCCGGAAATTGTTCCACCACGTCAATACAGTAGCATGGGCTGTAGGGGGCGCCCTAGCCTTAATGGGCCAGGGAACCAGCCCCCCCAAGGCCCATGCGCATGGGAGGGGGGAAACCCTAAGGGGGAGGGCCTCCACTTGACTTGGGAGGCACTCCTCCCCCTCTTGGCCGCCCCCCAAGTCCCATCTAGGGCTGGCCGCACCCCTTGGGGTGGGAAACCCTAAAGGGGGCGCAGCCCCCCCTTTCCCCTATATATACTTGAGGTTTTAGGGCTGCCATACACATGAGTTCTCTCCCTCTTGGTGCAGCCCTGCCTCTCCTCCTCCTCCTCTCCCTTGGTGCTTGGCGAAGCCCTGCAGGATTGCCACGCTCCTCCACCACCACCATGTCGTTGTGTTGCTGATGGATGGAGTCTTCCTCAACCTCTCCCTCTCTCCTTGCTGGATCAAGGCATGGGAGACGTCACCGGGCTGTACGTGTGTTGAACGCGGAGGTGCTGTCCGTTCGGCACTAGGATCTCCGGTGATTTGGATCACGACGAGTACGACTCCTTCAACCCCGTTCTCATGAACGCTTCCGCTTAGCAATCTACAAGGGTATGTAGATGCACTCTCCTTCCCTCGTTGCTAGTTTCTCCATAGATAGATCTTGGTGACACGTAGGAAAATTTTGAATTTCTGCTACGTTCCCCAACACCCTTCTCGAAGATGTTGATTCATTTCTTCATATTGATCTTTGACGTCCTTGCCTTTGAGATCTTCAACAAAACACTACGAAAAAAGGAACGGGAACTCTACCAGAATCGATCTTCTCAAAGATTGAGCAACTCAGGATCAACTCACAGAGTTAGACGAAAGAACGTCTCTTGAGCTGAGACACAAGACACACATTGAAAGGGATGGAGAGTGATAGATAACGAAGGTTCAACTTGGTAGGCAACAATTCCACGCTTAAGTAGATGGTGCATGGTTTCAGAGTAGCAAGGAGATGAATTGCTACGATTCCATATCAGGGCACCTTAGAGAAGGTGACTCGTAGAATTATTCCCTTAAGTGGCAAAAAGAATTACTTTTGATACAAAGATCATTAAAACTCTTTATACCAGCCTGAGGCAATTCACACATGATCGTTTGAAGGAGTTCAAAAGAATGGGATACTCGGTTTGGAAAAGAAACTAGAGTTATAGAACAACTTGGTAAACGGGAGGCACATTCCAATTGATACCGAGGATATAACCTAGTAACTGAGTGTGCTTTCAAGAACTTGAGCATTTCCATACTCATCAAGATCTTACCAGCATCCGTGCCAAGGATCCTGGCAACACATCATACTACCATGATGAACAATGATGGAGAATGCAGATGCAAAGGAAGACAACACCTTCTCAAATTTCATCTTAGCGATGCAAAGGAAACAAAATCTGTATGATCGACCGGGAGACATTTAGCACTCCGCTTCTAATGTTCTCCTTGACGTTCTACATACCAGAGTCATACTTAAAGCATTAACGTGGCCATCAAGTATAGGTCAGACTTCGGGAAGAAAAAGGATCCATAAGGAACAACTTCTAGAATAAGTCATATGACATCCTCATGGGGAGGTGGCTAAATTGCTGAACCAAGATACTACCATAGTTGGACTTCTGGTTAGGTGGGGTAGCCACAAAATCCACTTTACTGGTTATAGAGAGACCAATATTATAGTTCTTGTAAAATGTTTCAACCATCATATCTGCCTAAGATTCAGATCTGGTTGGTAACAAGATATTTCAGACATCATGTCTGGAAAAGAAAGTTTGCAACACAAACCAATGAGATGTCGTTGCGAGATTCTTGGGAAATGAACTACGATAGCAAGCTCCAAAACATGAGCTGGTTCTGCTACATACATGTGCACACGCTGTCCAAGACAAGCATGACCACATAGTAGTCTTATAATAAAACACTACCGAGTTCAGGTGGGGAATCATCATCGAGGATAACGAAGTCCTTGCATAAAGCATGCTCTTAAGAAGGAACTCCTTCTCCTTGAACAAATCAATTAGTGGCTTGGTGTGCTAGGGATTCATATAGGATGAAGGTTGCAAGTCTCCAGACCACAAAATACTTCGTACGTATGCATGACTGACATGGGATGATTCCAGAGGAAGCGAAACAAAATGTCTCGAATTCACGGTGGCAACTTGCTTCAAATGCACATGAACTAGAGGAAGTCACCTCTTTCATCCAACATATTCTTCATGAACTAGCATGAAGAAATGCTTACAAAAGTTTCCATCACTAACTTAGATGTTCAACATGAATCATGGACAAGATAAAATGTTGTTGATGAGCTCAACAACAAATCATCGATATTTTCACGAAGATGGAATTCCATAGCTATGTGAACAAGGTGATAATATTGGTCAGACCAAAAGATGTAATGGTGTATGCTCGAGGGATCTACCATGTGTAAGACAACATTACGAACATCGTTGGTTCTGATTTGACTTGACGATAGCCCATACTCAAGTCAAAGTTTTGATAAGACAATAGATCCAACAACTGATCACAAGGACCAATTGGTGAAGATATCATCTTTCTTCAACACACCCACAAACACAAAGATATCCCTTCAGAAAGAACCAAATTAGGCAAAGCTTTTTATCTTCCAACTCTCCAAGTTGTTGTTTAGCTTAACCAACTAGCTCAGGGGTATCCAACAAAGATTCTTGGAGAAGGGGTGGTTTATAAGAAACCAACTTGATCACGAACTCAACATAGCGGTCAGGTGACAACCTGGTTATACTTCCGAGAATATATACGGAAAATCACGAACCACCGATATGTCACTAAGCTCGAGAACAAGCTTGCTATTCAGGGCAAGACAATATGATCAAATAAGAAAGGATTGACACTATCCTAACTCATTGATCGAAAAGTGCACCAGAAATAAGGACTAGGTAGCACGATAAACCTTAGGGTGATGATTCAATAATCAACACGCTAAGGATAAGATTATTGTCCATTAACTACCAAGCAACAGAGTTGCTAGGAGTATTGATTTCACACATCACGACTCACTTGCCGGCATTCCGGTTACAATAACACGGGAGCCGAGGAATGAACAATGATGGCAAGAAGTATCACTACATCAAAAATTCATAAGAGATGGTGCAATTCCTATGATATTCTTGACATAAATAGGGTAATACTCCAAGGTAGAACAGAACAAAAGATGTTTTGGCATTTGATCTACGGAATACAACTACTTTGACCCAATCGTAGAAATGGATAAGGAACTGGAGTTTGTTTCTCCTAGTCATTCCTGAATAGAATGGCTTGACAGACCACAAGAATAATGGGCATCGACGAACGAATGCACGCATACTCTTGACTATCAATTGATAGACGAAGGTCAGAAATCAACTAAAGAGAACAACTCAGAGGAAGATACGATTTTCTGAGTTGTGGATGCATAGATTAGTATGTCGAACAAAGCTCAACATATTTCTTCCGGATAACCCATGCAAAAAGGTTGATTTGGCGGAGTCACAATTATGAATGGAGAATTCCTCAAGAGTACTCTGATTGTGATCTTTTGGTTTAAAGGAACTTCTGTCATATTGGTTCATGGTATTGGAAGAAAGATTTACCACGGGCCTCGAGGACTATCGCAAGGATTACTAATGTCCTAAGGAACTAGCAAACACTATCAACAGGAATGAGTAGAGTGAATCTCGGGTTCAAGAACCCAGGAATAGAATGCCTACTAACTAAAAGGCATCACGGGATGCTTTCGAGAATGATGGCCAAAATCATCACACTAGGTTATAAAGCATTATTAGATTACTTGGCGGTTCTCTAGGATGCCTAAGGTCATAATAATAGCTCTAACCTATATACCGAGGCAATGGAGTACCTCAACTCACTGATTGATGTGGTTAATCTGACCCAAAGGAGCATCAGGAACAGAAGGAAAGGATTTACAAATCCAGCAGACTATTTAGAAACCTGGGATGACTCAGACAACATAACGGCTGTAATTGCTCAAAAAGATTTGAGACATCATACAAAATAGTGGCATAACCACTCAACATCACAATATCAAGGTTCCGAGACCAACTGTTATCACACGGAGGTAGTAGGAACTGAACTGGGGCTTGAAATCATCAATCCTATAAGTCTATGGATTAGTAAGACGTGATCCTGATCGAAAGATGAGAAGCCTAGTTCCTTAACCCCGTAGAAAAGAAGAGGTTGACTCAGATCAGAAGGGCATAAGGTAAAGGAGTAAAAAGAGCCTTACGTTCCCTTCCACAATCAATCCCCTTATATAACTAAAGCATTTCTAGACTCAACTTCGAACAGTTTGGCTTGGTAATCCTACAGGCAGTCAGGCTCTGAAACAAAAGCTGTCAGGATCCCGATTCTAAGTCACACCGATCTAGCATGTAACACATCATATCACTTTGCGGCCTCACGCACGGTATTCCCACGGGTGCCACCTTACCTGGCCTGGGACCGTTTGCGCCTTTTGGCTCAGGTATATGATAGTGTCCGTAGCATCTATATGACAGAGAACCCGGGCCGACATGACTAGTCATGAACCCAAAGTGGCAGGAACTTACGGGGACAGGCATACATGACCCAGTCTCGAACGTGTCGGTCATCAACGTGTGAATCTGGGCTGTAGCAATTGGGCTAACAGGACTCCGGGAACCCGTGCTGTAGCAGGCTAGCAGGACTCCGGAAATCACCGCGTGACATTTCCCCGAAGGGACAGACACAGGAATGAAGTGGATCACATGTCGGCCAGTCTAAGTGTTCCGGAGCAGTAGTAACTGGGCTAGCAGGACTCCGGTACCGGGCTGTAGCAGACTACCATGGCTCAGTGGAAGCAGTAGACTACATTTCCCCATAAGAGAGGCCACCAAGGACAAACAACTAGGTTGTCGGATCCCACACATACCAAGCATTTCAATCATACACACAATATGCCCGATATGTGTAAATACAACATGGCATCACAACAAAACTCTACAACTCAAAGTATTTATTCATTAGGCTCCGAGGAGCGAGATATTACAAACATGGGTATCATGACCCAACATTCAGAGCATACAAGTCAAAGCACATGCGGAAGCTTAACATGTCTAAGTACAGACATCTACAAATGAAAAAGGCTGAGAAGCCTGACTATCTATTAGATCCTGCCGAGGGCACAAGATCGTAGCTGAGGTATCAAGCTAAATGTCGAAGTCCACACGGAACTACTAGCGAGACTGAAGTCTCTCTGCAAAAACATAAATTAAGCAAACGTGAGTACAAATGTACCCAACAAGACTTACATCAGAACTATCTACATATGCATCGGTATCAACAAAGTGGTGGTGGAGTTTAACTACAACAAGCCAGCTTTGACTCAGTGGCTAACCTAAACTACGACCGCAAGCAATTTTTTTGAGGTGGCGCACACGAGTCCACATATTCACCATATGAATACACCACTATGGATCCGCTCCCGTCCCCCTACGAGAACGCCATCCATAGCACTCACGGTTATCTTGGGCATTTTAGAGTATCCACTTTCACTTGTCTATGAACTGTACAAGCAACCCAGAAGTCCTTTTCCGCGCACACGGCTATTAGAATAGATGATGTTAACCCTGGAGGGGTGTACTTCTTCACACATGCTCTCGCCACTTACCACCATGTACAAGTCATGTATCTCGGCAACCTTCAAGTGGAAGCCTGGCGAGGGAGTCGGCCATGACCTGACTAACCACACAAGTCTCTAGTCCAGGTTTATCGCCTGTTCGGGTTCCATACGCAAGGAGATCCGGCCGGGGTGTCACTCACGGCCCCAAACGATGTGTGCAGGGTTCCCAAGCCCACCTCGACGGATGGATCTATGCTTGGTACACCGTGCCACGATGCAAAGTCTGTCCCAATCCCACCTGTATCGGGTGCCACTTTGTAGGCTACTAACACTACCTACAAACACCAGAAACTAGATGCAACTCCTGGACAGAGATCAGGTTGATTAATAAGTCAAGAGAGCTTGGAGCGCACAGAGCCCAATGTGTGGTAGTAACTGTTCATGGATCACAAAAACAGAACTCAGTTCCTGAGGACGGCTGCAATGAGACAACCCACCATGTACTCCTACATGGCCTCTCACCGCTACCTTTACCAAATCGTGTTCACACACTTAGCTCTCAACAGTAGGACATGTTCACCACATTCCAATTCATCCCCGATGAATTAGACCTGACTCAACTCTAAGCAATAGCAGGCATGACAAACAAGCATGAATGAGTACGCACATCAGGGCTCAAATAACTCCTACTCACGCTAGTGGGTTTCATCTATTTACTGTGGCAATGACAGGTCATGCAGAGGAAAGGGGTTCAACTACCGCAGCATGTAACAGTTGAATCGCTGTTGTCCTAATGCAGTAAAAGAGAGCAGGAGCGAGAGAATGGGATTGTATCAGAATGAACAAGGAGGTTTTGCTTGCCTGACTCTTCTAAAGATTATATATCTCTTCATCGGTGTCATCGATCACATCACCGGAACAACGTCTACTGAGAGGGGACAAATACTGGCAGACAAGAGGGAACACAATCAATGCAATGCAACAATATGATGCATGATCATGACATGGAAATATGTTGTTGATTGAGCTAATGCAACTAGCAACATGATTAAATGAAGTTGGTTTGAACCAAAGGTTCAAATTCAAACTCCATATGTGGAAATTCAATTGTCATTTACATGATTTGTCCTAAACAGTAGCTATAAGTTGTTCTAACATGCATGAAAAGGTACAGATGGATAGATTGGATTTTCTGATCATTTTTCATACATAATTTATCTTATTTGGAGTTACGATTCAATTTCTATGAATATTAGAAGTTTTGCACATTTTCTGGAATTTCCAATTTATTTAGAAATATAAGTATTCCAGTAAATGTGTTTACGACGTCAGCACTGCGTCAGGGTGATGTCAGCGGTTGACCAAAGTCAAAACTGACTGGTGGGGCCTACCTTTCATTGAGCTAGTTAACTGGCAGGGTTAATTAAACTTAAACTATTTTAATGCGGGGTTTAATTAGGATGTGGGGACCATGTTTCAGTTGCACGGGAGGGTTAATTAGCGGCTTAAGCAGGGATTAGTCGGCGGCTAATCGCCGGCGTAAGCGGGGCACGTCGGAGTTGCCCGTCCGGCCAACTCCGGCGACGAGGGATCGTGCGGCTGGGCTTGTTTGAACCGGCGCAACGAGGCGCGTCAGTTGGTGGCCTTGGTAAGGCCTGGGGTTGCCGGGTGTGGCATCGGCGTCGAGGTTTAGCCGCGGAGGAGCTCAGGCTCGAGCGGGTGCAGGGTTTCAGTGCGAGCTACAGCAAATGATGCGGCAAGTTTGCTTCCCGGGGACGCGGTGAGCATGTTGGTGCTGCTTAGGAGAGCAGGGGAGGTCGGGAGCGCATGGCTGGCCGGCCATGGCGGCGACGGTGCTCGGAAGCTTGTGGGGCAGTGGCTAGAGGGTGACTGCGACAAAGGGAGGAGGGGGAAAAGACTGCAGGTCTCACAGCGGATCTTCTGGTGTGGACGGCGAGCTCGGGGTGGTCCCGTAGCCGGCAAATCAACGACGGCGGCCGTCAGGGCAGAGGATGAAGATGGCGATGGTGGCGACGCTGCAGGGCTCCTACGGTTGCGTGCCTCAGTGTGTAGCTCCACGGAGTCGTGGCGGAGCTCGTGGTGGCGCTGGTTGGGTGGGTGGTGGCCTATAGCCACGGCAACAGTGACGGCGCGCTCTCGGGCTCACGGGAAGAGAGGAAGAGGGAGCCAGAGGAGGGGGAGAACGAGGGGAGGCTCCGGGCGTCTCCTTGGCGTCGCGAGGATGTCGGGGAGGCTGCCACCGCGAAGTAGGAGGTGGAGGCCTCCGCGTGCGCGCGTGCGCGCGTGCTACTTCGCCTCTGCCTACTGGCAGAGGTTGAAGACAGCCGCTCTGCCCCGGTGGGCTGGACTGGTGCAGCTGGGCCGGCTACAGGTAAGTGGCCCAGGTACGGGTCTTTCTTTTTATTTCTGTTTTTTTACTACTTTGCCACTGTTTTGCAAATTTAAAGGAATTCAAAACAATGCAAAATATTCTTTGACCATTTTTATGTTGCTTCTTGGACTTCTCCAAAAGCACACAAAATATATCAGAGGTATTTGGAAATATATCCCATATATACTTTGGTATATTTCCAAATTCAAATAGAATAGTGATTTAAATTCAATGCCCAAAATATTCCACAAATATGTTCACTATTTTTGGTTTGGTCTCAAAGCCTTGCCAAAATTATCAAACATTTATGAAGGCATTTTGGAAACAATGAATGTAATTTAAAGGGTTCTTGCCCTTCTTTTAAATTGATTTCTGAGGCTTGCACTTTCCTCAATTTAAGTTTCTTGAATTTAAACATGATGCATGCTCACTGATGCAACTGTTACACTCAAGTGTTCTAGGGCTGTGACAAGTCATGATGTTATGCTCATAATATCTATTCTAACAATCATTAGATGCCAATTGTTCTCATATAAACTCTAACAATAACATGTGTGGTCACAAAATTCTAGGAAATGAGAGGAACATATAGAAATGATGTGGTTATAGACATGCTATCTATTCTAAATTTGTAACAATGAACAGACAGTCGTATTCATAAGGTAAGGATGAGATGAGATAGAACAATTACACGACGATAGATTCCACCAGTATAGGCAACCAATCTGTGCGTCGACCACGTAAACAATGCCATCGTGCACTATAGCATCAGACAGAAATGTTGCCTCAACAGGATTAACGATGAGCCATAACCATGTATGGTGACCGGATTCCGGATAGACTAATCGCATGTTGAAAAAGGCAATGAGCTTGTAATCCATGTAGTCTTATGATGGTGTGGGCACTTCGAAGAATACAACTTTCAACAAACAGAGGTCGAGCCAAAAGCTTGACGCGTCTCGTGCGTAGTAGGCAGGAGTGTCCGGCGGGCCGCGAGGCTCGATGGCGGCGGTATCCAACGATGGAAGGGTGATCTCTCGATGGGTGTAGATATCCACAAGACGCCATGGACTACCGGATTGGTGGATGAGGACGATCCAGTTGGCCTTCATGCCCGCCCAGTAGTGGCCGCGCATGAAGGACATGTGGATGGGTAGTGGTAGCATGTCGAGGAGCACCAGGGCAACCTCCGTAGGATCATCAAGTCGGTGTCTGGGCCACCTGCGAGGATCGGGCATCAGCAAGTAGGGTGTCTTGAAAAGAGCCGGCCGGTTGCAGAGGAGTAGACGGTACTAAGACACCGAGCATGCGGCCAGATGGACGGTGCTGAGTAGGTCCATACGATTACAGATCTGCTCCAAGAGAACATCGGGGAGGGAATTCCAATCGTGGCTCTGCGTGTCAGTCAATTCTGCCATTGGGGTTTTCGGTGCCTGCGAGCTAGCGGGGAAGTGGATTCGGGCAGGCGAGCCAAGAAGCTTCTCCTCATGTGGCCGAGCAGTGAGCGGGGGGATATGGTACGCGCGAGCTACCATGCAAGATAGCGTGGGGCGGGCGAGCAGTGAGCGGGGGAAATGGTGTGCGGTCGACGATGGGGAAGAGAGGAGGAAGAAGAAGAGAGGAGGAAGAAGAAGAGAGGAGGAAGAAGAAGAGTGGAAGAAAGTGCATTAAATCTCAATTCTACTACTACTACCAGGATATACTGTCCTTCGGAGTGTAAATAGTTACACCGATGACATGTGGGTCTACCACAAGAGGGCCCATATGTCAGTTAATGGAGGACAGAAGCATGCTCTAATGGCAAACATGATGGCAGTACTGGGTAAGGCTGATTTAGTAACACCAACACGCTGGTTTAGCTTATTAATTAAGTGTCCCATCTGCTGTAGCGTGTATTGTCACTTCACTGTGAAGACTAGTTGACTAGTTCTCTCTCACCGAGATGGGGAATAATGGATCGCGAAGACTTCCTTTCTACATTATCCCTATGCCTCTACGCTCACTTCACTCATTTTGCTCCGTACGTAGTCACTTGTTGAAATATCTAGAAAGACAAATACTCCATATTTGGGAACAGAGGGAGGATTTTACTCCGTATTTGGGAACAGAGGGAGTATCACCATATGGAGGGAATAGTGGAAGCTTAAAATATGAACATGTCAATGGGAGGGAGTAAGCCCCATGCATGCATGCATGCAACATGCAACACTCACACATACACATGGACGCACGCAACACTCACGCACCCATGCGGCACACAGCACACGACGCAACACACACGCTCACGCTCAAGTGCTCAACCTACTCCCTATGTCCGTGAAAGGCTGTACATTTAAAGATTTACACATTGACCAGGGCATAATTAACGCCCAAAAGCAGCAGACTTATGTGTGCATCCGACCATTGAGAGAAGAAGATTAAATGAAGGTCATTGCATGCTGTAATTAAGGATAGACATGTAGCCTATACCTAGAGCACAAGTTGGTGCATTAGTCAATCAGTATCGATTTAGATTAAAGGCTAAATGCATTGGAAGTGTACATGTACTACACTCTTCGTTTTTTAGCTGATGTACACTCTTTCTTGGAAAACCGAGGGAGTACACATGCATGCACTCACATACACAGCCAGGGTGGTTCGCACGCAAGGGTTGGACTCCTGTCGCGCCTGCATAAAGTTTTGTTTAACTGATTTCTTTGCTCTGCCAACTGACAAGTGGGACCCAGAAACCAGGTGACAATTTAACCAGTCAACAAAGTGCCACGTCGACTATGTGGCCGGTCAGTAGGGTGTAATACGGTGCTCTACGATGAGCTAGTGATCGTATAATCACCGCAAAACTATATATAGTGACCAGAAGAGCGTATTGTTACATACGTTGACCGCTAGTGTATTTTCTCGTTTCAAATTAAGCCATATTAACCGGAAAGGACGAGTATGGACTAGTACTAGTACTGCTTTGATGTGTCCAACTTCACGAACGAGGAGAAGCTTGCTTACTCGCCTCTCCCCCACGCCTGGGTGGTTCGCGAGACGAGGGAGGTTTTGACTCCAGCGCCCTCTCCCTCTCTCTCACCCTTGCCCTCGCAGTGGACGTGCAGCGGTTCAATCGGTGTCAGATTGCCAGAAGCATATTGTACTGTTGTATCATCATTGTTGGACCATCCGAAGAGGCGAAGAGCCAAGTGAAAGGTTCACACGAGTACGAACTGTTGAACCTCCCGAAGAGGCAAAGAGCCAAGCGCAAGGTCTATAGGAGTTTGATACGTCTCCAACGTATCTAATTTTCCAAACACTTTTGCCCTTGTTTTGCACTCTAACTTGCATGATTTGAATGAAACTAACCCGGACTGACGCTGTTTTCAGCAGAACTACCATGATGTTGTTTTATGTGTAGAAAAGAAAAGTTCTCGGAATGTCCTGGAAATCCACGGAGGCACTTTTTGGAATTTATAAGAATTATTGGGCGAAAGAAATACACTAGGGGGCCCACACCCTGTCCACGAGACAGGGGGCGCCCCCCCTAGGGCGCGGCCTCCTATCTTGTGGGCCCCCTGGACCTCCTCCGACCTCAACTCCAACTCCATATATTCCGTCTCGGGGAGAAAAAAATCAGGGAAGAAGTTACATCACGTTTCACGACACGGAGCCGCCACCAAGCCCTAATCTCTCTCAGGAAGGCTAATCTGGAGTCCGTTCGGGGCTCCGGAGAGGGGGATTCGTCGCCGTCGTCATCATCAACCATCCTCCATCACCAATTTCATGATGCTCACCTCCGTGCGTGAGTAATTCCATCATAGGCTTGCTGGACCGTGATGGGTTGGATGAGATTACCATGTAATCAAGTTAGTTTTGTTAGGGTTTGATCCCTAGTATCCACTATGTTCTGAGATTGATGTTGCTATGACTTTGCTATGCTTAATGCTTGTCACTAGGGCCCGAGTGCCATGATTTCAGATCTGAACCTATTATGTTTTCACGAATATATGTGTGTTCTTGATGCTATCTTGCAAGTCTATAGTCACCTATTATGTGTTATGATCCGACAACCCCGAAGAGACAATAATCGGGATACTTCTCGGTGATGACCGTAGTTTGAGGAGTTCATGTATTCACTATGTGCTAATGCTTTGTTCCGGTTCTTTATTGAAAGGAGGCCTTAATATCCCTTAGTTTCCGTAAGGACCCCGCTGCAACGGGTAGGACAAAAGATGTCATACAAGTTCTTTTCCATAAGCACGTATGACTATTTACGAAATACATGCCTACATTACATTGATGAATTGGAGCTAGTTCTATATCACCCTATGTTATAACTATTGCATGAGGAATCGCATCCGGCATAATTATCCATCACTGATCCATTGCCTACAAGCTTTTCATATATTGTTCTTCGCTTATTTACTTTTCCATTGCTACTGTTAAACTACTACAAAAACCCAAAACCATTTATCTTTACTTTTGCTACCGATACCTTTATTATCATACCACTTTTGCTACTAAACACTTTGCTGCAGATACTAAGTGATCCAGGTGTGGTTGAATTGACAACTCAACTTCTAATACTCAAGAATATTCTTTGGCTCCCCTTGTGTCGAATCAATAAATTTGGGTTGAATACTCTACCCTCGATAGCTGTTGCGATCCCCTATACTTGTGGGTTATCAAGACTAATTTCTGGCGCCGTTGCCGAGGAGCATAGCTCTATTCTCTAAGTCACTTGGGATTTATATCTATTGATCACTATGAAGAACTTGAAAGACGCTAAGACCAAGATTTTGCCCTCAACTACGAGGGGAGGTAAGGAACTGCCATCTAGCTCTGCACTAGATTCTCCTTCCGTTATTAGTAAGCTTGCGACACCTAAACCTGCTACTGCTATGAATTCGATATGTCATGTTATTGATGATGCCACTACGCTATGCATGATGAAACTACTTACATGCATGATACTACTTTGCCATTAGGTGAATTTCTAGATGAACAACTTGCTAGAGTTAGGGGGATGAAATTATCGAAGATCCTATTCTTGATGAGAGTGATGATGAAGGTTCCCCAATGATTATGTATTACTGTTGTTCCTAAGGGTTATGTTATGAATGAAAAAGCTGTTATGGAAATCCTTGCTTGCAATGATAGAAATGATCTTAAGAAATTATTAGCTAAATGGAAGCGAAGTCTCTTAATGCTAGAATGAAACGCGATCCTGCTTTTGCTACTTCACCTATCGTATTCTTGATAAGGATTATGAATTCTCTGTTGATCTGATATTATTACTTTAGTGAATCTGATCCTTTTATGGCCTTGAATCTGAAACTGTTGTGGCACATCTTACAAAGTTGAATGATATAGCCACCTTGTTTACTAATGATGAGAAGTCTCGCTATTTATATATCCTTAAGATATTTCCGTTCTCATTAAAGGGTGATGCTAACACTTGGTATAATTCTCTTGCTCCTGGTTGTGTGCGTAGTCCCGAGGATATGATTTATTACTTCTCGCTAAATATTTCCTGCTCATAAGAAACAAGCTGCCTTATGGAAATATATAATTTTGTGCAAATCAAAGAAGAGAGTCTCCCACAAGCTTGGGGAGGCTTCTCCGATTATAATGCTTTGCTGATCATCCTCTTAAGAAAAATGAAATACTTGATATCTTTTATAATGGACTAACCGATGCTTCCAAGGACTACTTGGATAGTTGTGCTGGTTGTGTTTTCAAGGAAAGAACAATGATGAAGCTGAAATACTATTGAATAATATGTTGACTAATGAAAATGATTGGACTCTTCTGAGCCAGTTCGATGTAATTCTGAACCAGTTGAGCCAACTCCGAGCCTATTCCTAAACCCCTCCGAAGAAGAGAGGTGTTTTATTTCTCATCTGAAGATATGCAAGAGGCAAAGAAATCCATGAAAGAAAAAGGTATTAAAGCTAAAGATGTTAAGAATTTACCACCTATTGAAGAAATACATGGTCTTAATTTACCACCTGAAGAACCGCATTGTCTTGATAACCCGGCACAGGTGGTAAAGGTAAATTCTCTCTATAGATATGATAAAGTTGAAATACCCTCTACTAAATTTCATAGCCCATGGTTAGATGAATTTGACGACTTTATGGCTAGACAACAAAGTTTTAATGCTTATGTTGGTAGAGAGTTAAAGAATAATGCTTTCGAGATAGGACGCGTAGGTGATAATCTGGCTAGAGTTAAAGATGAACTTCACCGCGTTAGCAAATATGCTTCTATGGTTGCTACTCAAGCTGAGCAAGTACTTAAAGCTCAAAATGATTTACTTGATGAATTAAATAATAAAAATGACTTTGCTGTTAGAGTGGCTATTTGAACTGGTAGAATGACTCAGGAACCTTTGTATCCTGAAGGCCACCCTAAGAGAACCGAACAAGATTCTCAGAGAAATAGTTTAGAGGCACCTAGTTCTTCTAAAAAGAAGAAGAAGAAAAAGATAGAACTTTGCATGCTTCTAGTGAACCTGTCGTAGACACACCTGAGAATCCCAATGATATTTATATTTCGATCTTTGAAACTCAATCGGTGATGAACATGAACCTAGTGATGATGTTAATGATAATGTTCATGTTGATGCTCAACCTAGCAAAGATAATGATGTAGAGATTGAACCTTCTGTTGATCTTGATAACCCACAATCAAAGAATCAACGTTATGATAAGAGAGATTTTGTTGCTAGGAAGCACGGTAAAGAAAGAGAACCATGGGTTCTGAAACCCATGCCCTTCCCTCCTAAACCATCCAAGTCAAAGGATGATGAGGATTTTGAGCGCTTTGTGACATGATTAGACCTATTTTCTTACGTATGCGCTTAACTGATATGCTTAAAGTAAATCCTTATGCTAAGTATATGAAGGATATCATCACAAATAAAAGAAAGTTACCGGAAGCTGAGGTTTCCACCATGCTTGCTAATTACACTTTTAAAGGTGGAATACCAAAGAAACTAGGAGATCCGGGTGTACCAACTATACCATGCTCTATTAAAAGAAATTGTGTTAGAACTGCTTTATGTGATCTTGGAGCCGGTGTTAGTGTTATGCCTCTCTCTTTATATCGTAGACTTGAATTGAATAAGTTGACACCTACTAAAATATCTTTGCAAATGGCTGATAAATCAACTGCTATACCTGTCGGTATTTGTGAGGATCTGCCTTGTGACGCCCCCGATTTAATCGTACACTAATCATACACGCAAATGTGTACGATCAAGATCAAGGACTCACGGGAAGATATCACAACACAACTCTACAAATAAAATAAGTCATACAAGCATCATAATACAAGCCAGGGGCCTCGAGGGCTCGAATACAAGTGCTCGATCATAGACGAGTCAGCGGAAGCAACAATATCTGAGTACGAGACATAAGTTAAACAAGTTGCCATAAGATGGCTAGCACAAAGCTGGGATACAGATCGAAGAGGAGCAGGCCTCCTGCTCGGGATCCTCCTAGCTACTCCTGGTAAATCGTCGTGGGCTGCACGTAGTAGTAGGCACCTCCGAGTAGTAGTCGTCATCGACCGTGGCGTCGGCTCTGGGCTCCATCGTGCAGGTTGCAGCAATCGAGTAGAGGTAGGGGAACAAGGCAACCGTGAGTACTCATCCAAAGTACTGCAAGCAAGGAGCTACACTACATATGCATGGATATATGTGTAAAGGGCCATATCGATGGGTGAACTACAGAATGCCAGAATAAGAGGGGGATAGCTAGTCTTAGCGAAGACTACGCTTCTGGTCACCTGTCTTGCAACAGGTAGAGGAGGGCAAACTGAAGTCCTCCAAGTAACATCACATAGCAATAATCCTACCCGGCGATCCCCTCCTCATATCCCTGAGAGAGAGCGATCACCGGTTGTATCTGGCACTTGGAAGGGTGTGTTTTATCAAGTATCCGGTTCTAGTTGTCATAAGCTCAAGGTACAACTCCAAGTCGTCCTGTTACCGAAGATCACGGCTATTGAATAGATTAACTTCCTGCAGGGTGCACCATCTTACCCAAAGACGCTTGATCCCATTTGGCGGACACACTTTCTGGGTCATGCCCGCCGCAGAAGATCAACACGCCGCAGCCCTACCTAGGCTCAACAGAGAGGCCAGCACGCCGGTCTAAACCTAAGCGCAGCAGTGCAGGCCCATCATACGAGCACACACTGCACGCTTGCGTCTGTGATCGGAAGCAGACCTAGCCTAGTGGCGTTCAGTCCAATCCGCGCAGCGCCGCTCGATCGTGGCGTCACGAAGTGCCGGTGATACCACGACGCGGGATACCCATAACTACTCCGCGTAGATGGTTAGTGCGTATAAGCTCGTAGCCAACTCAGATCAAATACCAAGACCTCGTTAAGCATGTTAAGTATCCATGAGCGCCCGAACAGGGCGGGCCCACCTCTCTCTAGGCGGCCTCAACCTGCCTTGCCGCTCCGCCACAAAGATCCACTCATGGTGCTCCACCGGCCGACCCGACTTTAGTCTCACATGTATCATGTATAAGTATATAGTATATACCGTGATCACCTCCCGAGTGATCACGGCCCGATAGTATATAGCGGCGAGACGGACAAGAATGTAGGGCCACATATGAATGTACTAGCATCCTATACTAAGCATATAGGATTGCGGTAAGGTAACAACTTGATGGTAACAAGGACAAAGCTATGCAGCGGTATAGGAGTATCTGAAAGCGGTAACATGCTACACTACTCTAATGCAAGCAGTATAGAGAAGAGTAGGCGATATCTGGTGATCAAGGGGGGGGCTTGCCTGGTTGCTCTGGCAAGAGAGAGGGGTCGTCAACACCGTAGTCGAACTGGGCAGCAGCAGCGTCGGTCTCGTAGTCTACCGGAGAGAAGAGGGGGAAGAAACAATGAATACCAAGTAAACAGATGCATATCGATGCATGACATGACAAGTAGCGATGCTAGGCGTGCCCTAACGTGGTATGAGGAGGTACCGGTTAAGGGGAACATCCGGGAAAGTATTCCCGGTGTTTCGCGTTTTCGGGCAGGGGAGCCGGAGGGGGAAAGTTGCAGGTTCGATAGGTTAGGGGTGTGTGGCGGACGAACGGACTGCGTATCCGGATTTGTCTCGTCGTTCTGAGCAACTTTCATGTATAAACTTTTGCGATCCGAGCTACGGTTTAAAAGTTACGGATTTTTGAAGTTTAAGCCAATTTCTGAAATATTTTAAAAGCAGAAAAGGTTTATTGCATCAGCGATGGCGTCGAGATGCGTCAGCTCTGCTGACGATCAAACCGACAGTGGGACCCACTGTCAGCCTCTCTATCTAACAGAGGCTTAAGCGAACTAACATGGTTAGTTAGGGGCGTGGGCCCGGCGATCGATGACTAGTTAGCACTAATTAACTAACTAATTTAACCAACATTTTAATTAATCGTTTTATTTATTTTTCTTTTAAAAATGTTTTACTTTCGGGACCCACATGTCGGTGAGCCAGGGCTGCCACGTGGGCAGTTGACTTGGTCAACTTGGCCCGAGGGCCCAGTGATCGGTGACCCTGCTGCGTGGGGCCTGGCCCTGTTGGCGCCATGTCAGACGCGTCGCGGAGCTGCTCCGGCGACCCAAAGCACGGCGGGCTGTGGCGAGCAGCCCGGAAAGGCGCTAGAGGCACCATTGCCGCGGTTGGCTGCGTTCGGACGAGGCCTCGCCCGTGAGTCGAGCAGTGGTGTTGGCTTCGCGGAGTTGGTCGGGAACGGCGGCGCGGCGGACGAGGGTGGCGGAGGCAAGGTTCGGCGGCGACGACACGGCGTTGCGGTGCGTTTTGGCGAACTAAGGAGCTGGGCGAGGTGTGCGTGTTGGCGAGGCTAGCGGTCATGAGCCCGTGATCAAAAGGTCACCGAGTCTCGCCGGCGGACGAGATCTGCGGTGATGCCTTCGGCACTCGCCGAGATAGGGCTAGGAGGCACGAGAGGCGAGAGGAAGGGCTTGTCGGGCTGTGGCTCGATGCTGCGTCGCCTGGAGCACCGATGGCTCGCAGGTGCGGAGGCCAAGACGCGCGCGCATGGCCGTGGCGGCCATGGCGGGCGGCGGAGCTCGGTAACGTGATGGAGCGGCTACGGCTAGGCAGAGGGACAGGGGAGAGCGGGGAGAGGAGGGCGAGCTCACAGTGGAGTCGTAGGGAGTGGCAACGAGCTCGGGGACGGCGCGAGGTAGCCGGAATCGAAGACGATGGCAGCGGTGCCCGAGGAAGAAGATGAAGACGGGACGGCGATGTAGTGGCTCCCGTCCCCAATGGCTTGCTGCAGAGGATGTAGTCGACGACAGCGGTGCTCGGGAACGCGTTGGCGAGGCGCTGCGTGGACGGTGGCCACGTCGACGGCGATCGGTGGCGACGAGCTCGCCCGATCGAGCTCGGGATCGAGCGAGAGGAGAGGGGAGAGGTGGATCTGGGGGAGGAGAGGCGCAAGTGGGTGAGGGGAGACGAGGGGAGCCCGAGGCGTCGCCCTTATCCTCTCCTCGGCAAGGCCAGCGAGGTGGTCGGGGTCGACCATGCCCCTGTAGCGATACGGAGCAGGGGAACAGGAAGGGGAGGGAGCGACCGGTGAGGGGGGGTCGGCCGGGCCAGGGGCTGGCCGGCTGGGCCAGGTGGGCTTGGCCCAGTTTGGCCAGGGGGGTGGGGGGTTTCCTCCCTCTCCTTTTTGGTTTCATTTTTCTTTTCTTATTTTTCCTTTTCTGTTTTAATTTATTTAAAATACCCAAACACTTTACAAAAATGTGTGCACCCCACCATAATTATCTTTGTAATATTTGACAACCCCCGAACATTTTAGTTTTAATTTTTGAAAACTTTTATTGTCATTATAATTTTGAATTTTAATTTGAAACCGTTTGATCTAACCCGTGGTTAACTACAAGTGATGAGGTGGCGTGGCACCATCACGTGAGATTCTGTAGCATGATTATCCGGTGTTACAAATCTCCTCCACTACAAGAAATCTCGCCCGAGATTTAGGAGGTAGAAAGGAAGAGTCGGGGTATTCATCACGAAGGCGGTCCTCGCGTTCCCGGTGGCCGTCTTGAGTGATTTGACCATTGGACTTTGAGGAACTTGATCGCCCGGCGTGTGCGGCGTTCAGCTTGGTCGAGAATGCGGACGGATGCTCTTTATAGGAGAGGTCCTGTTGCAATTCGAGCACTTCATGGTCCTTTGCTCGGATTGGGTCCTTGAAGCAGCGTCGGAGTTGTGACACGTGGAACACATCGTGAACTGAGAAAGGTTCGACGGAAGCTCCAGATTGATAGGCCACTTTTCCACGCCTTTCGAATAGTGAATGGGCCAATATAGCGAGGAGCTAGCTTGCCCTTGATCCCGGCGGTGAGCACCCTTCATTGGTGTAGCGAAGATAGGCCTTTTCGCCAAAGTTGATAGACCATGTCTTTGTGATGACGGTCATAATTACTCTTTTAGCGTGGTCGAGCAGTCTTGAGATTCTCGCGAATAATGCGGACTTGTTCTTCGCATGTTGGATAATATCCGGACGAAGAGTGGGCGTTCCCGATTTCGACCAGTTCAGAGGGTTCGGCACTTTCGTCCATATAACACTTGAAGGGGCCATCTTGAGACTAGCTTGATAGCTATTATTATAAGAGAACTCAGCATACGGAGAGATTCCTCCACTTCTTGCGAAGGAAATAACACAAGCTCGAAGCATGTCTTCGAGAACTTGGTTGACACGTTCAACTTGCCCTTGCGACTGCGGATGAAACGCAGTAGTGAAAGATAAATGAGTCCCCATAGCTTCTTGAAAACTTGCCCAGAATCTTGAAGTGAATAAGCTGCCACGGTCAAGCTGATAACCAGTGGAATACCGTGAAGTGAAACAATTCTGGACATATAGAGCGTTGCAAGCTGACTAGCAGTGATCGTTTCCTTGACCGCCAGAAAATGAGCAACTTTAGAAAGCCGGTCAATGACGACAAGAATAGCATCATTACCTTTCTGCGATTTGGGAAATCCGGTGGCGAAGTCCATTTCAACATGGTCCCATTTCCATTCGGAATAGAGATAGGTTGCGAGTTCCGGCAGGCCTTTGATGTTACGCTTTGATCTGACAACAAGCGTCACACTCAAACAACATAGCGAGCAATGTCTTGCTTCATATTAGACCACGAATCTCGGCGAATGTCTTGATACATCTTCGTACTACCGGGATGGATACATAGAGGCGTATCATGAGCTTCTTTCATAACCTTCTCGAGTCATATTCAGGTTTTCCTTCTTACACGGCACCACTAGGCGGCCTTTGAAGTACAAGGCGCCATCATCGCAATAGTGAAGAATGAGGATTTCCTTCTTTGAGGTCGCGCTTAATCTTGTAGACTTGAGTCATATCCTGCATTGTCTTTATGGTGCCCACGAGATCGGGTTCGACAGCCCAGGTATAGAGGGAACCACAGGAAACCACACGGAGATTCATCTTGTGGGACTCGGAGGGGGGGAGCGAGTGCACGGAGGAACAATATGGAGGTTCAGCTTTCTGAATTCTTCAACAAGTGGGGCTGAACTTTGTGAACTGAAGGTGGTTCTTGAGAAGACTTGCGGCTCAAGGCATCAGCCATTACATTAGCCTTGCTGGCGTATAGGAAATACCCAAATCAAAGTCTGCAGCAGTCTCCATCCATCTCTGCCGACGGAGGTTCAGGTCTGGCTGAGTAAACAGATACTTCAGACTTTGGTGGTCAGTGAAGATCTCGCAACGATTACCGAGAAGGTAATGTCACCACTGTTTTAGCGCATGAATGACAGCAGCAAGCTCGAGGTCGTGAACTGAGTAGTTCTCTTCGTGAGGGCGCAATTGTCGAGAGGCATAAGCAACCACTTTGCGCTCTTGCATTAGGACACCGCCTAATCCTTGACGAGAAGCGTCGCAGTAAATGACGAAGTCCTTCTTAGTATCGGGAGGAGCTAGCATGGGGCAGAAGTCAACTTGTCTTTGAGTGCTGGAAACTTTCCCGACATTTATCATCCATTGGAATTTGGCGCCCTTATACAGCAAGTTAGTCGGAGGCTGGCAATCTTGGAGAAGTTCTCGGCGAATCGACGGCAATAGCTGGCGAGACCGAGAAAACTTCGACTTATAACGTTCTTGGAGGAGTCCAATCAAGAATAGCCTGAACTCATTCGGGGTTGACGGCAATACCATCCTTAGAGATGACATGCCCAAGATAGGTTACTTCGGAAGCCGAATTCACACTTGGAGAACTTGGCATATAGTTGATGCTCTCGTAGCTTTTCTAGCACAAGGCGAAGATGTTCACATGTTCTTCTTCATTCTTGGAAAATATCAAGATATCATCCGGATAAACCACGACGAACTTGTCGAGGTAATCCATGAATATATAGTTCATCAGGCGAGAGAAGGTGGCTGGAGCATTGGTTAAGCCGAAAGACATGACGGTGTACTCGTATGAACCATAACGAGTCACAAATGCGGTCTTGGGGATAACCTCCTCACGAACATGGATCTGGTGGTAACCCAACCTCAAGTCGAGTTTAGAGAACACTGATGAACCAGCCAGTTGATCATACAGATCATTGATCCGAGGAAGAGGATACTTATTCTGAATGGTAGCTTGATTTATAGGACGGTAGTCTTGGACCAATCGGTTTGTCCCATCCTTCTTGTTGACAAAGAGAGAAGGTGCTCCCCAAGGAGAGCAACTTGGGCGAATGAAACCACTTTGAAGAGATCTGTCGATTTCCTTCTTTAGCTCAAGGAGTTCATCGGCGACATCTTGTAGGGTCGCTTGGCTATAGGAGTGGTGCTGGTTTCAAGTCGATGAAGAATTCGACAGCTCTAGGGGAATCCTAGAAGTTCTTCAGGAAGAGCGTCTTGGAAATCGCGAACAGCGGGAATGTTTTCAATGCCCTCGAGGGTGCGGCGTTCAATGCATTCAATGCATAGAGCCTTGCCTCGGCATCTGAACGCACGAGCATTGTAGCTTATTATTTCATCGAGAAGGGTGTAGCAGATGGGACGGTCTTAGTGGCGCAAAGCGATGGACGCGAGATGCGCTTTCAACCAATCCATCCCCAAAATGAGGTCGATGTTAGGCGTCTTGAGGATAATGGGTGAGGCATAGAATTCCAGCCCTTGATTTCCACGGGACGTCGGCGCCAACCATGGAGGTTTGACATTGTCCCAAGGGGTTTTACCACTACCGAAGAGTTCATCTCCTCACACTTAACGTCGTGCTTGTATGCAAAGTCTTGACATGAATGAATGCGATGCTCTGAATCGAATAAAACAGATCAGTACTGAATTTACGAGGAGTGTACCCATCACAAGAGCAGGTTGGTCTTGAGCTTCGTTCGGATCAACGTGGTTGGCCTGAACTTCGACCATAAGGCTTGGCATTGTTGTTGCGGGGTTGGGTGTTTCCACGGCCGATCATTTGGAAGGGCCAGCTGATTACGGTTCGGTTGCATTCTCGACCACGGTGCCTGGTTGTCCTTTGAAGCACAAGCCATTATTGGGGTGGGAGCAGAGCTTGGGGTGGTGGAGCTGGAAGCTTTGGCTGCTTAGTTGAAGTAGGCGACGAGGTGCAGCATAGCTCGCCTTGGAGCAGTGCATTCGGCTGGTACATGCTGTTGGGAATCCATATCTTACGCCTGCGAGGGCGGGCCGAAGATGAGCCCGTGTCGCAGTTCGCGCTGTTAGAGCTCTGGTATTCCTGCAGACCAGTTTCGACATTGATAGCTTTGTTCACCAAGGTGGCGAAATCAGCAAAGTCGTGCACTAGAAGTGCAAGCTTGATGTCAGCTTGAAGGCCGTCACGGAACTTCTCTTGTCTGCGTGCATCAGTTGCAATATCCTCTTCAGCATAGCGAGACAAGTCCAGGAACTCTCGCTGATAAGCTTCAATAGTCTTGTTGCCTTGGGTGAGGTTGCGGAACTCACGCTTCTTCCGGTCCATGACCCATTGTGGGATGAAGCGGGCACGGAAAGCAGCTTGGAAGTCTGGCCAGGTGATGAGTGTTCCAAGCTGGCGAGAACGCGCTGTGGCTGTCCCACCATTGAGTTGCGGGTCCCTTCAGGAAGAAGGAAGCAAAAGTGACATAGTGGCAGGGGCTACATCAGCAGACTCCATCTCATAGGTGATGTCACGGAGCGATCATCGACATCCGATGGCTGGGTTGAGCTGCGGTACCTGCTGGGGTTCAGCGTATGAAATCCTGCGAGTTGTTGTGTTAATTCTTTGGTTCATATTGGGGCGAGGAAAGCGAGCCATCATGTTTTCCATGGTGGCGATTCATCTCAAGCTGTTGGATCATACCGGCCATGTACTCGGCGGTGGTGGGAAGTTGCCACCACGACCACGACCAGCTGGTCTAACCATCCTGCTAATATATAACAGGGGTAGTTCAGCATTTGAGAAATTATGCAAAGGACAAGAATCATTCATGATGAAACATGCATAATGAAAGCAGCATGATAGAAACTACATAGTAGTCGGCATATCTTACAAAAGGGATCATGCATAGAGTTTGGTACACAGAGTTCAGTACATAGACTAAGACATCATAGGCGGCACGCAGCTCATGGCGAATGCATCTAACACTAACAAGCAGGCCTACATCAGTCCCACGCGGCATCTGCGGAGGTAGCTGTAGCTGAAAGCTGGTAGTGTGGCAGCGGATAGTCCTCCACGTCGGTGACACAGGGGCGCGGATACTCACAGTGCTGAACCCGGCGTCCAGTGGCGAAGAGGACCAAGCGCGGAGAGTAGCCTCCCACGTCGCCAACCGACACCACAGGGCATCACGGTCTGGCTGGGTAGATCGCGAGCGCGGCAGCTCTCCGGATCGGACAAAGGGTGCGATGGCGTCGAGCACGGTAAAGGTCTTGACGGGTAATGTACAACTCGTGGCGAAGAGCTCGGTTAGCTTGATCCAGCCCATCGCATGCGAACAAAGTTCTGATGGTAGAAGGGCTCTCTGGTGACTGTGGAGTAGGCAGCAGTGTAGTAACCCTCCTCACCAACATCAGACGCGATAGCAATGTGCACGAAGGGGAGGTGTCCAACTCTCGATACTCTCCACGAAGGCGTGTCGAGCAGCATAAGCAGCATCGTGGACTGCCATATCGATAGTCACCCCAACACCATGTGCGGTGTGCAGACGCGATGGTGGAGTCATACTCCGAGAGTAGAGGTGGACGATGGCGGCATCGCTCTGGTTAAAGTCTGGTACTCCTCATAGGCGGTGTACTCAGGGTGCAGCGATAACCCAGATAGGTCATCATCTCGGCTAGCACCGCATGTGATCCCGAGGCACCAATGGCCGTCGTGTGGCGCACGACCTGCCTCGTGGGTTCCATCCCGAAAACAAAGACGTTTCAAAGGAGTCAAATGGCGGTGTGAAATTGATCAAAATACAATTCAAGAAACAACTATGGCTTTATCCAACTTTGGGGTGAATGTGGTCACGGGATCCTAGCGTTAGTTAGTAAAATCGTTTAACCCGAGTAGAAGAGAGTTCGAGTCCCGAGTAAAGGTCGAGGGTAAAAGATCCTAGTACCACCCGATGGCGACGTGGGCCCGTAAGGCACACAACCAAGTTAGTAAAAGTTTTTGCAATGTCTAGACTCGACTTCGGCCAAGGAGTGTGGAAAGGGGATTCCTACAGGCAGTCGGCTCTGATACCAACTTGTGATGCCCCCGATTTAATCGTACACTAATCATACACGCAAATGTGTACGATCAAGATCAAGGACTCACGAGAAGATATCACAACACAACTCTACAAATAAAATAAGTCATACAAGCATCATAATACAAGCCAGGGGCCTCGAGGGCTCGAATACAAGTGCTCGATCATAGATGAGTCAGCGGAAGCAACAATATCTGATCTAGACATAAGTTAAACAAGTTGCCATAAGATGGCTAGCACAAAGCGGGATACAGATCGAAGAGGAGCAGGCCTCCTGCACAGGATCCTCCTAGCTACTCACAGTGGTAAATCGTCGTGGGCTGCACATAGTAGTAGGCACCTCGGAGTAGTAGTCGTCATCGATTGTGGCGTCGCACCTGGGCTCCATCGTGCAGTTGCAGCAATCGAGTAGAGGTAGGGGAACAATGGGGAACAAGGCAACCGTGAGTACTCATCCAAAGTACTACATAAGCAAGGAGCTACACTACATATGCATGGATATATGTGTAAAGGGCCATATCGTGGGGTGAGCTGCAGAATGCCGAATAAGAGGGGATAGCTAGTCTTAGCGAAGACTACGCACGGTCACTGTCTTGCTTGGTAGAGGAGGGCAAACTGAAGTCCTCCAAGTAACATCACATAGCAATAATCCTACCCGCGATCCCTCCTCATATCCCTGAGAGAGAGCGATCACCAGTTGTATCTGGCACTTGGAAGGGTGTGTTTGTATCTGGTTCTAGTTGTCATAAGCTCAAGGTACAACTCCAAGTCGTCCTGTTACCGAAGATCACGGCTATTCGAATAGATTAACTTCCCTGCAGGAGTGCACCATCTTACCCAGCACACTTGATCCCATTTGGCCGGACACACTTTCCTGGGTCATGCCCGGCCGCGGAAGATCAACACGTCGCAGCCCTACCAAGGCTCAACAGAGAGGCCAAGACGCGGTCTAAACCTAAGCGCAGAGGAGTGCAGGGCCCATCGCCTGAGCACACACCTGCACGTTGCGTCTGTGCCGGAAGCAGACCTAACCTAGTGGCGTTCGGTCCAATCCGGGCGCGCGCTCGATCGTGGCGTCACGAAGTGCTTCGGCTGATACCACGACGCCGGGATACCCATAACTACTCCCGCGTAGATAGTTAGTGCGTATAAGCTCCTAGACAACTCAGATCAAATACCAAGACCTCATTAAGCGTGTTAAGTATCCGCGAACGCCGAACAGGGCCAGGCCCACCTCTCTCCTAGGCGGCCTCAACCTGCCCTGTCGCTCCGCCACAAAGATCCACTCGCGGGTGCTCCACTAGCCGACCCGACTTTAGTCTCACATGTATCATGTATAAGTATATAGTATATACCCTTGATCATCTCCCGAGTGATCACGGCCCGATAGTATAGCACGGCAGACGGAAAAGAATGTAGGGCCACAAATGAATGTACTAGCATCCTATACTAAGCATATAGGATTGCAGGTAAGGTAACAACAGTGGTAACAAGGACAGGCCATGCAGCAGTATAGGAGTATCTGAATGCAGTAACATGCTACACTACTCTAATGCAAGCAGTATAGAGAAGAGTAGGCGATATCTGGTGATCAAGGGGGCTTGCTGGTTGCTCTGGCAAGAGAGTGGGGTAAATCAACACCGTAGTCGAGCGGGCAGCAGCAGCGTCGGTCTCGTAGTCTACCGGAGAGAAGAGGGGGAAGAAACAATGAATACCAAGTAAACAGATGCATATCGATGCATGACATGACAAGTAGCGATGCTAGGCGTGCCCTAACGTGGTATGAGGAGGTACCGGTTAAGGGGACATCAGGAAAGTATTCCGGTGTTTAGCGTTCAGGCGAGGGGCGGAGGAAAGTTGCAGGTTCGATAGGTTAGGGGTGTTGGCGGACGAACGGACTGCGTATCCAGATTCGTCTCGTCGTTCTGAGCAACTTTCATGTATAAACTTTTGCGATCCGAGCTACGGTTTAAAAGTTACGGATTTTTGAAGTTTAAGCCAATTTTTGAAATATTTTAAAAGCAGGAAAGGTTTATTGCGTCAGCAGTGACGTCAGCACTGCGTCAGCTCTGCTGACCAGTCAAACTGACAGGTGGGACCCACTGTCAGCCTCTCTATCTAACGAGAGGCTTAAGCGAACTAACATGGTTAGTTAGGGGCGTGGGCCCCGGTGATCGATGACTAGTTAGCACTAATTAACTAACTAATTTAACTAACATTTTAATTAATCATTTTATTTATTTTTCTTTTAAAAATGTTTTACTTTCGGGACCCACATGTCAGTGAGCCAAGGCTTCCACGTGGGCAGTTGACTTAGTCAACTTGGCCCTTGAGGCCCCATGATCGGCCAGCCAGCGTGGGGCCACGGCCTGTGGCGCCACGTCAGACGCGTCGCGGAGCTGCTCCGGCGACCAAAGCACTGGTGGCCTGGGAGCAGCCCGGAAAAGCGCTAGAGGCACCATTGCCTTGCTGTTGGCTGCGTTCGGACGAGTCCTCGCCCGTGAGTCGAGCAGTGGTGTTGGCCGCCGAGTTGGTCGGGAACGGCGCGGCGGCGGGGTGGCGGAGGCAAGGTTCGGGCGGCGGCGGCACCGGCGTTGTGGTGCGTTTTGGCGAACTAAGGAGCTGGGCGAGGTGTGCGTGTTCGGCGAGGCTAGCGGTCGCGAGCCCGTGACCAAAGGTCACGAGTCTCGCCGGCGGCGAGATCTGTGGCGATGCATTCGCGCTTCGCCGAGATAGGGCTAGGAGGCACGAGAGGCGAGAGGAAGGGCTCGTCGGGCTGTGGCTCGATGCTGCGTCGCCTGGAGCACCAGTGGCTCGCTGAGTCGCGAGCAGCAGCGGCGCAGCGGCCGGCGGCCATGGCGGCGGCGGAGCTTCGATAACGTGATGGGCGGCTACGGCTAGGAAGAGGGACGGGGAGCGGGGAGAGGAGGCGAGCTCACGGTGGAGTCGAGGGAGTGGCAACGAGCTCGGGGGGGCGCGGTAGCGGAATCGAAGGCGATGGCAGCGGTGCCCGAGGAAGAAGATGAAGACGGGACGGTGATGTAGTGGCTCCGTCCCCAATGGCTTCTTCGAGAGGGCGTAGTCGGCGACGGCGGTGCTTTCGGAGCAGCGTTAGCGGCGCGGCGTGGGCGGTGGCCACGTCGGCAGCGATCGGTGGCGGCGAGCTCGCTTGATCGAGCTCGGGATCGGCGAGAGGAGAGGGAGAGGTGGATCTGGGGAGGAGAGGCGCAAGTGGGTGAGGGGAGGCGAGGGAGCCAGGCGCCGCATCATATCCTCTCTCGGCGAGGCCAACGAGGTGGTCGGGGTCGACCATGCCCTATGTATCACGGAGCGGGGAACAGAAGGGAGGGAGGGCGACCGGTGAGGGGGGTCGGCGGGCGAGGGTTGGCTGGTGGGCAGTGGGCAGCCCGGTTTGGCGAGGGGGTTTCCTCCCTCTCCTTTTAGTTTCGTTTTCTTTTCTTATTTTTCCTTTTCTGTTTTAATTTATTTAAAATACCCAGACACTTTACAAAAATGTGTGCACCCCACCATAATTATCTTTGTAATATTTGACAACCCCCGAACATTTTAGTTTTAATTTTTGAAAACTTTTATTGTCATTATAATTTTGAATTTTAATTTCGAAACCGTTTCGATCTAACCCGTGGTTAACTACAGTGACAGAGGTGACGTGGCACCATCACGTGAGATTACTGTAGCATGATTATCCGGGTGTTACATGCATGTTGTGGTTGCAAATGTCACTATCTTAACGGACTTTGTTATTCTTGATATTCCCGAGGATGATAGTATGTCTATTATCCTTTGTAGACCTTTTATTAATACTGCAGGGGCTGTTATTGATTGCAACAAAGGCAATGCCACTTTTCATGTTAATGGTAATGAGCATACGGTACACTTTCCGAGGAAACAATCTCAAGTTCATAGCATCAATTCTATTGAAAAAGTTCCAACTATTATTTTTGGAGGTTTTGAATTTCCTCTCCCTACTGTCAACAAAAAGTATGATATTCTTATTGTTGGGGATTTTCGTATCCCCGCTGAGGTAACTTAGTGTTATTTGAAATTTCTCCGGTTCCGTGTTATTCGGAATGAGTTTGTTAACAAGACTTGATCAACCTTGTTAGTGGGTTCATTTTGATGATCACGAGATGGATGAAACTAGAAGGCACAACCTTCTGTACCCTCTTTTTACTTTCTATTATTTAGAATAAATAAAGCAAAAATAGCATTATCCGTCTGTTTTTTGAATTATCCGTGCATTAAAAATAGTCCGGAAATAAAAGTGCTCCAAATGCCCTGCAAATCTAGTATGATTTTTTCTGGAATATTTGAGGATTTTAGGCACTGAAAACACTGCAGGAAGGGCAAGCACCAGGCCACGAGAGAGGAGGGCGTGCCCCCCTGTAGGGCGCGCCCCTGTCTCGTGGGACCCTGGTGGTTCCCATCCACTTATGCCAGCACCCACACACTTCATCTTCCACCCAAAAAAATCCCCATCCAGCTCAAGCATGAGTTCTAGCTCGTTTTGCTGCGATTTTCGATCTCTTAGCTCAAAGCTCCATTCACAAAACTGCTTTGGGAGATTGTTGCTTGGTATGTGACTCCTCCATTGGTCCAGTTAGTTTTTGTTCTAGTGCTTTATTCATTGCAAATTTTTGCTGCATAGGTGACCATGTTCTTGAGCTTGCATGATAAATTTTTGAGGTCCCAAGCAATTCCAATGCATGATATAGGCTCTAGGCGCTTGTAGGAGTAGTTGCTATCAATCTTGTTTAGTTTTATTCACTTTTATTTTGAAGTTATTAAAATTTCAGAAATTTTCAGAAAATTTGAAGGAGGCTCTTTAAAGGCTCTTCTAGCCAAAGCTCTAAGGAAAAACAAGACAAAGAGAAGGAAAAGCCCAAGTATAATCTTCCTCGCTTAGCGGAAGTACGGTCGTGTGAATGGCCATGCGAGGATTTCTTGAAAGAAGCCGGAATTCATGAAGATTTTTATGCTTTAATCGAGACTGCAGGCCTCACCGGTTTCATCAACGACGGAATCGATTAGTATCTCTTACTTACCAATACTTTCGTGCAAAACTTTTATTATTATCCTAAGAAGTCACCGCCTGTAGTATCATTTCATTTATATGATGAATTCAAAGAAATGTCTTTACGTCACTTTTGTGCGGTATGTAGGATACCATATGAGGGAGAATTAGAGGAACCCCATCGTGAAGATGTGGATGGCTTTGTTAAAACTATTGCTGTGGAAGAGCCAACGAAGGGCTCTGAGGCAAAAGTCTCTAGCATACACTTTCCTGTTTTACGCTACTTTGCCATATTTGCTAGTAGATGCTTGATTGGTCGTGGAAATAGTGGAAATTTGAGCGTTCCAGATATTATTATTCTTCAACATGCTTTGCTGGGAGACAACACTTTTAGTATGGGTGCCGTCGTTGCTAAACGGCTAGCCCTGAATCATACAAAAGGCCCCATATTTGGAGGTATCTATGCGACACGTCTTGCTGAACATTTTCAGATACCCATTAGGCACTATGAGGAGGATGAGATAAAGTTGCATCCTCACATTTTAGATTACAAGAGCATGGTAGCACACAAGTTTATTGTTGACAATGAAAGAAGATGCTCTTGTATAGACTTAGATTCAATAAGAAACACTTTGAGTTTATTATTTTGCCTGCACCTCTGTTGTTTGACTTGCTTGCAGAAAATCGTCTTGTCACGCTGGAAGCGGTGAATAATCATCGAGCTCAAGCTTTTACTCCAGAACCTGAACCTGAGCCAGAACCTGAGCTGGATCCTTATCGTGAATCATCTGTCCAGTGGGATCTGGAGATGACCAGCCAGTGGTATCCCGATTACACCTCCCTTTACACCGGGGAGAGTAGCGGCGGTCATTGGTGTTAGACCAACTTAGGCCAAAAGCCTAAGCTTGGGGGAGTACGTATATCTCACCGACTATACATTCATGTTCACACACTAGTCGTCAGTGCTCATACTCTTTCATTGTATTATCCATGCTAGTTTAATTTTATTTTTCTAGTTTTTATTCGTGTGTGTTTGGTAAACCTTAAGAAAAACCAAAAAAATTAGTTAGTTTAATTTCCATGCTTGTAGAAGAAATTAAAATGAAAACCCAAAAAGATTTCTCGTTCTTCTTTTACTTGTTCGGAGCTTTCCCGTGTAAATAGTTTTATTTTCTTTTCTTTCTTTTGGGGGTCGAGAAGACCATATTGAAAATGCTTAGTGGCTCTTATATGCATGATTGTTTATTTAATTTAGAGCTCATATTACTTGTCTTCTCTCTTGAGTTGAATGCTTGCAGATTCCAGCTTAGTCCAATGCACGTGCACTCTTATTATTATACACATCGTTCGGTCGTGCGAGTGAAAGGCAATAATGACGATATATGATGAACTTATTGGGATGAGAAAGGCTGATATGAACTCGACCTCTTTTGTTTTTGTAAATATGATGAGTTCATCGTTTCTGAATCAGCTTATTATGAAGTAAACATATTTGCAATGACATTTAGAGAGTATAGTTGCTTGTGCCATGCTTGATTAGCTATGAGTTATAATGATTTACCTTGCGTGCCAACATGCTATTAGAATGATTATGATGTGGTATGATGGGATGGTATCCTCCTTTGAATGAATTGAGCGACTCGACTTGGCACATGTTCACACATGTAGTTGAATCAAATTAACATAGCCTTCATGATATTTATGTTCATGGTAGATTATATCCTACTCATGCTTGTTCTCGGTGTGAATTAATTTTAATGCATGTTTATGACTGTTGTCGCTCTCTCGGTTGGTCGCTTCCAGTCTTTTGCTAGCCTTCACTGTACTAAGTGGGAATACTGCTTGTGCATCCAAACTCCTTAAACCCCAAAGTTGTTCCATATGAGTCCACTATACCTTCCTATATGCGGTATTTACCTGCCGTTCCAAGTAAATTTGTATGTGCCAAACTCGAAACCTTCAAATGAAATTCTGTTTTGTATACTCGAGCAGCTCATGTTACAACTAGGTCTGCCTATATCTTCCATGCTAGGTGGGTTATTCTCAAGAGGAGTGGACTCCGCTCCTCATTCACGAGAAAGGGCCGGTAACCGGGATGCCCAGTCCCATGATCCAAAAAGATCAAAGCAAATCAAAATAATTAAACAAAACTCCCCCAGGGCTGTTGTATGTTGGAGGCACTCATTGTTTCGAGCAAGCCATGGATTGATGCTTGTTGGTGGTTGGGGGAGTATAAACCTTTACCATTCTTTTTGGGAACTGTCTATAATGCATGTAGTATGGAAGATACAGCCATCTCATAGTTGTTGCGTTGACAGTGAAAGTATGCCGCTCAAAATGTTATTCAATCTCTATTTTAAATTAAAGCTCTGGCACCTCTACAAATCCCTGCTTCCCTCTGCGAAGGGCCTATCTATTTACTTTTATGTTGAGTCATCACTCTTCTTATTAAAAGCACCTGCTGGAGAGCACACTGTCATTTGCATTCATTATTATTGGTTTATATTGGGTATGACTTGACTGGATCTCTTTTACCATGAATTACAATGTTTAGTCAGTCCTTGATCTTTAAAGGTGCTCTGCATTTATGTTTTGCGGTCTCAGAAAGGCCTAGCGAGATACCATTCTATTATATCATGTTATAATTATTTTGAGAAAGTGTTGTCATCTGAGTTTTATTATTATGGCTCGCTAGCTGATTATGTTATTGATATGAGTAGTTGTGAGACCTATGTGTTATTGTGAGTATGGTTAGTTCATAATATTTGCTGAAACTTGAATGTTGGCTTTTCATGTTTACAACAACAAGAGCAAACAGAGTTTGTAAAAGTTTTTCTTTATCACTTTTAGTTTATCAACTGAATTTCTTGAGGACAAGCAAAGGTTTAAGCTTGGGGGAGTTGATACGTCTCCAACGTATCTACTTATCCAAAAACTTTTGCCCTTGTTTTGGACTCTAACTTGCATGATTTGAATGAAACTAACTCGGACTGACGCTGTTTTCAGCAGAACTACCATGATGTTGTTTTATGTGTATAAAAGAAACGTTCTCAGAATGTCCTGGAAATCCACGGAGGCACTTTTTGGAATTTATAAGAATTATTGGGCGAAAGAAATACACCAGGGGGGCCACAGCCTGTCCACGAGACAGGGGGGAGCGCCCCCTAGGGCGCGGCCTCCTATCTCGTGGGCCCCCTGGACCTCCTCCGACCTCAACTCCAACTCCATATATTCCGTCTTGGGGAGAAAAAAATCAGGGAGAAAGTCTCATCGCGTTTCACGACACGGAGCCGCCGCCAAGCCCTAATCTCTCTCGGGAGAGCTGATCTGGAGTCCGTTCGGGGCTCCGGAGAGGGGGATTCGTCGCCGTCATCATCATCAACCATCCTCCATCACTAATTTCATGATGCTCACTGTCGTGCGTGAGTAATTCCATCACAGGCTTGCTGGACGGTGATGGGTTGGATGAGATTTACCTTGTAATCAAGTTAGTTTTGTTAGGTTTTGATCCCTAGTATCCACTACGTTCTGAGATTGATGTTGCTATGACTTTGCTATGCTTAATGCTTGTCACTAGGGCCCGAGTGCCATGATTTCAGATCTGAACCTATTATGTTTTCACGAATATATGTGTGTTCTTGATCCTATCTTGCAAGTCTATAGTCACCTATTATGTGTTATGATCCGACAACCCCGAAGTGACAATAATCGGGATACTTCTCGGTGATGACCGTAGTTTGAGGAGTTCATGTATTCACTATGTGCTAATGTTTTGTTTCGGTTCTCTAAAAGGAGGCCTTAATATCCCTTAGTTTCCATAAGGACCCAGCTGCAACGGGAGGGTAGGACAAAAGATGTCATACAAGTTCTTTTCCATAAGCATGTATGACTATTTACGGAATACATGCCTACATTGCATTGATGAATTGGAGCTAGTTCTATATCACCCTATGTTATAACTATTGCATGAGGAATCGCATCCGGCATAATTATCCATCACTGATCCATTGCCTACGAGCTTTTCATATATTGTTCTTCGCTTATTTACTTTTCCGTTGCTACTGTTACAACTACTACAAAAACCCAAAACCATTTATCTTTACTTTTGCTACCGATACCTTTATTATCATACCACTTTTGCTACTAAACACTTTGCTGCAGATACTAAGTTATCCAGGTGTGGTTGAATTGACAACTCAACTGCTAATACTCAAGAATATTCTTTGGCTCCCCTTGTGTCGAATCAATAAATTTGGGTTGAATACTCTACCCTCGAAAGCTGTTGCGATCCCCTATACTTGTGGGTTATCAGAGTTGTCGTCCTAGTAGGAGTGTACTACAACTATAGCGAACGATGCTACTATATGATGCCGCCACGTCGCATATATCCAAAGTTGTGCCACCTTTTTTTTTCTCAAATAGCGTGTTGGAGCCCGTGCAACAACCACACAAGTTGCACGTACACATAACACAGTACTAGTAATAAATTCTAAAGGACAAATGCCAGTATGCCACACAAGTTCATCTCCAATTCATGTGATAAATTTGTGCACGACTAGTCTACATATATTCACAGCGCTACCGTTAACAATTTACCGTACTCCACTTACACGTTATAGATGGGCTACATGTACTCCTCCGGTTCCGGTCCAGTGTTCTTCATGGATGGCACGATCCATAGCGATGAGCAAGCGAGAATCATTCTCGCAGCTTTCTAGTCGGTTCCACGATGGAGACTCATCAAGCTGAAGCGGCATAAATCGAGGATAGCGTGTCCCGGCATGTCGTTCATCCGGCGGTCCGCACTAAAGACACAACCATGCTTCATGAGCGGCGGGCCTTACGTAGTGCGTGCACGGAAGGTGGCATCCGCTTCACAATGGGGTAGTTGTCCCCAATGAAAAGCGAGTACTCTCAAGAGTGTTCCTCGGCACCCACGTAGCATCACGAAGTCGAACTTCGGCGCCGTTCATCGGTACACGGCATCTCAGATCTGGACACATGGTGGCGTACATAGTCAAGGTCCATGCATAATAATGTTGTGCTCAAATATGGCGGTCGATGTCTTGTGCAGCAAATAGTGCTACTCGGTATAGAGGAAGTAAAATAACGGCTTATTATATATAGCCACTATTGGCTACATGGATGAGATAGTAAGACATGGAAAAACAAAAATGGTGGCAGCTAGTGGGTTCAAGTCTTCAAGGGCCTAGCTAGCTATCTGCGTCCTCAAGGTAAAAGTACTCCTACTAGTACGTAAGTAGAGTACTAGTACAACAATGAAAGAGAAGGTGAGAGGGTTAAAAAATGGAATACCTGGGTTGATGATGACAGTCCGATCATGGTAGATTGTGTGACCATGTTGCACATCAGTGGTACCATGGGTAACGACTGCTAAGATAGTTGATCCCAATATGGCAAAGTCAGCTACAAGGTTCCAGGTTAGACCGAATCGCGGATGCAAATGCACGTCCAGGATCGGCGATCTTAGTTTGATCTCGGGAAGACCAACAAGCATGGCCTTTTCCCAAGCCTTTTTAAGCACCGTCTTGAAAAAGTTGGTGTAGGAAGCACCGAATCTTGCGGCGGTGAGGACGTCGGAGTGGCGTGCAATTTCTCCCAGAGGATCATCGTCCAAGGTCTCCCAGCCCCGACGAGGAGGAGAACCGCCTGGCGAATCCATGGGAGCAGCGACGAGCTGCCTTCTCTTCGGGGGGGAGGGGAACTGGCGAGGAGGAGATAAGAGCGTAGTAACTGCAGGGCCTCATCCCTTCCAACTGTACATCATTCCTTAGTAAAGGGGTGAGGCTATTATTTGCTACTAGTACTAGCATTATGGGACATTATGGGATTGCATTATACTGTAAATAATAGCACTAGTAAGAAATTTTGGGCACTAGCTAGTAGTTTTTGGCGTGGATTAAGAAATTTTGGGTATGTTTTTGCTATTATTTGTACACGCCAACTAGTATGAAAAAACGTCTCACATTATGTGACGAAGGAGTACGTACTCGTACTGTAGCAATACTAGTACTACTTTCTCAACTAGTAGTGCGATGTACTGTACTTCTAGTATAGTGCACCAGTTTTGAACTCTTGAATCTTAGGGCCAAGGAGCTACAATTGGAAGTGGAGGGTACTACTGTTCTCTAGAACAATTGTTGTACTATCAATGCAGGGAAAGTACACCTGCGTAGTGGCCAAGTGGGTACTCTCGGTGCTGTATTCAGTCGCTCCTCTCACGTAGCTGGCCTACTCAGCCGCTCCTCTCACGCACAGACTAGCAGCCTATTTATCAGCGACGGTTACTACGGGGGCAGAACATTTGAGTTATTTGATACAACGAGACTAGGCTTTTCACTTCCATTTGTGGATGTGTAATGGATCTCGTCAAACTTTGTTAGTAGTTCCTTCTTTATGAATGAGATGAAGCTAAGTTTTTGCCTCCGTTTCAAGAAAAAACATGCCAAGAGGAATTTCTTTTATAGTAGAGCAGATAATGGAGTGAAGTCCATGAGTCCAACGCCACAAGCTACAGAGTAGTAGTAGAGCAGTTTACATACAGAGCCATATTGCACAGTTCCCAATGCCCCACCAGGCTTTTCCGGCTCCTCGGGCTTAATTGGGAGGCGCTAGTTTAAATATGCTACTAGCTGATGAGGAAGCTGCGAGCAAGGTGCGGCTAGGGCGAGCACGCGAGCCACGAGATGCTGGGAAGCAAAACCTGTTCACGTGGCTAGGCTATCCAGTGCACCCAGATTGTGGTGCCACACGTCCGTTTGACTTCACAACTCAAACTACTCGTGTACAATATTGGCTCGCAGCAAAGTTACTATTTAAAAAAAGGCTGCCGTGCGTTCCACCGGGATTGAACCCACAAAACGAGGTATACACTCCCGCGACCACTAGTAGTACTCATTGGACTACAGCGCAACCTAGAATCGCCTTTTGTCGCTAGTAGTACATTGCTCCTTACAAGAAACCCCTAATAATGCAAGAAACCACTAATAATGCTAAGAAACTACTACCACTTGCATACGTGGCAGACTTAAGATAAAACTACCTTATCAACCATTGTAGATGCTCTTACCAACCAGCCCTACCAAGAAACGACTACTCTACAAAGTACCATTATAGGCACGTTTCAACCCATGGCCCTGTTTGGATACATTTGTTGTCAATCTAACCCTGCCATCCAAACACCACTTTGGTTAGAGTTAGTTCAGGGTTAGAATCTAACTCTAACCTCTGACTTAGAGTATCCAAACAGGGCCCATGTCGCCCATTAAGTCAACGCCTTCTATTTGACCGGGCGTTATGACTTGTGGGACCTACATGTCAGTCTGCACAAAAATCCCCGAGTGACCTCCTACCTCCGGCCCGTCCACATAGTCATCCTCGGCCATGGGACGCAGCTAGTGCCACCGGCAGAAGGCGAGGTCAAAACCGGCGGCGGTGCGGAGCCCATCTTGCGGCAGCCCGGATGCCAGCTCCATCCGGCGCTCATGACCGCTAGCTAGCCAATATAGCTCCGTCCAGCTGCTTGTGTGCAAGGTTTGCTGGCTAGATTGACACGGCGGCGCGGCAGCTTGCTCGCGCGCGCCATGCTAAGGCCAGCCATCTGGCTCGAGCGAAGGCTAGCGCGGCGGCTTGCTCGCTCGTGAGTCACGCTCGGGCCAGCTTGCCAACCCGTGCGGAGGCCAGCGCGACGTCCGGCCCGTCCGGCGGAGCGGCAGCCAACTCGCTCATCACCGGCGCCACCGACGAACATGCATTAGTACTGCTTGAAGTAATGTTCAGGAAAAATAATGATTTGAGGGGGAATAACAGGATAGAAGGTCAGATGTGGGTCCCTCGTGTCAACAGTCAAACAAAATGTGTTGGTTTAAGCTGCCTCATCAGCACGGATGTGTGGGCCAACCCTGTCATAAATGGGTTTAAACTAACCTAATCGGTACTAGGTAGTTGTTTTTGGCGTGGATTAAGAAATTTTGGGTATGTTTTTGCTGTTTTTTGTACAATAGATTCTTCCTAGGGCTGGTTGACAGTGGTAGTTTTTTGTTAAATACTCTACATATTGTAAGTAGGAGTGAAAGTTAAGCTTTGGAACCCAATAAGCAAGGCTAGTTACATATTGCATATGTGTACATAATTGAAAGTAAATATCAACCATGAGTAACTAATATCTTGATGGAAAACTCGAAACTATGGAATATTAGGAAACCAAATTGCATGGTTGGAAATACTAGCAATGTTCATGTGCGTTACAACGAATCATAATTAGAATAATACTTATTCACAAACTTGATACAAAACACTCTAATTTTGATATACATATATCACTAGAGAAATATTATGTTTCAATTAGAATATATTCCTTAGGTTGTTCTGGTGAGGTCAGGGAGGGATGTGGTTGGTTTTAAGATACTAATTATGGGTTTTTTTGCAAATTGGTAGACAAGTGGGATGTTGGTGAGAAAAGGCAACAACTTACCTCACAGTCGTTAAATGTAGATCTAATGGTCACAAACGATAGATGGCAGACACACCATCATTACCAACTTAGTCTTCTGTAGGAGTACTAGCAAGATCCGTGCATTGCACGGAACATCAAGATGCATTTTTTTTATAAAACACTTGTTGTGATTGACCCATGCGGGAGTAATCCCATGTGTAAAAACTAATGATATCTCGAGAAATAGAAGATAAGGTGAAGAGGAGTGGGCGTGGTGGTGATTGGTGGTCGGACCGGCGGAGGCATGGGGATTGGCGGCGCGGCAAATGCCACCAGGCCGATTGTTCGAGGCTTCCTTTCTTAATTGCTCAACAATGAGGTTGTTGGAGATAAGGATGAACGAGGAAAGGCCTTGTCTGCAAATGAGGAGAGGGGTGCGGGTATCTTTTAGTTTAATTTCCATCCGTTAGATATAGATCAGACGTTCTATATTGCAAGATGGCACGCATACCATCATCACCTAATCGTTTTTTTATAAGAGAAGAAATATAAGTATGAGATACAAACGTATTATCGATACTTGCTTCCATAAACTAGCATCTACATTCTATTCAACGCCTCAGCATGTGAGGCCTTAACACAATGATTTCTCGACTGTGTAAAACAAAGGTTTTCCCGTCGCTGATAAGGAGGGGTGTGTGACGGTAGCGCTTTTGGCTTGCTCTAGTCCTAGTAGTCATACTAGGTGGTCTAAGCTGCGTGTAGATTTATTCTTTTCACGTCTCGTGTTCGCCCGTCTTGCCACATTGTTGATGAATAGGCGGTAAGTTATTCACAAGGAAACCCTTGTTGAGCGTGTTTGCGAGAGAGAGAGAGAGAGAGAGAGAGAGAGAGAGAGAGAGAGTGTGTGTGTGTGTGTGCGTGTGTGATATGTCTAGAGACCGAGGCAATGATAACAGGTTCTTTGTGTCTATGTGTGTGGAGGATAGAGAGAGACATGTACATGGGGCTTTGTGTTGTGTAACGTGGAGACACATATACATAATTAGAGAGTGAGTGTGTGAGATACACATGCGGACATGGCGAGAGATGAGGATCCAGATTAATGGGTGTTTGTTGTCGGGGAAACTGATCGGACCCACGAACACCTATGGGACCGGCGGACCGAGCCCCTTTCGGTTCGGTGGGGGGCGGAGGTTGCACGAAGAGCTGATCGAGGCGAAGCACACGAGCAGTTTACCCAACCGGAGCTCTCCGGAGATAATACTCCTGCTGCTGCTTGTGCGATTATATTGTGTTCTTGCTAGGGGCTGAGAGCTACAAGACCTAAGCGTGAAGTGTCTCTGGTTTGAATGAGTGAACCCCTCCCTCGTTGCGCATGGGCCTCCTTTTATATGCTCATGGGGTCACCGACAGTGCTTAGCGTGAACAAGGGCAAAAAAGGAAAATGAGTTGCGGTTGGTACAGCTACTTGTACAGTGTATCCTACCTAACCACGGCAGGGGACAAAAGCATTAAATGCCGGTCTAAGTCGACTAAACAGTGCAGAAAGGGACCGTCGGCGCCACCGTTCGCCACGATGGCCATCTTGTCGGCACCGCTTGCCACAGCGCCCGCCGACCTCACGACCCTCTTGCCCTTGGCGCTTGGAAAGGTCCCATGGCGACACGTTGGTGGATGAGCTGGGCGGAGGAGCGCAGTGGTGTCTGTCGCGGCAAGCACCTTGCATGGTTGTTCTGCTGTCGCGTCTGAAGCTTGTCTCTCACGGTCCTTCCGGCAAGCTCCTCTTGCGGGGTCTTATCTTCTAAATGCCTTGGTTGGCCTTCCGACAAGCTCCTCTTGCCGGGCCTTGTCTCCTTGGCTTGAATACTTTGTTCTTGAATGGCTCTAATGGAGCCGCGGAGGACCTAGCGATCACCAAGCAAGCCTTGCAGCGAGGTGCTGCGATTGCCCGTGCGAGTTCGGGATACTAGGGTACCCCTACTCTAGTACACCGGCAGAGCCCCGAACTGGGCCACCACGGTGCGAGTGCTGTTGGGCGGGCCCAAAAGCAGAACTGCAGCACGCGGCCTAGGATCACGCCGTAACTTGCTCCGGTCCCACCACGTCCCCCACGAACAGCACGCGTCGAACGCGGCGTCGTGGGAGAGATCGTGGGGGGTTTCTTTATTCGGAAAAAGCGGGCGTCCGCCCCTCGCCATTTGCTGTCCAATCTCGAAAACCACCGCTGCTCCCCCTTCTTCTCAAGTCACGAAGAGCAGCGCTCCGTCCCCATCGCCACCGGTACCACCAGCGCCGTCGGTCTCCCCACCGCCTCCGCCATGGCTCAAAGCCGACAAGGGAAAGGCGTGAAGTCGGCGGCGTGGCGGCTCATGGCGCTGCGGAAGGGCGGGCCATCTTCCCCAGCTCGCCGCAAGGGAGCCGAGGCGAGGCTACTACCTCTTGGTCGGCGGAGGCGGGGCGCATCCAGCGCGAAGAAGGTACTCCCAGCCGCTGCTTGAACTAGCCCCAAGCTGGGTATCCTTTCTTCGCATTATTCTTCTATTGCGGGCTCTGCCCGCCCTTCTCTAATTCTTTTGCGATATCATGAACACCTCGGGTTCCGCCTCCTTGATTTCACCCCAATGCTGTCACGACCATGGAAGTTTTCGCACACCTCTGCGAAAACTTTGTCGGAATCCACCAAGCGTAGCCCTCTTCGCCATTTCTTCATGCCCGAGTCGAGAGGAGAGCCACTTGCGGAGGGATCGCTTGGATCTCAAGGATCGGCAAGAAGGAAGCCTATCTGGAAGGAGAGCTCCACGATGAAGTGGGAGGTGTGGAAGCAGATATGTGCTGGATTGTGAGGAGAACCGCAGCCCTTCACTGCTCAGCGTCAAACCCCAATAGTCTTGCGGCAGCGATTGGAGCAACTTGGCGCTGAAGATGCTAGATTGAAGATCGCGATCACCGGATCCTGCGCCTCGGGCTTGCCGGACTCACTTTGTAAGGCGCCGTTGGCGCAGATTTCCTCGCCGCCACATCGCCCCTTGCGGAGAGAGAAGACCTGCTTGGGAGTTCCAAAATCGGCGGATATCATGAGGCTGCGCCGGGCCTCAACTTCAACTTCACCGTCTTGGAGTTGGATCACGATGCTCTTGGAGCTGTTCAAGCACGACGCGGATCATCCCGAATGGTTCAGGTTGCCGGGAGTCGTTCCATTGTGCAACAATTCCTCGCTTCGACCGCATCCGTGCAATGATGCCGTTGTGCGACTTCGCATGGAATTGTTCCAACCTGCAGCGCTGCGAGATGGCGTCGTCGCGGGTGTTCTTGATAGCTTGGAAGAAGTGTCGATCCGCCCGGCAAGCGAAGGGCCTCACCGCGACACCAGCGGCGAGATGCAGCGCGCCCGCCACCAGCTGGAAGAGGCGGCAGCAATTCTGCCATTGGAGAATTTGGGTTCACCGTGGAGGAGGCAGAGGCAGCAGAGGCGGCAAGCCTTGTCGGCGAAAGGAGTTTGCGGCGAGGAGGAGCTTGCGAACTGAAGCGAGTCGGCGAACCCGCCGGCGCCTCCTCCCCACCATCTAGTAGCTTGCATAGCGGAGCCCCAGCTCCACCAAGAAGGCGTCTTCGCAAGGCTGGAGGCAAGCGGTGCGGCGAGCAGGCCAGCAAGCCGTCGCGCCGCCCGGCCAGCTCCACCGCGGCAAGCTTTGTTGCTGCGGGATCACCTCACGCTGCTGCAGCAAGCTGGGCGGTGCCCTCCCAGGCCACGCTGCAACTCCGCCAAGCGGTCAAGGAACCCACTCCTCCGCCTCGTCGCACCGAGGCGAGCAGAATTTGATCTCTCGCGCTCAGCTCCAACGAGGAAGAAGAAGAGTAAGCTTATGTGTTGTACTTGTATTTCTTCAATGTTGTTCTTGTGTCTTGTATCTGATTTGCTTCATTCGAACCCTTTCCTTTTCGGGCGCTGGCCCAAAAGCGTCGAAGAGCCAAGACCCGGTGGTTTTCATCGAGGGCGATCCCCCGTGGCAGGAGGCGCATCCGAGACCCCTTGCGGACCGGCAACCCTTCCTCAAAGCAGCCCCAGCTGGCCCAGTAAGTATATAGTTTACTCTTTCTTGTTGGGCGTGCATGGGTGCTCTTTCTGACGATATCATTTGTTGGTTTGTGTAGGAAGCGAGCAGCCTCACGGGGGCGCCGAAGCCGCTCTCAAGCGCCATCTACTTGACTACACCGCCAAGGAGATTCCCGGCAAAGGCGTTCTCCGGCAAGGGAGACTTCTCCGGCAAGGGACAGTTTTCCGGCAAGGAATAGCACCAGCGAATCTCCGGTGGTGGAGACCACGACCGTAGATCCCATCGCAAGTAATCCTCTTGACTTAAAACTCCCCTTATGTTCTTCTTCTGATTTTGTTTCCGAACATTTGCTTGACTGTTCTTTATTTTTCTGGTCGTCAGATCCATCCGCCGCAGAGCCGATGGAGACTGAAGTCGCCGGCGAGGAAGGCGTCTTGCGACAATCTTGAAAACGCCGCCGTCATGGAGGAAGAGGCTAAGCGCCGATGAGTCCGCCCGGCGAAAGGCCGCCAAAGCTGCTGCCGCGAGGCTGGAGAAAGATCCGGCGATCGCCTTGGCGGCCACGAGGCGCAGGAGGCGCCAGCGCTTCGCCGATCGCCGATCCCTCCACCACCGCTGGGCGTCGAGCTCGAAGAGCCCTGATCCGGCGCCTATCGAAGGCGGCGATGGCGTCTTCATCAAGCTCCACAGGCGTCGAGCTCGGCGCCGGTCGAGAGACCTTCGACGAAGAGCTGCCCGCCTCTGCCGGGCTGACGCTAGTTGACGCGCCAAGCAGCAGCAGCGGCGAGTCTGAGGAGTAGCAGCTGCTGAAGAAGCTGCTGTCGCTCTACCGCGCCCGACAAGCCAAGCTGGAATCCCGGGAAGCGCTTGTCGCGAAGGCGGGAGCAGATATTGAGAAGCGCGCGGAGGAGCTCCGGGGCATCAATCAGGAAGCTCTCCGGTCCTTGGCAGAGGAGCGGGAGCAAATCGTTGAGGCGCGCAAAGCCTTCATCCTCGAGAAGGCTGAGGTTGAAGAGCAACAAAGGCTTGCCGCCGAGAGGCTATCTGCGCAGGAAGGCGAGCTGGCGCAGCGGAAGATCAATCTTGACAGCCATGAGGAGGAGCTTGCCGTGCGCGAGGAAACGCTTGGCGGAGCCCTCAAGGAAGCAAAGGCCGCCGCCCGCGCTGCCGAGGCCGCCAAGAAGGAGTTGGAGGCGAAGGTGGCGCAGCTGGAGGCCAATCTCGGAAAAGCGGCGAGAGCTTGCTGCACTCAAGCACTGGCGCGAGAAGGCGCCTACACTCTTGGCGAGCTGCGGGGCCGTCTCGCCGAGAGGAGCAAAGAGCTCGGCGCCGTCAAGGACTCTAAAGCAGATCTTGAGCTGAAGCTGACCGCCTTAATCAGGCGCTGGGCCGGCGCCAAGGAGGCGGGAGGTGGCCTTGTTGGAGAAGATCAAGGCCGACGAGGCGTTGCTGGCGAGCGCTACTGCCGCCCAGAGCACCTTCAGGGAAAACGTGGAGCACTGGACCGAGGGTCTCGTGAATGTTGCCGCCGCCATCGACAAGGAGCTGACGGAGCTGGGGATGGTGGATCTCGGGTACTCCTCCGACGAGCACCTCCAACCCAGCGCCAAGCTCAGTTTGTTCTACAAGGGCGTGGTGAGGGCTCTCCAGCGACTCCGGGAAGAGATCCCAAAGCAGCTGGCCGAGAATCGCGCCGGATCTGTGCGGGAGCTCTCGGAAGGTCTTGATGAAGGTGGCCTTCCGCAATCCAGGCCTCAATCTCACGGCGTCCTCAAGTCCTTGCCGCGGATGCCGATGTGGAGGCACTCAAGGCCCTTGTCGCACCCATTGTGGACAAGGTGGGCAAGATCAAGAGGGTTGATGCCGACCGCGTAGACTAGGCCGCCAATTTTATCTTTTCCTTGCCGCTGTTGATCATGTTAGGATAACAATCTATTAGAGCTGCGACAAGCTATTTTTGTAATATAACTCTATCTTGGGCAATGATTGCAATGTTATTTCCTCTACTTGATTCTTTCCTTTGTATGTTTTTGCCCTACGCTTTTTAGGGAACTTGTCGGTGCGGGCACCTTTGCATGACGCTGAGTCTTGAACGTCGGCAGCCTCTTTGGCGGTGCCGCTTCCGACAAACAACCTTATGCAACTAGTTGCAGCTCACTTAAGTTGTTGGCGGACTCAAAACAAAGTAAGGCGCAACTAGCTACGAGTTGGTTCCTTTGCGCACAGGTTTTCCATACAAAGTACGATCGTTCGAGGAAGATAACTTAAAATTAAAACTGATTGCTCAAACTTTGGCAACTTAGCTTTTACGTCGTTAAGCTTCGGTAAGGCGAAATTTCCTCGGCGGCGCTTGGTCCGGACCATTATCTTCTCCTTCCCCGGCTAACTTGTGTGCGAGGAACCTTCCTTTCTTTTAGGAAAGAAAGAAGAAGAGAAAATAAATTCATGGAGCCTTGCGGCTCGTTATTGCTTACCGGGTGTAGGTGCTGCACAAAGTGTCAGATAAAACATGCAATAAAATGATGAAAGCATGAAATTGACAAATTGTGCAAAACACATGAGTTTTACTTATGCACGGGATCTGCGCCCGGCTTTGTACAAAGGATTACATGCAACATCGGCAAGAGTTGTACAAAAGGTGGTTGCCGGAACGGGTTCCGACAACCGCGCCCTACGGGTAAAACTTACGAAGATGCTCAATATTCCAGGAGTTGCTCACCGGAATGCCATCTTCGGTCTCAAGGCGGACAGCGCCAGGCCTAGTGACTTGTTTCACCCGATAAGGGCCTTCCCACTTTGGCGTCAACTTGTTGGCATACTTGGCGGACTGGATTCGCCGAAGAACAAGGTCGCCTTCCTCGAGACTTCTGGCATTTACTTTGCGGCTATGGTAGCGGCGCAAAGCTTGCTGATAACGAGCAGCTCGTCTGTGGCTGAAGGCGGTCCTCCTCAAGGAGCAGTAGCGTCATCTTGTCGCAGCTGCTCTTGCTCAAACTCATCATAGCGAGCACTCGAGGTGATCCGAATCTGAGTTCCGTGGGGAGAACTGCCTCTGCTCCATAGACTAGAGCGAAAGGTGTCTGGCCAGTGGCTCGATTTGGCGTCGTCCTGATCGACCAAAGAACCACCGGCAGCTCCTCAATCCAGTTTCTTCCGCACTTGTGCAGCCTGTCGAAAGTCCTGGTCTTGAGCCCGCGCAGCACTTCAACATTTGCCCTCTCCGCTTGACCGTTGCTTCTCGGATGAGCAGCAGAAGCAAAGCAGACCTTGGCGCCAAGATCTTGGACGTACTACATGAAGGTGCGGCTCGTGAATTGTGTACCGTTGTCGGTGATGATCCTGTTAGGAATCCCGAAATGGCAAACAATCGACCTGAAGAACTTGACTGCTGACTGTTCCGTCACCTTCCTCACTGCTTCCACTTCCGGCCACTTTGTGAACTTGTCGATTGCAACGTACAAGTACTCAAAGCCTGACAACTACGGGGAAAGGGCCGAGGATGTCGAGCCCCGGACGAAAATGGCCAGGATAAAGGGATCGTCTGGAGAGCTTGTCTTGGCTGGTGTATCTGCTTGGAATGGGCGGCATGCTTCACACTTGGTTACTTGTGCGGTTGCATCACGGAGGCTGTCGGCCAAAAGAAACCTTGCCGGAAAGCTTTGCGGCAAGTGCTCTTCGCCAATGTGGTGACCACATATGCCTCCGTGTATCTCTGCCAACAGCTTCATCCATCTTCGGTGAATACACTTCAATTTCACACCGTTGAGTCTTCTTACGTATAGTGTCTTTGTCGACAAACTGGTACATACTTGACTGCCGGGCTACTCTTTCCGCTTCTTCTTGTTCTTCGGGAAGTTCTCCTGTCTGAAGGAAATGGACTATCTGATGCGCCCATGCTGGAGCCTGCGGCTCGACAACAAGGACTAAAGGAACATCTGCTGCTGCGGGAACATCAGCTTCTACGGCGAGAACCTGCGGCTCGGCCGGAGCTTGACGTTCCCCAGCAAGCTTGCCGGAGCAAAACTTGTCGTGAGCGTTTGCTTCAACGAAACAAACCCTTGGGTTTGTCGGACGAGACTGCTCCTCGGCGATGTCGGTGTCGATCACTGGGGACCTTCTTGGCGGCGGCCGGGAAGCTCTGCGGAAAATAGTCACCGAAATCAACTTCCTCTTCTTGTTCTGTCCGGTTGATGGCGCTATGGTCGGTTGAGTCAGCTTGAGCACAAAAATCCCTGGTTCCACAGGTAACTTGAGTGCGGCGCACTTTGACAGACCGTCAGCAATATCATTCTGAGCTCTTGGAACATGTTCCATCTGCAGGCCGTCAAAGTGCTCTTCTAGCTTTCTCACTTCATCAACGTAGGCTTCCATCAACGGACTCTGGTAATCCTTGTTCACTTGGCGGACGACAAGCTGTGAGTCTCCCCTGACGATGAGCTTCTTGATCCCAAGGTCTACTGCGATCCTGAGACCGGCAAGCAAACCTTCATACTCTGCAGTATTGTTTGTTGCTTGCTCCTTGGGAAAGTGCATTTGGACTATGTACTTGAGGTGCTCTCCGGTGGGTGCTACAAGCAGCACGCCAGCACCGGCGCCTTGCAGCGAGAAGGCACCATCAAAATACATTAGCCACTCTTTGCCTGCTTCCTTGACGGGGATGCTCGTTTCTAGAATTTCTTAAATCTTGTGTTGGCGTCCATTCCGCTATGAACTCTGCGGATGCTCTGCTTTGGATAGTTGAAGTGCTTTGAACTTGAGGCCAAAGCTTGACACTTCTAGTGCCCACTCGACAATCCTGCTGTTGCTTCGGATTTTGCAATATCCTCTTCAATGAAAGCGAGTGACGATTGTTATCTCATGTGCTTGGAAGTAATGGCGCAGCTTTCTCGAGGCCATGAGAAGGCGAAAAGCAGCTTCGCACCCAGTACCTTGACCTAGCTCCTCAGAAGGGCCGACAAAAGTAAATCGGACGCTGCACCATCCTTTTCGTATCTCCTCAGCGTCTGCGCAGATCCATCCTTATCGGCACGAGCTTGTCGGTGAAGTGCCTTGCTTGTCGCTGGATGCATCGCCTTGGTTGTTAGCTCATCATCCGCCTCCCTCTCCGCTACTAACGCAGCACTAACCACTTGATTGGTTGCCGCTATATATAGTAGCAACTTCTCTTGTGGCCTAGGTGCGACAAGTATTGGAGTGGAGGACAGGTATCTCTTTAAGTCTGTGAGCGCAGCCTCCGCTTCGAGTCCATTTCATTGGACCTGCCTTTTCAATATTTTGAAAAATGGCAGGGCGCGCTCAGCAGACCTAGAGATAAACCTGCTGAGAGCAGCCACGCAACCGGCAAGTCTTCGTACATCCTTGACGCGCTTTGGTGCTTCAATCTTCTCAATGGCCTTGATCTTATCGACATTGGCTTCAATTCCTCGCTGAGACACGAAGAACCCGAGAAGCTTGCCGGAAGGGAATCCAAACACACACTTCTCGGGGTTGAGCTTGAGGTTGATCTTGCGCAGATTTGCAAAGGTCTCATCTAAATCTTGAACCAGAGTTGCCCTATCCTTGCTTTTGACCACTATGTCATCCATGTAGGCTTCTACATTTCTGTGCATTTGCGGCTCAAAAGCATCATGGACTACTCTTGCAAATGTTGAACCAGCATTCTTTAGACCGAAGGGCATCCGTATGAAACAGTATGTGCCACATGGGGTGATGAATGCGGTTTTCTCCTCATTCTCTTCTGCCATGAAGATCTGATGATATCCTGAGTACGCATCAAGAAATGAAAGCAAATCACATCCGGCCGTGGAGTCAACAATCGGATCTATGCACGGCAAGGGAAATGGGTCTTTGGGACAAGCTTTATTAACATCTGTAAAGTCGATACAAAGCCTCCATTTTCCGTTTGCCTTACGCACGACTACAGGATTGGCCAACCACGTAGGATGGAGCACTCCTCTGACAAGGCCTGCTGCTTCCAATTTCTTGATCTCTTCTGCGATGAACTCTTGGCGCTCCACTGCTTGCTTTCTGACTTTCTGCTTGACGGGCCGCGCGTGAGGACAGACGGTAAGATGGTGCTCAATCACTTTCCTGGGAACACCGGGGTTGTCAGACGGTTGCCATGCAAAAACGTCGACATTCGCCCGCAGGAAAGCAACGAACGCGCCTTCCTATTTAGGGTCGAGAGTGGCACTGATGGTGAAGGTACCACCAGTGCCGTTCTCCTTGGCGGGCACCCTCTTGGTCTTTGGTGGAGCTGCCATCGTCTTCTTACACTTGCCGGTGGAGCTCGATGGTGCATCCTCGACGGTAGCGCAGCACTCCGAAGAGGTGCGCTTGCCGGAGTGGGCATCAGAGCTCTTGCCGGACTTGGTCTTCTTCTTCCCCCCGGGAGCTTCAGCGGCAAGTGTCTTGCTATCTGTTGCAGCTGCTGCTTCCCGGTAGATCTTGTCGGCGCAAATAAGAGCATCCTTCTTGTCGCCATGGACAGAAATGACACTTATCGGGCCTGGCATCTTGAGCAAGTTGTATGCATAATGAGAGGCTGCCATAAACTTGGCGAGTGCTGGGCGGCCAAGTATTCCATTGTAAGGCAATGGAAAATCAGCAACATCAAAAGTGACCCTTTCAGTCCTGAAGTTTAACTCGCTGCCAAACGTCACCGACAACGTGATCTTTCCCTTCGGCTTGCTCCTTCCCGGATTGATTCCTTGAAATGTGCCGGTCTCTTCGAGCTCGCTATCAGGGATTTGGAGCTTCTGGAGGACCACGGAGGAGATCAGGTTCAAACCGGCCCCGCCGTCAACTAGCATCTTGGTGACCTTGAGGTTGCGGATAGTTGGTGAAACCAACATTGGCAAGCACCCGACCGCGGTTATGCGGTCAGGGTGGTCCTCAACATCAAAGATGATAGGCGTGCTGGACCATTCCAGAGGCTTGCGTGACTCGATGGATGGTTCTGCCGCATTGACTTCCCGCATCCACTGTTTGAGTTGGCGGTGTGAAGTATGCAGAGAAGCACCACCGTCAGCAACGGGACCTCTGTGGCTTTCGGAACTCCTGCTCGTCGGCCTCATCATCTTCCATGTCTTCATCGTCGTCGTCATCTTCATCCTTGTCGCGGCCGCGGGGAGGTCTATCTCCTTGTCGCTGCTTGGCCTTGCCGCGGCGTCTTCCCCGGCCGGGGCGTTTCTTGCTGGCTCCTCTAGCACCTTCTTGAGCCTTCTCCTTGTCGCGCCGCTCGTATTCAGCCTTCTGCTGCTCAACAAGCTGCTCGACCTTCTTGCAGCTCTGGAGGTCATGGCCCTTGGTGCGGTGGATCTTGCAGTACAACTTGTTGGAGCCGTCCTGCTTGTCGGCGACCGCCACAGCCTGGCAGTTGGTGTCCGCGGCAACCTCCTTGCCGGAGCTACCAACTTTGGCTTTCTTGGCGCCACCTCCGTTGCCGGACTGCTCGACAACTAGCACATCTCTGCCTTTCTTCTTTCTATTGCTCCGCCGCCGGCTTTTCTTTGCCGGAGCGGACCCCTCACTGTCAGATCCTGCTGCTTCCATATTCACTCGGGGAGTCTCCTCCCTTCTTCAGCACGCGCACACTCGTTGGCCAGAGCATATAGCTCACTGACGTCTTTGATCTTGTACATCGCCCTCTCCTCCCACATCCTGCGGTTCCTCACGTTCTGATGAAACGCGCTGATTACTGTGGCAGGGTGGACATTTGGGATGTTGTCTTTGTACACGGCTGAATCTCTGAATGAACTTGCGAGGGCTCTCCTTCCTTCAGGCGGCAGATGAAGGTCGCTCTCTTAGCCATGAGGCTTGTGGTCGCTGTGAAGGCGCCGACAAACTGATGGCATAGATCCGCCAAGAGGATATGGAGTTGTCCGGCAAGTGCATGAGCCAAGATCGACATTGGGCTTGAGTACCAGCGGAAGTAGTTGGCGAATCTTGTCGTCTCGCCCAAAGCAGCTTGCACAGCAATGGTGTAGATCTTGAGGAACTCCGACGGATCGTCTTGCCGTCGTGCTTCTCTGGTACATCGGCTTGAAATTCTTCTTGCTGGGCCCTTTGGACTTGCCGCAGCTCACGAGTGAGCAGGGTAACCTATCGCGTCGGCAAGTCGCTGGTTCCCTGGCGCATGCATATCGACAGAGGGCCCAGCGCGCTGGTCGGATTGACGTCGCGCTTCTCTTCGGCGCTCGATGCGGGTTCGAGCGTCTTCTTGCTGTCGTTCGTGGAGAACTTGGCGTTGATCGCGACGAGCTCGCGGATCTGATGACACGGTGGAGTCGCTGTCGAGGTGGATCCGGCGAGTCGGCGATCTTGGCCTTCGGGGTGGAGAGTGCATGGTGGTTGCACCCCCACAGGTTTCTTCGCCACCGGCTTGTGCCTTGTCGCCTTGCCGCGGCTGCGATGTAGTCGGTTGCCGCGGAGTGTCGCCGTTAGCAAAGCCGATAAGACTCGGATGGTGGCCCTCCATTCATCGACCTTGTCGGCTGTTGGAGGGTAATCTAGGAGCAGATTGAGCTCTGCCAAAGCTTCGCTGGAGTGGTGGGTGGCGATGGCGAGCGACGCGAGGTGGGATATGCTCGGACTTCTAACTATGTTAGAAGGGCATATCCGTCGAGCGACCGTGCCTCGCTTCGTGCCAGCATGTCGGCGTGCAAGCTGGTCTTGAGGGCCTCGGGATCCACCAGCTCGATCTTGATCCGATGAGCGTATGGTACTATGAATACCATGACGCTGTCGGTCCCGCGCCTCCTGGGATGGGCGCGGTGCGTGTACAGACGCCGAGGTCTGCGCGGCCTTGTCCTTGGACTTGGAAGCATCATGGGCTCCCTCGCCGACGTCTGTTCTTCCACCGGTGTCTACCCCACCACCCATTTGCTCCGGTGGTGGTGGGATCGACGTGGACGGCTCCGCTGCCGCCGAAGCCTTCTTCTTCGGTGGCATGTTGATGAAGATGATGAAGATGTTGCTCGTGTGAACGCCGGATCAGGTTCACACAGCCTCGACGCCCCCTACCTGGCGCGCCAAAGATGTCGGGGAAGCTGATCGGACCCACGAACACCTATGGGACCGGCGGACCGAGCCCCTTTCAGTTCGGTGGGGGGCGGAGGTTGCACGAAGAGCAGATCGAGGCGAAGCACACGAGCAGTTTACCCAGCTTCGGAGCTCTCCGGAGATATAATACTCCTACTGCTGCTTGTCTGATTATATTGTGTTCTTGCTAGGGAGCGCTGAGAGCTACAAGACCTAGCGTGAGTGTCTCTGGTTTCGAATGAGTCGAACCCCTCCCTACGTTAGCGCATGGGCCTCCTTTTATATGCTCAAGGGTCACCGACAGGTGGCAGCGTGACAAGGGCAAAAAGGAAAATGAGTTGCGGTTGGTACAGCTACTTGTACGTGTATCCTACCTAACCCGACGGCGGGGACAAAAGCATTAAATGCCCGTCTAAGTCGACTAAACGGTGCGAAAGGGACCGTCAGGGGCGCCACCGTTCTCCATGATGGCCATCTTGTCAGCACCGCTTGCCACCGCGCCCCGCCGGCCTCACAGCCTCTTGCCACGCGTGCTTGGAAAGGTCCCATGGCGACACGTTGGTGGATGAGCTGGAGCGGAGGAGCGGAGTGTGTAACTGTCATGGCAAGCACCTTGCCGCGGTTGTTGCCTTGTCGCGTCCTGAAGCTTGTCGCTCACCGGTCCTTCCCGGCAAGCTCCTCTTGCCGGGGTCTTGTCTTCTAAATGCCTTGGTTGGCCTTCCCGACAAGCTCCTCTTGCCGGGGCCTTGTCTCCTTGGCTTGAATACTTTGTTCTTGAATGGCTCTAATGGAGCCGCGGAGGACCTTGGCGATCACCAAGCAAGCCTTGCCGCGGGGTGCTGCGACTGCCCGTGCACGAGTTCGGGATACTAGGGTACCCCTACTCTAGTACACCGACATTTGTGCGTGTCTGTGTGTGTTTGTGTGCGCGTTTGTGTGTGGGAGGGAGTGTGTGTATGTGGAGTAGAGAGACCACTAATGATGTAAACCTAGTATAAGGGAAGGGGGAATGGTGTGACATGTGTAGTAGCGGGATAGCATGGGCGTGGGCGGTGGGAGCGGACTATTTGGAAGAGACATCGAGGGTGTGTGGGAGAGGGGTGTGAGAGCGAGAGAGAGAGAGAGAGAGAGAGAGAGAGAGAGAGAGCTAGAGACGGAGAGAGAGAGAGGAAGAGAGGGGGCGAGAGAGGGGGCGTTTGTGTCCATAAATGGCGTATAGGTAGGCAGACAATGTTGATGTTGTTTGAAATTGTCCTATGTACGGAGACGCAAGGGAAGCGAGTCATCATGTGTGTGATAGGGACTTCATGAGAGATCTAGAATAGATGGTGTAGAGAACAATGTGCGATATCGAGAACGATGATACATTAAGGAGCTATGGAAAGAGTCACGACATATATGTATACAGGGAGGAGCTGGGGCGGGTCCGATGTGGGAGATATAGAAAGAGGAGAGTGGTGCACAAGGATACAAAGTGTGCTTGTTTGCAGTGGGGGTGGTGTGTGAGGTGAGTGTGCGAGAACCACATAACTAGGGAGATAGACGTTTGGGGGCGACATTGTGTGTGTATGGGAAAGATACACTCTACATAGTGCGTGTGTTTGGGAAAGAGAGATGCCGGGAGACCTAGCTAGAGAGTGGGGGAAGAGATGTATGCATGCCCAAGAGATAAAGTGATAGAGACCTATATTGGGGTCCGGACTTTAGAAGAGAGAGGGGTGTTAATGTGCTCGTGTGTTGGTGTTTGGGGGAGAGAACGACTTCTCTGTGTGTGTGTGGGGGGGGGGTGTTGGCTTCAGATAAAGAGTGAGGTGTCTATATTTGAGGGGCTTTAGCGTAATTGGGATATACATGGTCAATAGTGTGTGCACTCATGGTTGATCAATTTGTTTCACATTTTGGACTATGAGATAACGATACTTTTGAACATGCGTGATATACCTTGATGTACCAGAATTACAAACCTAAGATTGGAATTTTGGAATTCGACTCCATCATTAGCTTTTGTAATTCATTTAAGCAGAGGTACATTTTTAAGCGGATTTCGTGATTTCAAATTCATATATCAAACCTAGAGATATACACATACGAGCATGTTCAAACTTTATAATCATCCACTTTATTCATACACATACACATTCTTGCTTTTGTCATCATATTTAGGATAAACACATTAGGAATTTCATTTGAATTGGACCATATGATGGTATTTGCTTGTAGTAGCTCAATAATCCATATTTGAATTGAATGGACAATCTAAGTTTCAAGTTGGAGACATTGACTTTCAAAACTTGCACGTTTTTTGCGTGCAAAATAAACAAATTATCGGCCATGATATCATAGTCGGCCGTACAAGAGCAAAATATAATTTCAGGCGCCAAAAGCTTTCAAACTTCCCGCTCACATCGAAATATCTCGCGCCCGAAAGTTTAGCCCTGCAATATTCTTGTTTTACCACTGCCACATGAACGGAAAAGGGCTGCTTTGGTAACTCCATTATTTTCCCCTCTTTGCCCCCAACATTCTTCCCCAGAGCCCCTCCCCTTCCCCTCCCCGACCCCCCACCCCCCCAACCACGGCAAGACGCCGAATCTAGTTCTCCGCCGCAACGGTGGACCTCACACCCCGGCGGGTCTACCTTCCGCACCTTGGAACCCCCAACTGCCAACTCACCACTTCACCGGAGCCGCTTCAGCGACTGGCTTGTCCACTGCTCCAGATCTCCTTGACCTCCATCATGGTCCACCGCACTGGATCTGCCTAACCGGTGCCCTCATCCACCACAGTGTAGGCCCTTCACTGACTCCCTCGTCCGTCCCTTCGCTGGCCCTTCATACAAGCCCTCGTCTGCCGCAACCGGAAGCACTGTACAACGCGCCTGCCGAAGCCTTCATCCACTGCACCAGACCCGCTCCACAGACGCCATATTCAACTCCATCGGCCCTGCTTTACTGACGCCGTAGCCTCATCAAGTTATTTCGATTTGTACTCCTTCGGTTTTTCTCTTTATCGTGCAACTGTTCACTTACCACAGATGAGCTTTCTTGTATGTCGACAGGCGCTGCAACCATAGCACCAGAGCCGCTTCAGCGACGGTGACAGCTGGCCCAAACTCAACTGCAACACGAGAACCATCGACGATCCTTAGCTATCAAGTATGCCAACGATACCCATACGCTGCTGAGAATCAGGTACTATTATCCAACGGCTGACGCCTACGTTCACTTTCTTAGCATAAGCACCGCACCTTTGAATTTCTTCATGGCATCATTCAGTTTTTCATGAGACGTATTATTCTGCTTGCACCTGTAGGGCCATACTTCTGGCAGTGAACATGTTACATGTGCTAAATTACATACCAGTGCACATATAGTTAATATGCTTTAGTTTTGTCCTAAGTATTAATGTACTTCCTACATATCACTGCCTACTATTTTACTTCTTGCATGCTATATTTATGATAATGGTGTTGTTCTGATGCCACCTGTTGGTTCCATCAGACTGCTTCATGTTCTCTATGCTTAATTACACATTAGCAAACTAGCATGTGGTTCCGCTGGTTTTTGTTCATTTTACCCTACATTTTCTGATGCTAGCTATTACATCACTGCTCCGAGCCTCTGTTCATTACTTTTTTGTGTGTTCTTGATCTTCCCAAGTTGCATGACTACTTTTATGCTTCTATTAATTATATAGCTGCCAACCCCATCAAGCAAAATATTTGTTCTTTTGGGGCTGGCACCTCGAACAAGCATAAAAATAGAGGGAAGCAGATATATTGTCGTGTATGCACACACCCTTCTTTAATTAGTTTAGATGAACCATTGATGATCAATTCAAACCAGTGCATGCGATTAAAATCAATTTTACCTAAATAGAGGGTGCATAATAAACTACAACAAGTAGATTTCCAACCACGGGATGCTGACGATTTCTTCAAAGAACATTGCAACAGCAGCGAGGCTTCACAACAACATAGGGTAAGCCAGTGTGTTTTAGTACATGTGAAATGTAATGCGTGTGGGCTGCTTTCTTGGCTTGTGCCCTCAACCTATAATCCTACAGAATAACAAATAGTTCAGTTGTCTGCTTTGCTGTATTGCTTGATTCGAATGCTTGTTTGTTACTTGTTACGCTATACCTGACTTGGCCAATATGTCAGCAGTGCCAGCTGTACTATCATAAAGAAATGCATGCCTAGTTCATTTGTAGTTTATATGAGGCCACACTGTTAAGTGCTTTCTCATATTATTTAAACTGCTTAGATGCCTTGGCAACTTAAATATAGCGGTGGTACACTCCCTTTCAACTAGGGATGTCAACTGGGTCCCGTTTAATCCCGATTAAAGTCCACTAGTGGTATGATAGTTCAAAAGAGTTTTTGTCTTTTGAGGAAAATGAACCAGGGAGCTAGCAAAAACTAACTAGATGGGATTGGCGGATGTCGTTTATTTGCCACTTACATCCCTAGTTTCATCTTACCATTTTAATTTATTTTAGGCCGATGCTGCTTCGAACCATTTAAATATAGCTTGCCATTCTCGGCAATAATTCGTATGTCGTTTACCATGTAAGCTTACTGCCTGGATCATGCGATAACTATCTCTTACCTATGTCCAGCGGAAACCTTTCAGGATCCCGTTCACACTAGGACACAATGTACAACCCCAGAATCTATTTGTGGAAGCAGTGCGCCATCCATGTTACCAGATGGTAGCAGTTCAGAGGCAACACTGCCAGAGAGTAGTCTGAGCATAGATATTATAGTTCTTGAGGCTCTACTAGAGGCAGAAAGAGATGGTCTGGCTGCCATGAATGAGGTAATCTCGATCTTGAAGCTGGAAATTATGCAATTAGCTGCACGCATTATGCAAGCAACCCAAGAATTGGAGGAAGTAAGAATGTTGCATTTGAAGACGGAGGAGGTCCCGCTGCTTCTTCTATCTGAAGCCCAGGGTAATCCCAGTTCTTTTTTAGATAGCAGTTGGAATTGTCATTAGATTATTGTACTTGCATGTTGTGTCATGTCTCTGAATGGATTATGTTGTAATACCTCCTATGTTGTCCATGTGTTGTAATGATCCGAATTTTTTAGGCGAGGTAATCCTCAGTACTTGTATGATTGACATAAGGTGAACTGTTTTTCGTGTGAGCATATTGTATTGGATGAAATAACTGTTTGACTCAAAGTGTATCCAACCTACTGAATTCAAAGATCACGGCATTTCTAAGTCATAATCATATATAAAGGTGGAATAAATCTTTGTTGTAGTTTTGAAGAAATAAATAACAAAACATAGAATTATCTATGGATATTCGTAATCGAATAAAAATTGGATTCGGGTTTAGTTGCTAGGGCCCAGGGCAAACGTGAATGCTAATTCTCCCAAGTTTTGAAAGAAGTGGCTAAACACCCACTATCATTTGTGGGCGGCCCGAAGCAAGTGTTTGCGATATGGAAATTACTGTCTACCCCTGACACTTGACATCCTTATCGACCAGATTTACACTGTTGTCGATAGGGGTAGACTAGTAACTTCAATCAGACATGACACGACGGCCTCTGAGCCCATTCAGACGCGCTGGGCGCTAAACATGGGCGGCAAAACACATTTGATTCAAGCTCGTCCGAAAGACATGTGTCTCTCCCTCCATTTCCCGATTCATCCATGGTGGGCGGCAAAACAAACTCTCCTCGTCCGAAATCGATGTAGGCTAATATTTTAAATAGGGGCAGATGTGTAACTTTCCTCAAACGTGACAAAACCGCCCTACCTGTCAGCCCCATTCATACACCGTGGGCGCCAACCGTGGGCGGTAAAACACCCTCTCCTCGCCCGAAATCATTACCGGCAAATATTTGGGAGATGCGAGATTACCATCCTATCCCCAACCGACGTGATGTTCGAAATTTTAAACGGGGGATAAGTTCGTAACTTTCCCACATTTCAGACAAGCGCATCCCGAAGTTTGAGATCCCCCCTCTCCCTCCCCCTCCATTTCCCCATTCATACACCGTCGGTGCCACGACAACCTCCCGACTGCGGCCAGCCTCCTCCGTCCGCCACCCCATCCTCCACCTTGCCGGAGCCGCTACCCCGTCGTCCACTACAAGAGATGGACATCTCTCATCCACGGCGCCGGACCAGGATCCTTTCATCGTGTCGTCTCGCTTCATCGGCGCCATCGTCCACCTTACTGTTGCCGCTCCTACAACCGCCTCGTCCACGGCAACAGGATTTATCCCCCGACCCGGCCGTCTGCCATCTAAAGTCTTCTTCCCTGCCGCCGACATCCATCACACCCTCAGCACCCTCAACGTATCAGCAGGGGCCTACACGACGTCGCAAGAGAGGTGGTACTCGTCCATATGTGCTTAAGTTATTGATCTCACCTGGAAAATAGATCTTAAATTGTTTACTGTACTTTTCTTGTCCGCACCAAATCGTAGTGGCTAGTTGAATGCAAACATGGGTTGCGAAGTAGCTTTGTCCAGTTTGCACCTTCAGATCCGCCATGTCATGGTCACTATACTCGTAAAGCTTATGGTTTCCCCCCTTTATATTCACTACCATCATCGTAGGTGCTTCACTGCTTCGTGTCGTGCTAGCACTGCTCCTCAAGACCTCAACCCATCAAGCGAAACAACATGTCACTCATAATTCCAAAGCTTACGTGTTGAAATACGAATCTGATATAATGCTCATATTACTATAAACAGAGAACGTTTAATTGGTCACCTAATGTTCCTATATTCGTTTCGAAAAGCATGTGCGCCACCCACTAGTCTAGTTTGTTCAACTTTCCTGATTTTACTCTTGATGCTTAGGGTTTTCCCCTTTTATCTACTCTACTATTATATGCGCAGGTTTCTGTCGTACTAGCATTACACCACCCTTCAAGCTAAACAACACAACACTCAAAATTCCAAAGCTTACTTGTTCAAATATGATTGTGATATGATAATGATACTAGTTAACAGACACATTTAATTGGTTAGCTGAAGGTCCCACTTGAGTTTCCAAATGCATGTCGCGACATATAGAGAGACAGCAGAATTGCATTTCTTTGTCACTTGTTGACTGTAATTTCTTGTCCATACCAAATCTTAGTTGTTATTTCAAAGCAAACATCGCTCGCTAACTACCCTTTGCGCGGTTTGGAGCTTCAGATCTGCCATCCCACTGCCACGGTCAACACTAGACTCATCATGCTTACGGTTTCCCCATTTTATGATGACCACGATCAACCTACGTGGTTCATGTCGTAATAGCACTGCTCCACCCATCGAGCTAAACAAGCTTAGTTGTACAAATTCAAATATGATATTATGTTGATATTAGTAAAACTGAGAGATGTTTAATTGGTCAACTAAATGTTCCTACTTTAGTTTCGAAATGCATGTGAGCCACATATGGAGAGATTGGAAGGAATAGTATTTCTCTATTCGCTCTGGTTCATCATGGGTGGCCAACCGACATTGTATAGAAAGACTTGTAATATCTTCAATCTGCTTGCTCTTCTGGTCTTCTTTAAGATGATCCTCTTCTCTTGTGGTCGACTGGTCAGGTCGAGTTATTCCCCCTTAGTATATTTTGAATCTACCAGGTCAGGTCGACTTGTTCTTCTTTACTATATGTTGAAGATGTTATCTGCGAAGTATCATCACTTCTGGAGCTCTCATATTTTGAGTAGTAGGCCACATTATATTTTTTTGACTATAAACAGTAGGGTAAACACCCCACTGCAACTTTTATTAATTAAAAGAAAAGGATAGAAAACAATAGTCTTGTGGGCTTGAGCTAAGCCCTACTAAAAAAACAAGAAGAACTGAGAGAAACTATCAAAAAAGATAAGCTATACAACAGCTAAGCACAAAAACTAAAAAAACACTAACAAGAATAGCAAGGAGAAGTATACAAATTACAACATAGAATCCAGCCAAGCAGAGAATTGCACTTCATATTTCTTCTTGATCCTGAATATGATAAGCTTGAGTTCCTCAATGAAAATGTGTTTCCAGCCCTGAAATGAGGGAGTTATATTATCAAAGATTTTGTTGTTTCTAGATATCTAGATGGCCCATGGTCCCAATATGATAATCTCCATAAAGAAAGGGTATCTGAGTTTGTCTTTGAGGTCTTGAAATGTCTCCAAAACTGATAAGTTTGGTGTTCTTGAAGGACAAATAAAATCCCAGCATCTGATGGCAAAAGGACATCCCCAAAAAAGATGATGCAGAGTTTCTTCTTGCTAACAGTTCCTCACTGCACAATTGTAAACTTCCAATTCAAATTTTTCCTCCTTAAAAGATTCCTTGTGTTTACTCTGTCATGCAGAAGCATCCAGAAGAAAACTTTATGCTTGGGCCACATTATATTAATGCACACACCAAATTACAGCATGCATGGCACCTCTCAGAAGAATTGCAGAGATATCACAAAGGGGTTTACAGGGAGGAAGTATTGGATTAGAATCACTTCTGCATTACAAAGATAATCTCACTTGTTTTATGTTTTCATGCATGTCAGGTATTGAAAATTATCAAAATGAATATGAGAATGGGCGCACGAGAGGAATATTGCGGAACAATCCATTGGCTAACAAACTTGGCATGGTGGAGGATGGCCTATATTATTCACCCATCAAGGTGCATGCTCTAACTTGCCAAGGTTGTATTGGTCGCACATATTTTGCATCTGACCTCTTGCATTACTTCTACTTTGTTACACCACCTACTTAGTTTAAGCATCATATATGAGTATATGCCATACCTATCCATTTTCTGTACCTATTCCATGTGTCGTCATACTATGTTTTTCCAATCAAATGTTGTTCTTTCATAATAGATGTCCAAAAGGAAGACGGTGAGTGCAGATCCTCAAGGAGTACAAACTAGGTATTTGGAAAAGGTAGTGATACCTGTTAAATCAAATAGATCAGCAGCCACAGAAAACACAGGCCCAACTGTACCAGACTTTACCCCTACTCCAGTGGACAAACCCCTATTAGAACTGCTGAGAGCCCAGCGTCAGGTACTGTCTATGATATCAATTAAAAATTTGAACTCCTAAATTTTTGCATGTGCCTTACCTTCTCTCTTGTATGAAAACTAATTTCAGATGAATCTCCTTGCTCAAAGGATCATAGGATCTCACGACAATACTGGGCTCTGCATTGCTCTTGTCAGTACCTCTTGCCCTTTGTCAGCATACTTACACTCATTGTTGTTTGATTATGTAGCATCACTGTAAATGTTTGCTTCTTTATCCTCCCTTTTCTTGAAATTATAAGATCTATATTTACTCTTAGATAAATGTAGAATTAACACAATGGTTATGAAGTTTTGGATTGCTCATGTAAGTACTTGTTGTCATGTACTCCCTCTGTATCGAATTAATTGTTGATCAATTGTATGTATTTAGAACTTAATAGTGCGAGATACATCCATTTGAGCGACAAGTAATAACGGACGGTGGTGGTATTACTGTACATGCATCGCGAGATAGTTGATTGTCTAGCATTACTCTGCATCTTATCTGCCCTGCCCTCCACTTTCTCCAAATTATCATATCTACATTTACTCTTACCAAAATGTTGAATAAAGACAATGCCACTTCACACGTTGATGTCTGCATTCCTCTTGTCAGTACCTTTTTCCTTGTACCGCTGTACTTAATTAATTGCTATTTGATTATGTATCATCAGTCTGCACCTGAGCTTCATTATCCTCTATTTCTTCCAATATTATTTGATCTATATTTACTTTTTTGCAAAATGTAGAATAATGGCAACACTTAAAGAATTTTCTTTGGGGAATTTATTGAATTATCCTTCCATCAACATGGAGAAGGGCTTTGTCCAGCCCGTGTTAACATGTAATGTAAGTTCATCCTTCTCAAGCCTTCAAACTTTGTTCTAGTATAGATTTGGATAGGCATCATTTCCTCCACTGCCGTTTACATCTGATTGGATGTTTGCAACAACTACCAGTTTTAAATTGTAGTTGTAAAAACATGTTCCTCATGCAGAACAGATCCATTTATTTGCTTATATAATTGTGAAACCTGTTGCGTGTCTCCTTGTTTCTCTTTCTGAGTCGTATCTCTTATGCCAGGTAGAACTTTAGGAAAGATAGTGAGCCAAACCATCTTGATGACAGCGAGATGACCCCAAGGTCCTGTCTTGATGAAGACAGTGAGTTGAAGCTACTCACCAGCAGGTGTGAGACAAACTCTATGCAGTCGCTGCCTCAATCAGTTCGACTTCTTCAGTCTCAACTTAAAGCGGAAAGGCTTGCTTCAGCTCAGTTCCAACTTGAAGTCAAAGATGTAATGAAGATGTCAGGGGACTGCCTTGCGCACTATGCTGCCATACATCTAGGGATGAAGCATCTATCGTTGACACAACTGAGGTCTCATCAGCTTGTTCGGCTTCTTGCGGGGCCCGACCTTGCCAGGTCTAGTGCCTTCTGAAGTGCTCTCATTTTTGTATATTCTTTTGTCGGCGCGTTTATATGCACTGGTGGCGACCTTTGATACCCAGTGTATGTAATCCGCGGCCATGTTGCGCTTTATTATCACCGGTAGCGAACTTTGATTCCCAGTGGATGTAATATGCCGTAATTTCTTGATTGTATAGTCTAGGTTTATTCTTTGGTCGGTATGCTGTAATTTAGGCCGGAAGGTTCAGTGGATCTCAGTGTTGTCGGTCTTCAGGCCGGCCAGTTACTCATATGGGCCAAAACATGGGCCTATAATCATCTTGGGCCATTAGCAGGTCTAAACCTATAGTAGTTTCCTGCCTTTAACAGGCCATGGGCTACATATTTACTGTAGTGACACTGGGCCTCCTACGGGCCGTAGAAACAATGGGCCTTCTACGGTCCGTAGAAACAATGGGCCTTCTACGGGCCGTAGAAACAATGGGCCTTCTACGGGCTGTATCATCAATGGGCCTAATACGGGCTGTATGAGCGATTGGCCAAACATGGGCCAAAAACAGACCGCGTTATGGCAGTAAACGGGCTAGAGTTGGAGTCGTCCGTTCATGGGTCGACCATAACGGCCCGTCGTTAATAGGCCGTATTTGATGACGCTATGAAAACGGCCCAACGTATTAACGGGCCACAAACGGGCCGACTCTAACCACGGGCTGAATTTGGCCCACAAGCAAAAATGGCACTAACGGGCCGTAAGTAACCGAATGCTGGAAATGAGCCCAAGAATACATGGGCCCTGAGAAGGCCGAAAGATAACATGGGCTGCAAACGGCCCAATGGATTAATGGGCCGTTAATGGGTATAAAGTGATACATTGTTCATCAAGGGCCAGTTTCACCACGGACCGTTAATGGGCCAAGAGTTACAAAGGGCCTCATATGGGCCAAAAGACGTCATGGGCCATACATGGGCCGGAACTTAAAATGGGCTGGAATCATATTGGACGGCCCAAATGACGCTACTGGGCCTAATTCGGATAGGTAGTAACGGGCCCTGGGTTAGCGGGTTGTAAATGGGCTATACGCGAACAGGCCGTTAACAGGCTTTCAGTGGGCCGGCCCGCCACCTTTTTACCAAGTCAAATGGGCCGGCCTTTTCACAAGAATGGGCCTCTGTTCGGCCGTGCCACGTGTCGACGTATCATAGGCGCCTTCGGTCCAATGAGTGGATGACATCTGTCCCAACGGTGAGCCGACACGTGTTTCCTCCAGCCAATGATGATTTTACACGTGGAAAATCCCCATTGGTCGGGGCTGTTAGCGGGTTATCGGATCCAAAACCGGACCCGATAGCTTAACGGCGTTCCGTTACGGTGGATGCCACGTGTCGGTCACCCTTGACGAAAGCACTTCTGTGACGCGCGATTTATCGTCATGGAAGTGGACACTTCCGTGATGATAATTTTGGTAATGTCATGGAACACTTCTACGGTTGCACAGGTATGACTATCTTGATTCTATCATAAAATCGTCATGGATGTACATGCATGACAAACACGCGACCTACTATAACAAACACGTATCATCACGGAAGTGTATTATTTTGTAGTGTTAGGCGAAGCCCTGCGCCGGTAACTTCATCATCACCGTCACCACGCCGTCATGCTGACAGAACTCTCCCTCAGCCTAAACTGGATCAAGAGTTTGAGGGACGTCACCGAGCTGAACGTGTGCTGATCGCGGAGGTGTCGTATGTTTGGTACTTGGATCAGTTGGATCGTGAAGATGTTCTACTACATCAACCGCGTTAATAAACGCTTCTGCTTTCGGTCTACGAGCTACGTGGACACACTCTCCCCACTCGTTGTTATGCATCTCCTAGATAGATCTTGCATGATCGTAGGATTTTTTTTGAAATTACTATGTTCCCCAACAATATGGCACTAGCTCCAGTTCATCGATATAATGTAGGCATGTATTCCGTAAATAGTCATACGTGCTTTATTAAAAGAACTTGCATGACATCTTTTGTCCTACCCTCCCGTGGCAGATGGGTCCATAATGGAAACTAAGGGATATTAAGGCCTCCTTTTAATAGAGAACCGGAACAAAGCATTAACACATAGTGAATACATGAACTCCTCAATCTACGGTCATCACCGGGAGTGGGCCCGGTTATTGTCACTCCCGGGTTGCCGGATCATAACACGTAGTAGGTGACTATAACTTGCAAGATCAGATCTAAACATGGATATAATGATGAATTCATAAACGTTTCAGATCTGAGTTCATGGCACCCGGGCCCAAAGTGACAAGCATTAAGCATAGAAAAGTCATAGCAACATCAATCTAAGAACATAGTGGATACTAGGGATCGGCCCCTAACAAAACTAACTCGATTACATGATGAATCTCATCCATCTCCTCACTGACCAGCGAGCCTACGAAGGAATTACTCACTCCCGGTAGGGAGCATCATGGAATTGGCGACGGAGATTGGTTGGTGATGACAAAGAACGAAGATCCCCTTCTCCGGAGCCCCAAACGAACTCCAGATCTGCCCTCCCGAGGAAGAACAGGGCTTGGCGGTGGATCCGTCTCATGGATCGCGATAATTCTTTTTCCCTGATTTTTTTCCGATGTGAATTTATAGTATCAGGGGGGTTCGTCAGCGGGGCCATCGGGTGGGTACAACCCACCTGGGCGTGCCAGGAGAGGGGGCGCGCCCTGGTGGGTTGTGCCCAACCAGGGGCCCCTCTTTCGTGGTTGTTGGCTCCAAAAATCTTCATTTATTCCATAAAAAATCCTCGCAAAGTTTCACTTCATTCCGAGAATTTTTATTTCTGCACAAAAACAACACCATGGTAGTTCTGCTGAAAACAACGTCATTACGGGGTTAGTTTCATTAAAATCATGCAAATTAGAGTCCCAAACAAGAGGAAAAGCGTGACAAAAAGTAGATACGTTCGAGACGTATCAAGAGGTATCTTTGGGCCCTCTCGGTAATGCACATCACTATAAGTTGAAGAAAATATGCCCTAGAGGCAATAATAAAGTTGTTATTTATATTTCCTTATATCATGATAAATGTTTATTATTCATGCTAGAATTGTATTAACCGGAAAGTTAGTACATGTGTGGATACCACTCTTCAAGATATCTTCCAATATTCCGATAAATCTGCCATATCGGCTGATTTATCGGCCAATTCATCTTATCATGGGTCGACCGATAAGCGATAAATCAGGCGATATGCCGATAAACTGACCGATTTACCCCTTATCATGGGTCGAACGAAAGTTCCTGATAAGCGATATCCCAACATTGGTTAATAGATAGACAAACAGAGTGTCCCTAATATGTCTCTACCTGACTAGCTCGTTAATCAAAGATGGTTAAGTTTCCTAACCATAGACATGTGTTGCCATTCGATGAACGGTATCACATCATTAGAGAATGATGTGATGGACAAGACCCATCCGTTAGCTTAGCATAATGATCATTTAGTTTTATTGCTATTGCTTTCTTCATGACTTATACATATTCCTCTGACTATGAGATTATGCAACTCCCGAATACCGGAGGAACACTTTGTGTGCTATCAAACGTCACAACGTAAGTAAGTGATTATAAAGATGCTCTACAGGTGTCTCCAAAGGTGTTTGTTGAGTTGGCATAGATCAAGATTAGGATTTGTTACTCCGTGTATCGGAGAGGTATCTCTAGGCCCTCTCGGTAATGCACATCACTATAAGCCTTGCAAGCAATGTGACTAATGAGTTAGTTGTGGGATGACGCATTACGGAACGAGTAAATAGACTTGCCGGTAATGAGATTGAGCGAGGTATGATGATATCGACGATCGAATCTCGGGCAAGTAACATACTGATGACAAAGGGAATGACGTATGTTGTTATGCGGTTTGACCGATAAAGATCTTCGTAGAATATGTAGGAGCCAATATGAGCATCCAGGTTACGCTATTGTTTATTTACCGGAGATGTGTCTCGGTCAGGTCTACATAGTTCTCGAACCCGTAGGGTCCGCACGCTTAACGCTCAATGACAATTTGTATTATGAGTTATGTGTTTTGGTGACCGAAGTTTGTTCGGAGTCTCGGATGAGATCACGGACATGACGAGGAGTCTCGAAATGGTCGAGAGGTAAAAATTCATATATTGTAAGGTTATATACGGACACCGGAATGGTTCCGAAGAAGATCGGGATTTCTGAGTACCAGAGCTTACCGCCCCGCGGGAAAGTTAATGGGCCTATTGGGCCATTGTGGAGGAGAGGAGGCAGGCCACGGGAGGAGGCGAGCCCCCTTGCCCCAATCCGAATTGGAGAAGAGGAGGGGCGCGGCTGTTGGGGAACCTAGTATTTCAAAAAAAATCCTACGATCACGCAAGATCTATCTTGGAGAAGCATAGCAACGAGCGGGGAGAGTGTGTCCACGTACCCTCGTAGACCGAAAGCGTAAGCGTTTAGTAACGCTGTTGATGTAGTCGAACGTCTTCGCGATTCAACCGATCCAAGTTCCGAACGCACGGCACCTCCTTGATCTGCACACGTTCAGCTCGGTGACGTCCCGCAAACTCTAGATCTAGCTGAGGCCGAGGGAGAATTCCGTCAGCACGACGGCGTGGTGATGCTGATGATGAAGTTACCGGCGTAGAGCTTCGCCGAAGCACTACGATGATATGACCGAGGTGTAAAACTGTGGAGGGGGGCACCGCACACGGCTAAAGGTCAACTTGTGTGTCTTTGGGGTGCCCCCATCCCATGTATATAAAGGGGGATTAGAGGGTCGGCCAAGGAGGGGCGCCATAGAGAGGAGTCCTACTTGGACTCCCGGTCCAAGTAGGATTCGCCCCCCCCCCCTTCCTATTCCAAGTAGGAGAAGGAGGGAAGGGGAAGGAGGGGAGAAGGAAGGAGGGGGGCGCCGCCCCCTCCTAGTCCAATTCGGACCAGCCCATGGGGGGCGCGTGGCCACCCCTTGAGCCCCCTCTCTCCTTTCCCCTAAAGCTCACTAAGGCCCATTACTCTCCCGGGGGGTTCTGGTAACCTCCCGGTACTCCGGAAAATACCCGAAACACTTCAGAACCATTCCGGTGTCTGAATATAACCTTCCAATATATCAATCTTTATGTCCCGACCATTTCGAGACTCCTCGTCATGTCCGTGATCTCACCTGGGACTCCGAAAAACCTTCGGTACACGCTATTATTTTTGATACGTCTCCAACGTATCTATGATTTTTTTGTTCCATGCTATTATATTATCCATCTAGGATGTTTTATACGCTATTTTATATGATTTTTGGGACTAACCTATTAACCTAGAGCCCTGTGCCAGTTTCTGTTTTTCCTTGTTTTTGAGTTTTACAGAAAAGGAATACCAAACGGCATCCAATTGACGTGCCAATTTTTGATTTTTTTTTATGGACCAAAAGAAGCCCCCGGAGTAAAAGAGTTGGGCCAGAAGAGTCACGAGCCATCCACGAGGTTGGAGGGCGCGCCCTACCCCCTGGGCGCACCCCCCTATCTCGTGGATGACTCCGAGACCCCCCCTAACGTGAGACCGACGCCACAAATTCCTATAAATACAGAAACCCTCAGAAAGAAATCTAGATCAGGAGTTTCGCCGCCACAAGCCTCTTTAGCCACCAAAAACCAATCGGGACCCTGTTCCGGCACCCTGCCGGAGGGGGAATCATCACCGGTGGCCATCTTCATCATGCCGGTGCTCTCCATGATGAGGAGGGAGTAGTTCACCCTCGGGGCTGAGGGTATGTACCAGTAGCTATGTGTTTGATCTCTCTGTCTCATGTTCTTGATTCGACACGATCTTGATGTATCGTGAGCTTTGCTATTATAGTTGGATCTTATGATGTTTCTCCCCCTCTACTCTCTTGTAATGGATTGAATTTTCCCTTCTTAAGTTATCTTATCGGATTGAGTCTTTAAGGATTTGAGAACACTTGATATATGTCTTGCATGTGCTTATCTGTGGTGACAATGGGATATTCACGTGATCTACTTGATGTATGTTTTGGTGATCAACTTGTTGGTTTAGTGACCTTGTGAACTTATGCATAGGGGTTGGCACACGTTTTCGTCTTGACTCTCTGGTAGAAACTTTGGGGCACTCTTTGAAGTACTTTGTATTGGTTTGAATAGATAAATCTAATATTGTGTGATGTATATCATATAATCATAACCGTGGATACTTGGGGTGACATTGGAGTATCTAGGTGACATTAGGGTTTTAGTTGATTTGTGTCTTAAGGTGTTATTTTACTACGAACTCTAGGGATGTTTGTGACACTTATAGGAATAGCCCAATGGATTGATCAGAAAGAATAACTTTGAGGTGTTTTCTTACCCTACAATAATCTCTTCGTTTGTTCTCCGATATTAGTGACTTTAGAGTGACTCTTTGTTGCATGTTGAGGGATGGTTATATGATGTAATTTTGTTATCCTTGTTGATAGAACTCACAAGTGAAAGTATGAACCCTGGGCCTTGTTTCGAAGCATTGCAATACCGTTTGTGCTCAATTTTATCATTAGTTAAGTTGCTCTGTTTTTATATATTTAGATTACAAAAACCTACATCTACCATCCATATTGCACTTGTATCACCATCTCTTCGCCGAACTAGTGCACCTATACAATTTACAATTGTATTGGGTGTGTTGGGGACACAAGAGACTCTTTGCTATTTGGTTGCAGGGTTGTTTGAGAGAGACCATCTTCATCCTATGCCTCCCACGGATTTATAAACCTTAGGTCATCCACTTGAGGGAAATTTGCTACTATCCTACAAACCTCTGCACTTGGAGGCCCAACAAAGTCTACAAGAAGAAGGTTGCGTAGTAGACATCAAGCTCTTTTCTAGCGCTGTTGCCGGGGAGGCTAGGTAAGCGGTACTAACACCCCGTCAACTAAGCTCTTTTCTGGCGCCGTTGCTGGGGAGGGTAGTGCTTGAAGGTATATCTTTAGATCTTGCAATTGAATCTTTTAGTTTCTTGTTTTATCACTAGTCTAGTATATAAAAGAAAACTACAAAAAATGGAATTGAGGGTGCCTCATATGCTTCATCTTTTTAATGTCTTTCATGAGAATAAGGATTCCGATAATTGTGCTCAAGTGCTAGAAGAAGAAGTCTATAGAATGTTTGGCACTAAATATTTGAATGATGAGCATGATTGCAATGTTGTTAGTATGAATTCCTTGAATATCCATGATGCTAATGATATGCAAAGCCACAAGCTTGGGGATGCTATGTTTGATGAATATGATATTTTTAGTCCCCGAAGTTTTGATGAGAATATCTAATATGATGAAAGCATGCCTCCTATTTATGATTATTATATTGATGAAATTGGATTTGGAGAGGTCATGACTTTATTTAATGCTGAATCCACTATTTCGGAAGAGGTTCCAATTGATTATGAGAACAAAGTTGCTATCTATGATGATTATTGTGATGACATGTATGCTATAAAGATTAATGATAACCATGAAACTTTTCATCATGATTTTAATTTTCAATTGGATTATGCCTCACATGATAGTTATTTTGTTGTGTTTGCTCCCACTACTATTCATGAGAAGAAATTTTCTTATGTGGAGAGTAATAAAATTTATATGCTTGGGTATCATGAAAACAATGCTTTATGTGATGGTTATATTGTTGAATTCATTCATGATGCTACTGAAAATTATTATGAGGGAGGAACATATGCTTGTAGGAATTGCAATAATATCAAGTTTCCTCTCTATGTGTTAAAAATCTTGAAGCTATGCTTGTTTTGCTTTCCTATGCTGGTTGATTCTTGCCATAAGTTGTTTGCTCACAAAATCCCTATGCATAGGAAGTGGGTTAGGCTTAAATGTGTTAGTCATATTCTTCATGATGCTCTCTTTATGTTTCAATTCTTATCTTTTATGTGACCATCATTGAAATCGTCATGCCTAGCTAAAAAGGCATTAAAGAAAAGTGCTTGTTGGGAGATAACCCAATATTTACCCTTACTGTTTTTGTGTGTCCACCTGATTAAGATACTGAAGTAATCATGTTTTATAGCTTTTGTTTTAATAAAGTGCCAAGTAGAACCTTTGGGAAGACTTGGGTGAAAGTTAATGTGATCTTGCTGTAAAAAATAGAAGCTTTGCGCTCACGAGATTAGCTGTCATTTTTCATAGAAGAGTGCTTTAGAGTAGATTATTTTTGGAGAATATTAATAGAAAAATTCCTAACGTTAACCAATTTATTTCAGAATTTTTGGAGTTACAAAAGTATTCGAGAGTTAGAGATTACTCTAGACTGTTCTGTTTTTGATAGATTCTGTTTTCTATGTGTTGTTTGCTTATTTTGATGAATCTATGAGTAGTATCGGAGGATATGAACCATAGAGAAGTTGGGATACAGTAGATATTACACCAATATGAATTTAGAATGAGTTGACAACAGCACCTATGCCACGCCCAATATGCGACCCTATCCAAAAGGAACTCGAAGGTCCCACCAAGGATAGATCCACATATTGAAATGCTTTTGCAAGGTGGATATCATTACATCAACATTACATAATAGATGGGGATACATATATAAGGCACAAATGCCACAAGAATACATCAACATCATATACAAGATCAACATCCGACTACGGATGAAACATAAACAGAAGCTCAAACGACATCCACCCTGCTAGCCCAGGCTGCCGACCTGGAACCTATCCCCTAATCGAAGAAGCAGAAGAAGAACTCAAGACAAGCAAGCATCGCTCTCGCGTCATGATCATCGCAAACCTGTACCTGCAACTGGTGGTGTAGTAATCTATGAGCCACGAGGACTCAGCAATCCCATTACCATGGGTATCAAGACTAGCAAAGCTAAATGGGAAAGGAAGGGGTAAAGTGGTGAGGTTGCAGCAGCGGCTAAGCATATATGGTGGCTAACATACGCAAATGAGGCGAGAAGAGAAACAAAGGCGGTTGTCAACTAGTAATGATCAACAAGTGATCCTGAACTCCTACTTACGTCGAGACATAACCCGAAACCGTGTTCTCCTCTCGATCAACCCGAAAAGAGACACTCACGGTTACGCTACACGGTTGGTGTATTTTAGAAGAGTTTGCTTCAAGTTTACTACAACGGATATTAACAAATTCCCATCGCCACATAACCGCTGGCACGGCTCTCGAAAGTTTATACCACGGAGGGTGTCCCAACTTAGCCCATGATAAGCTCTCGCGATTAACGAAGGATATTCCTTCTCCCGGGAAGACCGATCGGTCTCGGAATCCGGCTACAAGACATTTCGACAGCAATAAAACAAGACCAGCAAAGCCGCCCGATGCGCCGACAATCCCGATAGAAGCTGCACATATCTCGTTCTCAGGGCAACACCGGATGAGACTAGCTACGAGTAAAACCAACCCTCGGGTTGCCTCAAGGTGGCCCCGCAGGCAGCTCGGTTCGAACCAGCACTTAGAGAAGCACTGGCCCGGGGGGGCTAAATAAAGATGACCCTCGAGAGAGCGACTCCCAAGGGAAAAGTAGGTGGTGGTGAGGCAAATGGTAAAACCAATGTTGGGCCTTGCTGGAGGAGTCTTATTCAAAGCGAACTGTCAAGGGGGTCCCATAAATCACCCGACCGCGTTAGGGACGCAAAATCTGGGAACATAATACCGATATGACGGAAACTAGGGCGGGAAGAGTGGAACAAAACACCAGGCATAAGGCCGAGCCTTCCACCCTTTACCAAGTACATAGATGCATTAATTAAATAAGATATATTGTGATATCCCAACAAGTAAACATGTTTCAACAAGGAATAACATCTCCATGTTCCAACAAGGAACAAACTTCATCTTCACCTGCAACTAACAACGCTATAAGAGGGGCTGAGCAAAGCGCTAACATAGCCAAACAACGGTTTGCATAGGAAAGGTGTCAAAGGTTAGAGGCTGACATGGCAATTTGGGATGGCTTGATAAACTTGTAATAGGTAGCGCAGCATAGCAATAGAACGAAGCAACTAGCATAGCAATGATAGTAGTGAGATCCAGGGTAGCGGTCATCTTGCCTGAAATCCCGCTAGGAAGAAGAACGAGTCCATGAAGAAGACGAACGGATGAAGCCAAACCAAGCGTGAGCGAGCGAATCCTCACGATCGCATAGCTAAAGCGGAACTATCGAGAAGAAGCACACAACATAGTAAACACACCACACATGAACAAGGCATGATGCACAACAAGCATGATGCATGACACGGCTACATGAAGCTACTCATGGCAAGGGATGATGCAAACAAGAGCAACACATCAAGGCAAGTTTAAATGAGGCCGGAAACAACATATAACAATTCTGGTAAGTCCTCATATGCAAATTTCGAAATTGGTCCAGATCTGAATAAACCTTATGTTGAAGTTGTTAAACATGAAGTTAATATGCACCACGATGATCTACACGAAATTCTAGTCAAGTTACATATAAAGTTCATTTAATTCGGAGCTACGGCCTAGAAGATATGAGCAAAACAAGTTAAACATGGCATTGATGCGAAATGCATACAAACATCAAGCAAACACCTCAAAACATGGATGCAACATGATAATATGAAACTACATGCAATATCAAGCAAGTTTCATATAGAGCACACTCAAAACGGAGCAACGGTTCAACACATACACATGAAACAAGTTATAGCAACAATCTGTCCAAAACAGCAACTAGGCATATTGCAAGCATCAAAACACTATGCTACAGCATCTCAACGAGAAAACAAAAGGCATGGACATGATGTACAGGTAAAGCATAACAAAACATGAACACTGAGCTATCTCCAGAAATCACTAGAACATGCTCAAACACACATGGCAAGATTGCAAATAATAACAGTTTCAGACTTTGTAGAAAATAACATCAGGTTGCAATGTTTAGGGCTATCAAACAACATGTGACAGGAACTTATCATGGCAAACAAAGGCATGGAATGAATCTACTAAATGCATAGAACAAATGTCCTTTACTAACCATGAACCAAAAAGGAACATAAGATATGATAGCACCCATGTAAACATGGCAAGTTATATTACAGATTCATGCATGGCAGGAACAACAATAAGTAGGCATGTTGGTGAGCTTGAACCACTCACCACAGAGCAATACATGGCATGGCAAGGCAACTCACAGTAAGAAGACATGGCATAGAGGCTATACATGGCAAGAACAACATCATAGCATACACGGATCAACTACAACAACCTTGGCAAAATTGAATAACATGTAAACAACCTGCTAGGAAACATTTTATAGCAAAAGTAGAGCTCGATTGACTCAAGATATGGCACTCCATAATTGCAAACAAGGGCATGGATGGATAGAGAATAACCATATGTTCAAAACGTACTTACTGAAGTATCCCAAAATATGCATGGATCTCTCGGTAGCATCAAGTTTACATGGCATAAAAATATCAGCAGAACAGGGGCTGAAATCAGCAACATCATGAAGCCTAGTTTGCATGCTTGTGCGAGTCACCACAGAAATCAAAAAAATACATGGCATACACCATTGTAAAGATGGCATGGCATAGTACAAAACACATGTAGGACTCAAGTTCATAGGATGCACACATCAATCATGGAAAAAATGACAAAAGTGCATGTTCTGATAAGAATCTGAAACTAACATCACATAGCCCTCTTCCAACAGCATTTCGGGCATCAAGATGAGCTCAAATGAAAATGATGCAATGAGATGAAATGATGTACTCGCTGAGGCGAACAATTTGACATATTAGACGCACGAAACGGAGCAGTATGCATGGAGATACAGCAGGTCAAAGTATGCAACATTTTATGAATTTCTGGGGACTTAGCAGTTTCTGGAAAAAAAATGGACGAGCGCCAAAATGCTAAACGACGCCCAGGGCGTGGGATAGGGGGGCGACTCACCCTGGGCTTTGGCCCATGACGGAGGAGGAGGCAGGCCTAGTCGGCGGAAAGGTCGGGCTGGGCAGCTGGGGCGGCTTGGCCGCCCACGCGAGGGGCGATCAGCGGCACGGGAGCGAGCGGCTCCTCTGCTCGCTCCCGAGCTAACCCATGGCGGCGGCGAGATCCGGCAAGGCCGGCGAGGGCGGAGGAGGCCATGGGGCGGCGGTCCCGGTCGGATCCGGACGGATCTGGCCGCGGGGACTCCGCTCCCGGCAACGGCGAGGACCACCGGCGAAGGGGGGTGAGGAGGCGAGGAGCTCCTGCTCCGGCGAGGACCTGCGGGAGAGAGAGGAGTGAGGCAGGGTGAGGGAAAAGGGAGAGAGATGGCGCTGCAGGAGCTCGCTGGGCGGAGAGCTCGTCGTGCGGCGGAGCTCCGGTCACCGGACGGAACACGGCCAAGGGCGAGGAGATCAGGCAGGCCCGATCCAGCGAGGAGGAGCAAGCGGGCGCTCGGGCTGGCTGCTGCCCTCGGGGCCAGATCGGGGCCAGGCGGGCTGGCACGGGCCGGGCGGCGGGCGTGGGGAAGAGAGAGGGCCGGCGGGGCGACGTGGCCTTCGCGGGTTGGCTGGAGGGCACGGGGAGGCGACGTGTCGCGCTCCGGTTGGCCCAGGGCGCGGCGGCGGCGGCGCCAAGTGGCGGAGGTGGAGTGGGGCGGTGCTAAATCCGAGGAGGAGGGTGGAGGCTGCGGCAGGAGGTAGGTGGAGGGCTATGTTTAGGCTAGGGATGTCCAAAAATGGACTAGGGGGTCTACTTATAGCAGATTTGTTAAGGTTAGGGGGGGTTTGAGAACGTTTCAGACCATACGATCACCATCGGGCGGCTCCGGAGCGGAGAGGGACTAAGTGAGGGGTTGGTGGGCTGTGTAGATGGGCTAGGCTGAGAAGAGAGAAGAAGAGGGCAGCCCGGCAGCAATTTCGGAGACCGAAACGTCCGACGAATAAACCGGCAACGGTGCCGCTATGCATTTAACGGTTGGGCTATCAAATGGACTCCGAATGCGGCAAAACTTGACAGGCGCTCTGTCTACACTATAATAAGATCGCATGCCAAGTTGCATCCCATTCCGAGAACATTTTTGTGCCACTTATAAAATAATATTTCGGAGGTGCCGCGGGCGCGTGCGAGTGTGTCCGCTCGAGCGGACAACGGAGAGAACCGGCGGAACCCGAACGGATGCAAGTTTTGAAAAACATGCAGATGAAATGCAGATGATGACATGGCAAAGTGCAACATGCAAGCACATGACATGGCAACGACGGCAAATAACTGACGGACACCTGGCGCAACGAATCAGGGGCGTTACAACCTAAGTGGTGGTTTTATTTTCTTATACTAACGGAGCTTACGAGTTTTCTGTTGAGTTTTGTGTTGTGAAGTTTTCAAGTTTCGGGTAAAGATTCGATGGACTATGGAATAAGGAGTGGCAAGAGCCTAAGCTTGGGGATTCCCAAGGCTCCCCAAGGTAATATTCAAGGACAACCAAGAGCCTAAGCTTGGGGATGCCCCGGAAGGCATCCCCTCTTTCGTCTTCGTTCATCGGTAACCTTACTTGGAGCTATATTTTTATTCACCACATGATGTGTGTTTTTCTTGGAGCATCATTTTGTTTTATTTTGTTTTGCTTGCTGTTTGAATAATATTCCAAGATCTGAAATTCCTAAATGCTAGTGAATCTTCACCTAGTTACATAATTATTCGACTACTCATTGATCTTCACTTATATCTTTTTTGGAGTAGTTTGTCGTTTGCTCTAGTGCTTCACTTGTATCTTTTTAGAGCACGATGGTAGTTTTAGTTTCGAAGAAATTGATGAACTCTCATTGCTTCACTTATATTATTTTGAGGGGATTTTTACATCTGTGCCCCTGGTTGCTTAGCTCTACTCATTCATCCTCGCGCTCTTAACTTTTTGCTCAATTTTCCCTTGCTAGAAACCCTCATAACTGGGCACAACGGACGTTACCGTCGGGTCAAAGGCTTGACCTTTAACTCTGACTAGTGGGGCCACGCTGGACTGTGCCGCATTGGGTGGTGCCCCTGTTCGACCATTGGGCCGTGGTTTCGTTGGGCCGTCCCTTTCATTAAACGTCTGCGCGCGCCGCCAGGGCAGAAGCCTGCTATGAATGCACCCAACAAACCCTGTCTGCATGCGTCGATCGAGCCTGCGTGCGCTGATGCCAATATGTTGCTAGGTGGTTACTAACAAGGGAACCCTACTAACAAGCCGATCTCTCTAAGAAAATAATCAACAAATATGTAGTCCCAATACGTAGATAGGGCCAACAAGGGGTCGAAGAGGAAGAAGGGTAGATGGATGAGGGATGGCAGAGGTAGAGGGTGGCTTAAATAGCCATAGTGCTACGTGCTATTTGGCCGTGGCAATAACAGGGTCAAATGGGAAGTTAGTAGCCGTTTTCAAACCCACCGCAACATCGCGAGTGTACACGTGTGGGAAACGGTGGTTTGAGAAGAAGAAGAAAAAGAAGCTAATTGCACGTGTGGGAATCGTGGTCATGCCCTATATTATATGAACAAAAAGACACAATTTTTGAAGAGCTTGTGGCCATTTTGAATGAGAAAAATAAATTTGGCCCTTAAAATTTGGGTCATTTTGCATGATAAAAAAAGATAGAGGGCTTGTGGTGTGACGCCCGGGTAATCAAGCTATAGTAACCCTCTGGTAATGATGCCATGTCACCTCGATTACTGTTGATAATCTCGCGTTAGTTCGGAACCGATCCAAATTCAAATTTGAATTAAAGTCAAAACAATTAAAGTTTTCAAAAGTCAAACTAAAATGTTCTTAATGGGAAAAATAAATCATGGATAATATTGGTGGAGAAACCACACTTTTATAGAGTGCTTAAATACTCTAAGATGAATAAAACAACAGCGAAAACTATTATTTAAATACTTTTAAATAATAATTAATTACAAAACTATTTTACTTGGGTAACAAAAAATAGTTAAATGCCTTTTCAGTTAATAAAATGTTGAGCTAATTTTATTTTATTGCAGGAACTAATGGGGAGTGGCATATTTATTAAAACTAATTTAGGAACTAGTTTTGTAGTTCATTAAACTATAATAATGTGAAACTAAGAGTAAACAAAAAGACAAAAGATAAAATACAAACATAAAAGAAAGAAGACCCCCACCCCTTGGCCAATCGGGCGAGCAGCCCGATGGCCAACCCACTAACCTAACCAGCCCACCTCCACCTTATCCCCCTCCTCTGTACAGGAGACTGGGAGGTCGTGGAGGGCATCCATGGCGCCCGGGCCATGTGTCGGCCATCCCACGGCCTCGTGGATGGATAAGATCAATCCCCAGCACCCCCCTGGTCGAACCCTAGCAACAATCCCCCTTCCTCTATTCCTCCCCGCGCCGCTTCGCCCTCACACACGAAATCGACGACGTCGCCGCCATAGCCTCCTCCGTCCACGCGGCCACCTCCCTCCTATCCGGCTGAAACTATGCCTGGAGATCCGCCGCACTCGACTGCTTCGACTGCGACCACCCGTTCGAGCTGAAGCGCTCTACATCGTCCCCTTGCCTTCGTCTTCTTCTTCGGCAGCCACCCGACGTCGCCATCGATTCGCCGCGCCTCGACCACCTCCGGCTGCCCCGAGTTGCTCCTCGTCAGTGATGTGAGCACCTCCTCCGTTCCCCACTGCCCCGCGAAGCGATTGTGCCACGTAGCTCGTTCGTCTACACAAAGTGGCGACGCCGCCGTCCAAATACATGTCGTTGCCGCCTTCGGTCGTGGCCGTTGCCAACGACCCAGTGCACCCCCACGATGCCTATCACCGTAGATTGATGCGCGCTGTCGCCCGCGTCCAGCAGCAGCTCCTCGCGGACCAAATGTCTGTTGGGAGACCAAACCGGAGCCTTCGCTGCACTTCTGCCAGCGTCGATGAGCCCCTGCTCACGTCGTCGTGGTCCTGCCGCCGCTACGCCTCGCGTCCGCCTCTGCCTCGGCTTACGCTCGCCGTCGCCGCCGCCGCGCGCCTCCACAGCGCTGCGCTCCCCACCACCACCCGGCCACCACCGCCGCCCTCGCGGTCAACTCCGCGCGCTACATCGGCCGTCGCTCGTGCGCCCGGTTCGCCCCGTCGGGCGCCTGGCGCCGGCGCCCGTTTAGTAATCCGCCGCAGCGCCCTGTGCCCGCTAAGGGCCTCTGGCCAAATGACAAGCGGGGCCCGCCCCTGCAAAAAAAAGGGTTAAAGGAAATATAATAAATAAAATAATAATAATAAAATTAATTAATTAGAGAATTAATTAAATTAATTAATCCTAATTAGACTAACCTAATCACTAGCTAACTTAATTAAACCCTGAATGGCCTAATCATCGATGACGGAGGGCCCCACCCTGATGACCGGTCAAATGTTGGTGGTCAAGCTGAATCTCAACCCACATGTCAGCCCCTGTGTACACTGTTGTGTACAGGGGCTGCGTCATTAGCATTTCCTATTTAATTTCGATTTAGTAATAATTTAGAAAATGATTTAAAACTTTTTAAAAGTTAATATAAAAAAATCCGTAACTCGGATGGAAAAACTTTGTATATGAAAGTTGCTTAGAACGACGAGACGAATCCGAATACGCAGGCCGTTCGTCCGCCACACATCCCTAGCATAGCAAACACGCAACTTTCCCCCTCCGGTTCATCTGTCCGAAAACGCGAAACACCGGGGATACTTTCCCGGATGTTTCCCCCCCCCCCACCGATATCACCTCATACCGCGTTAGAACACGTCTAGCTCTGCTTGTTGTCCTGTTATGCACTTGCTTGCTATGTATTTCTGTTTCTTCCCCTCTTCTCTCTGGTAGACCACGTGGCGATCTTGATGCCCCTATGGTCGACTCGTCACCGGCGACCCCTCCTTATCTCGAGCAACCGTGCAAGCCCCCCCCCTTGATCACGGATATTGCCTACTCTCCTCTATCTGCTTGCATTAGAGTAGTGTAGCATATTCTTGCTTTCGATTATACCTATCTGATGCATAGCCTATCCTTGTTACTCTTGTTGTTGCCTTTACGCAATCCTATATGCTTAGTATAGGATGCTAGCATTTTCATCTGTGGCCCTACATTCTTGTCCGTCTGTCCGTGCTATACTATCGGGCCGTGATCACTCGGGAGGTGATCACGGGTATATACTATATACTTATACATGATACATGTGGTGACTAAAGTCGGTCGACTTGTGGAGCACCATGAGTGATTCACGGAGTTGGGGCTGAAAGGACCTTTGTCCCGACGGCCCTCTGGATGGATCTTTGTGGCGGAGCGACAGGGCAGGTTGAGACCGCCTAGGAAAGAGGTGGGCCTGGCCATGTTCGGCGTTCGCGGATACTTAGCATGCTTAACGAGATCTTGGTATTTGATCTGAGTTGGCTACGAGCTTATACGCACTAACCATCTACGCGGGAGTAGTTATGGGTATCCCGGCGTCGTGGTATCAGCCGAAGCACTTCAGACGTCAGCGACGGAGCGGCGCGCGCCGGATTGGACTGGAACGCCTGCTAGGCTAGGTCTGCTTCCGGCCGCCCTCGCAACATGCAGGTGTGCTCAGGGCGATGGGCCCAGACCCCTGCGCGCTTAGGTTTAGACCGGCGTGCTGGCCTCTCTGTTGTGCCTAGGTGGGGCTGCGATGTGTTGATCTTCCGCGGCCGGGCATGACCCAGGAAAGTGTGTCCGGCCAAATGGGATCAAGCGTGTTGGGTAAGATGGTGCACCCCTGCAGGGAAGTTAATCTATTGAATAGCCGTGATCTTGATAACAGGGCGACTTGGAGTTGTACCTTGACCTTATGATAACTAGAAAGCGGATACTTAATAAAACACACCCTTCCAAGTGCCATATACAACGGTGGTCGCTCTCTCTCGGGGTTACGAGGAGGGATCGCGGGTAGGATTATTGCTATGTGATGCTACTTGGAGGACTTGGTCTACTCCCTTCTACATGTTGCAAGGCGGAGGCTGCGAGCGTAGTCTTGACGGATTAGATATCCCCTCTTATTACGGCATTCTGCAGTTCAGTCCACCGATATGGCCCTTTACATATATCCATGCATATGTAGTGTAGCTCCTTGCTTGCAGTACTTTGGATGAGTACTCACGGTTGCCTTGTTCCCCTTTTCCCCTATCTCTACTCGGTTGCTGCGACGAGACGATGGAGCCAGGAGCGACGCCACCGTCGATGGCGACTACTACCCGGAGGTGCCTACTACTACGTGCAGCCCGCTGACGACGACCAGGAGTAGTTAGGAGGATCCCAGGCAGGAGGCCTGCGCCTCTTTCGATTGTATCCTAGTTTGTGCTAGCCTTCTTAAGGCAAACTTGCTTAACTTATGTCTGTACTCAGATATTGTTGCTTCCGCTGACTCGTCTATGATCGAGCACTTGTATTCGAGCCCTCGAGGCCCCTGGCTTGTATTATGATGCTTGTATGACTTATTTATGTTTTAGAGTTGTGTTCTGATATCTTCCCGTGAGTCCCTGATCTTGATCGTACTCATTTGCGTGCATGATTAGTGTACGGCTGAATCGGGGGCGTCACAAGTTGGTATCAGAGCCGACTTCCTGTAGGAATCCCCCTTCCACACTCCTTGGCCGAAGTTGAGTCTAGTCATTGCAAAACTTTTACTAACATGGTTGTGTGCCTTACGGGCCCACGTCGCCATTGGGTGGTATTAGGATCTTTTACTCCTCGATCTATACTCTGGGACTCTGATCTCTCTGCTATTCGGGTTAAATGATTTTACTAAATCTGACTTTAGGTTCTCGTAACAGCCTTCTCCCGGAGAGCCCCTTGTTATAGATGATCATCTGCTGCACCAGAAGGATCCGAAGATACTCACCGATGTTCTCTCGAAACTTTATGGTCACTTATGCAATGCCCTTCCATCGGTAAACCCCTATGGATAACCACGTATACTCGACATTCATACAATGCTTCTTAGTTGATCTTGTTATTACAAGATACCCCGAAATTCTCTCTGTTGTTCCGAGAATCCTTTGGGCTTACTGCCTTGTTGTTCTTTGCCACCTGAATACCCCTACGGATAACTTGTCGCACTTATCTAGTATCGACCCATTCCCAGTGGATTCATGTATTTCACAAAATTCTTCGAAATATTATCTGATTTTCGAGAATCCTCTGCAGCCTATGGCTCTAGAAATTCTTGTCTGCCTGCATTATGGTTAAATCCCAAATGCCTAGTATTATTCATTGACATCCTTTGCACTATCATTTTGAGACCGTTGGTTCAATATGATGCGGTTGTTCGCAATCGTCAATCACAATTAGAATCCATCCTTCCGGCTCAGACGTCATTTTTGAACATGAGCTGGTTCTCGACCAATCAATTGCCGTTGGTTGTACCCCTAAGTCTATTCAGCTTATCCATTCTTAATCAGAGCGTTTGCTTCCGATCCTTCGATTTGGAATCATAATTCCTTTGCATTTGAGCTTCGAATTATTCAGATGATTCCACAACCATTGCATTTGCATTCTTTCCTCTTCTGGTTGAGTACTGATACTCACATCAGATCCTTTGTGGACCATCAAGTCCTTTGTTGGATTGTTATCCGACAGTGTCCTTCATATTTAATCACCTTGTGAGTTATTTCCCTGATACATAATACCATTGGTAAATCCTATACTCTGAATTAGCCAACCATGCTCTGCTTTCGAGCTGGTGATAATTACTCTCGAAGCTTGTGGTATATGTTTTTAAGATGCCCCAATGGGTTGAAGCTATACCTTCCCAAAAACCGTATGAACCTCAAGGGTTTCATAAGTCATACCCTTACGGTGTTTTACGGATAATTTTCTACCATGCAACTTCTTTGAAGGCGAAGTGAATGAATGGTCATGCATTGGAGAAGTGGGAGTCGACCTTGAACTTTGTGTTCATGCCCATGGACACAATGATAATCTTATCATGGATGCTCCTCTTAAACCCTCTTTGGTATAAGTTCTTATATCTGGGATTCGGCCTTTTGCAATCATGGTTCCGGCCATGTTCTCCTTTTAAATACCATTTTTTGGACAAGTTGAAGTACTTGTCTTATGCAGATCATTGCACCTGTCCAACCTTTACTTTGCTCTATCGTTGAGTATTAAACTCTGGGACCTCAAGAATATCATGGAACTGCATAACTTATTATGAGTTCTTCAAGTATTATATCTCACTGATTCCAATTTTCCCCGGGTTCTGAGTTGTTAGACACTCAAGGACATTGATAAGTGAATCAATTCCGCACTCCGATTCAATAAAGTAATCTCTGTTGATTATGAGTTTAATAATCCTTCAAGTCATTCCTAGCCTGATCGGCTATATCATTACCATGTTAAATTTTAACTGTGCTACCCGGTCCTTCTTCCCGTAGCACAATTATTTGATGAGCTAAGCTTACGTTGATCTTCCTCATCATATCATTTCGCCTTGGACAACAAGCTTGGTTTCGAGTTTGTGTCGTACCCTTGGTTCCAATAACCTTTTGCTTTACCATTCATTTGACTTGATGTCATCGCCGATCGATTACATCTTGAAATCTCTCGACAAAGTGTGTCGTGATCATCATCAACCTCATGAGCTCTTCCAGGATATCAAATGAGTTCATGATGAGAAATACCATCCTTGCCCTCGATGATCTGCGTTATCATCGACCACTTTATTGCCTTCCTGCCAACACAAGCTTATTCGTGTTTGATGTTATACCTTGAGTTCCTTGCTATCCAGCAATTGTTCTCCCTTACCTTGGAACATTAACATCTCTTATGTCATCAATTTTGTGAGAATTTCACCACCTCTTAAGAATTCTTGGTATGGTGATACTTCTCACCATCACCATTCTTTCTTGGGTCCTCGTGTTGATTCCAACCAGGGTACCAACAAGTGAGCGGTGCTGTTTGGATTCCGCCCTTATAGCAACCCTATTGCTTTGAAGTTAATGGTCGACCGTTCATTCTTAGACTATTGATTATTGAATCACCATTCCAATGTTGGCCGTGCAACCCAGCCCATATTTCGGGTGCACCTTTCAACCATTGTTAAATTGTGTATGTTTTCCTCGAGCATACATCAATATATCATTTTGATCTGACAAATGTTATCTCCTTGTTCACATAATTGTGGAAATCCATCCTTTGGAAATCTTGATGAATTGTCGCTGAGTTCATCAGCCACCTCCTTGTCCTCTCCTTGGGTTAATGATGAACTCTTGTTAACGGAAATTACTTCATAGTTCATTTCCCGAGAATCTTATAGTGTCATCCCGTCAAATTGTGTCGCACCTTTTCTTCTCAAGCATCCTGAGTCTGAGGTATCCTAACACCGATCAGATCTGAATCTCGGTCTGATATGATGGTTGGAACACTTTCCAAGAGTCACAACATTGGTCTGTATATGACCCGGTAAGGTGATGTCATGCCCAGCACACCTGGCCGGAGGACCTACTGTTATAGTTTCCTTTTTAGCAAGGTTATCCATTCTTCCATGAGGAAATTGTAAGACTTATTCTATAAGTTGTTCCTGATGGATCCTTTTGTTTTCAAAGTCTGATCTTCACTGTTGACCATGTCAATGCTATCTCGAAGCATGTCTATGGTACTCCGATGTTTCAACAAGAACATTTGAAGCCCAATGCTAAACGTTTCTTGCTCAATTATCCAAACACCATTGTATGGATAATGTCATGAAAATTTCTCTCCCCTGACCTAGAGGCCTTTCTACTTAATATCATGTCATGGTTATCATGTTCTGCTTGTCCTTGGGAAGGATATACCCCTGACATATGTGTTTAAACACATTTTTCTTTCCATTGTTCTTTTTAATCTAATGAGCACATTTTCCTTTCCATTGTCTTGTTTAACATTTCTCGTGGTTTATATGATCTAAGCGGTAATGATTCGCTGCTTATATAAACACCTCGGTTGTACAACTCTGTCAATAAGACCCTGATACTATTGTTGATGAAATCCCGATAACCACCGATGGACGAGAACTTTGCCTATTGGTCCGCCTCGTTCAATGAGCAGGAAAATGGTTCTCTTTGTCCCTCGCCCTTGGTATCGATGTTGTTGCCGACATAACTGATAGACTACCCTCTGACATGCCTCAATATCGTGACCGTGCAAGATGTCGCCCCCCTTCCTACTTTCAACCATATGGTGGGCCCATAACCCATAGTTCCACAGGATCGAAACCTGACTCTCATGCACCCCCTGATCCCAAGGTTGCTCCTCGCGTGTGGCCTCGTATGTAATTCACGAGCCACCTTTCGAGGGATCATCAAATCTGTTGCCGGACACAATACTTATTCCCGATTGCTTTGAGCCCCTTTCATGCCCTGTTTCAGGCATCGAACGGTTGCCTGCTCGCTCGAAACTTCCCATGAAACCTCATTACTTTCCTCTTGATATTTTCTTAAGTTTCAATTCGAGAGTAACTTTCTGCCACCTTCCCCGATGATATCGACCAGATAGTCAACCTTGTAGAGGTTCGTTCTCCCGGAATACCCCTTATTCTTTCGTAAGTACGATGGAACCCCTGAAGAAAGGATACCGACTTTATCTTGATGACTTGAAGCAGAAAAATGAAGACATCAATATAATGGATCGACCACTTCGAGAAGAGCAATCAAGACCGAGAAGACTCGTTAGGTTTTTCGCTACCAACACCTTTCCCCCCCTTACTCCACCGCTTAAATCTCGGGACGAGATTTCTTGTAGTGGAGGAGAATTGTGACGCCCGGGTAATCAAGCTATAGTAACCCTCTGGTAATGATGCCATGTCACCTCGATTACTGTTGATAATCTCGCGTTAGTTCGGAACCGATCCAAATTCAAATTTGAATTAAAGTCAAAACAATTAAAGTTTTCAAAAGTCAAACTAAAATGTTCTTAATGGGAAAAATAAATCATGGATAATATTGGTGGAGAAACCACACTTTTATAGAGTGCTTAAATACTCTAAGATGAATAAAACAACAGCGAAAACTATTATTTAAATAATTTTAAATAATAATTAATTACAAAACTATTTTACTTGGGTAACAAAAAAATAGTTAAACGCCTTTTTCAGTTAATAAAATGTTGAGCTAATTTTATTTTATTGCCCGGAACTAATGGGGCAGTGGCATATTTATTAAAACTAATTTAGGAACTAGTTTTGTAGTTCATTAAACTATAATAATGTGAAACTAAGAGTAAACAAAAAGACAAAAAGATAAAATACAAACATAAAAGAAAGAAGACCCCCACCCTCGGCCAACTGGGCCGAACGGCCCAGCCGGCCAACCCACTAACCTAACCAGCCCACCTCCACCTTATCCCCCTCCTCTGTACAGGAGACTGGGAGGTCGTGGAGGGCATCCATGGCGCCCGGGCCATGTGTCGGCCATCCCACGGCCTCGTGGATGGATAAGATCAACCCCCAGCACCCCCCTGGTCGAAACCTAGCAACAATCCCCCTTCCTCTATTCCTCCCCGCGCCGCTTCGCCCTCACACACGAAATCGACGACGTCGCCGCCATAGCCTCCTCCGTCCACGCGGCCACCTCCCTCCTAGCCGGCTGAAACTATGCCTGGAGATCCGCCGCACTCGACTGCTTCGACTGCGACCACCCGTTCGAGCTGAAGCGCTCTACATCGTCCCCTTGCCTTCGTCTTCTTCTTCGGCAGCCGCCCGACGTCACCATCGATTCGCCGCGCCTCGACCACCTCCGGCTGCCCCGAGTTGCTCCTCGTCAGCGATGTGAGCACCTCCTCCGTTCCCCGCTTGCCCGTTGACGGTGTGCCCGAGCTCGTTCGTCTACACAAAGTGGCGACGCCGCCGTCCAAATACATGCTGTTGCCGCCTCCGGTCGTGGCTGTTGCCAACGACCCAGTGCACCCCCACGATGCCTGTCACCGTAGATTGATGCGCCCTGTCGCCCGCGTCCAGCAGCAGCTCCTCGCGGACCAAATGTCCGTTGGGAGACCAAACCGGAGCCCTCGCTGCACTTCTGCCAGCGCCGATGAGCCCTTGCTCACGTCGTCGTGGTCCTGCCGCCGCTACGCCTCGCGTCCGCCTCTGCCTCGGCTTACGCTCGCCGTCGCCGCCACATGCGCCTCCACAGCGCTGCCGCTCGCCCCGCACCACCAGCCACCACCGCCGCCCTCGCGATCAACTCCGGCGCCACAATCGGCCGTCGCTCGTCGCCGGTTCGCCTCGTCAGGCGCCTGGCGCCGGCGCCTGTTTAGTAATCCGCCGCAGCACCCTGTGCCCGCTAAGGGCCTCTGGCCAAATAACAAGCGGGGCCCGCCCCTGCAAAAAAAGGGTTAAAGGAAATATAATAAATAAAATAATAATAATAAAATTAAATAATTAGAGAATTAATTAACTTAATTAATCCTGATTAGACTAACCTAATCACTAGCTAACTTAATTAAACCCTGAATGGCCTAATCTGTCAATGACAGGAGGTCCCCACCCCCTGTTGACCAGTCAAACGTTGACTGGTCAACTGGGTCCTCTGGCCCACATGTCAGCCCCTGTGTACACTGTTTGTGTACACAGGGCTGGGTACATTTAGCATTTCCTATTTAATTTCGATTTAGTAATAATTTAGAAAATGATTTAAAGCTTTTTATAAATTAATATAAAAAAATCCATAACTCGGATGGAAAAACTTTGTATAGGAAAGTTGCTCAGAACGACGAGACGAATCCGAATACGCAGGCCGTTCGTCCGCCACACATCCCTAGCATATCAAACACGCAACTTTCCCCCTCCGGTTCATCTGTCCGAAAACGCGAAACACCGGGGATACTTTCCCGGATGTTTCCCCCCCTCACCGGTATCACCTCATACCGCGTTAGAACACGTCTAGCTCGCTTGTTGTCTGTTATGCACTTGCTTGCTATGTATTTACTGTTTCTTCCCCTCTTCTCTCCGGTAGACCACAGTGGCGATCTTTGATGCCCACGTGGTCGACTACGTCACCGGCGACCCCTCCTTGTCTCGAGCAACCAGGCAAGCCCCCCCCCCTTGATCACGGATATCGCCCTACTCTCCTCTATACTGCTTGCATTAGAGTAGTGTAGCATGTTACTGCTTTCAGTTATACATATCCTGATGCATAGCCTATCCTTGTTACTACTGTTGTTGCCTTTACCTGCAATCCTATATGCTTAGTATAGGATGCTAGCATTTTCATCTGTGGCCCTACATTCTTGTCCGTCTGTCGTGCTATACTATCGGGCCGTGATCACTCGGGAGGTGATCACGGGTATATACTATATACTTATACATGATACATGTGGTGACTAAAGTCGGGTCGGCTTGTGGAGCACCAGCAGTGATTCACGGATTGGGGCTGAAAGGACCTTTGTCCCGACGGCCCTCTGGATGGATCTTTGTGGCGGAGCGACAGGCAGGTTGAGACCGCCTAGAGAGAGGTGGGCCTGGCCTGTTCGGCGTCAGCGGATACTTAACACGCTTAACGAGATCTTGGTATTTGATCTGAGTTGGCTCTGAGCTTATACGCACTAACCATCTACGCGGGAGTAGTTATGGGTATCCGGCGTCGTGGTATCACCAAGCACTTGAGACGTCGACGGAGGGCGGCCGGATTGGACTAGAACGCCTGCTAGGCTAGGTGCGCTTCCGGCCGCCCTACATAGCGTCAGGTGTGCTCAGGCGATGGGCCCGGACCCTGCGGCGCTTAGGTTTAGACCGGCGTGTTGGCCTCTGTTGTGCCTAGGTGGGGCTGCGGCGTGTTGATCTTCCGCGGCGGGCATGACCCGAGAAAGTGTGTCCGGCCAAATGGGATCAAGCGTCTGGGTAAGATGGTGCACCCTGCAGGAAGTTAATCTATTGAATAGTCGTGATCTTGATAACAGGGCGACTTGGAGTTGTACCTTGACCTTATGACAACTAGAACCGGATACTTAATAAAACACACCCTTCCAAGTGCGGATACAACCGGTGGTCGCTCTCTCTCGGGGTTACGAGGAGGGATCGCGGGTAGGATTATTGCTATGTGATTCTACTTGGAGGACTTGGTCTACTCCCTTCTACATGTTGCAAGGCGGAGGCTGCGAGCGTAGTCTTGAAAGGATTAGATATCCCCTCTTATTACGGCATTCGCAGTTCGGTCCTCGATATGGCCCTTTACACATATATCCATGCATATGTAGTGTAGCTCCTTGCTTGCAGTACTTTGGATGAGTACTCACGGTTGCCTTGTTCCCCTTTTCCCCTATCTCTACTCGGTTGCTGCGACTGCACGATGGAGCCAGAGCAGATGCCACCGTCGATGGCGACTACTACCCGGAGGTGCCTACTACTACGTGCAGCCCGGCGACGCGACCGGGAGTAGTTAGGAGGATCCAGGCAGGAGGCCTGCGCCTCTTCGATTGTATCCCGGTTTGTGCTAGCCTTCTTAAGGCAAACTTGCTTAACTTATGTCGTACTCAGATATTGTTGCTTCCGCTGACTCGTCTATGATCGAGCACTTGTATTCGAGCCCTCGAGGCCCCTGGCTTGTATTATGATGCTTGTATGACTTATTTATGTTTTAGAGTTGTGTTGTGATATCTTCCCGTGAGTCCCTGATCTTGATCGTACACATTTGCGTGCATGATTAGTGTACGACTGAATCGGGGGCGTCACATGTGGCCATTATACAAATGCAAAATGACCCATTTTTCGATAGTTTGTGGCCATTTTACATGATAAAAATAAATTTAGCCCTTATAAATTAGGTCATTTTACATTTGTATAGAACAAAAAGAACGATGCAAAAATACACAACCAGCATGTTCACAAAAAACAGAGCAAATGATGCAAAAAAAATGATGCAATTCGACGGCCCAGAGCATGGTTTCCTTTTGGGCCCAATAACAATGCGTTTTCTCACGGAGTCAGTGGTGGGCGAGCAGACGAGCACAACCAATAGGATCGCCTCTCGCGGATCGCCCCACAATCCAATGATGCGGAGCCGTCCTTGTGATCCAACGGCGCAGAGCCTGCACACAGCCAGCCCACCTAGTTCCTTCTAGAAGTCCAGATCTGAGGGTTGTCGCTTGGCGCGAGGGTATGATCGGATGGCTGACGTTGGGAGCAAGGGTTAGGCGAAACCCCGTGGGGTTTAGAGGGGTTTTCAGCTGGTCAACGGGGTTTCGAAGGCTTTGACTGGGCATATCTAATTTAAAAAAATCGAAAAAATATGAAACCTTCACCGTTCATCATTTTATAAGACAAACTAACAAGGAAAAATACTAAACTTGGTCTATGGTCATTTTCATGAAAAAAAAACCTAGCTCGCACGATCGAGGTCAAATGAGCACCATTAATTTAAAAATATCAAAAAAATATAAAACCTGCGCACAATGTTGTCCTATGTGACATGTTACCGACCAAAAATCATAAACTTTCTCTATGGTCATTTCAATGATAAAACCTTCACACATATGAGCTATCATGTACATGATTTCATAGAGTTCAAGGAGAGGAGGTGGTGTTACCTTATGTTTTTGAAAAATTTAAAAAAATCAAAAAATCAAAAAATAGTGAGACTTCGAATCTAAACTATGGAAAGTGAATATGTGTTAATAAAAAAACATTTGGCTCATTTAGAGTAGGTTCAAAAAAACTTGATTACAAATGGGTTGTTTACCCTAGCCTGGGAGCTCATTTGGAGCACATTTTCTCAAATTTAAATTTATTTGACCTCCTCTAAATCACTTCAAATTTGCGCCCCAAATGCGTCAGCGTGGACGTCGAACGGACACCACGCGCGCCTTCTCGTTATCCGCCACGTCCCCACCTGGCAGCTATCCACTCGCGGTCAGCTCAGTTTATGACCACGGGCCCACGCGTCAGCTACGGTGGTCGCCCTTTTTTAAGCCGACCGTGCCGCGGGGCCGTCATCATCCAAACTCGCCGTCCCGATCTAGGCAAGCTTGCTTCCCCGTCGCCGGCAAACCCTAGCGAAAACCCTAGCCAACCCTAGCCAAATGGGGCTCTTCTCCGCCGCCGGCAGCAGCAAGTCCAAGAGCAAGGCCCCCGCCGTCCCTTTCCCCTCTGAGTTCGTACCGCCTCCGCCGGCGCTGGCTCGCCGACAGAGGGTGTGAGTGAGTGTGCCAGTGCATTAGGTGGAGTGGCACTGGCAGCACCGCATCCCTCTGTCGTACCCCGACGTCACCCTTCCGTACGACTGGCATCTGGATCCAGAGAGGATCCTAGTGCCGGCGGCGCCGCGCTCGACTAGGGCGCACGAGAGGAGGTGCGGCGCCGGCGGGCAATGCTGGCATCGAAGCAGCACCACGACACCACCTTCGCCACCGACTCGCCTAACTGGGCGAGGTGGTTCACCTTCGAGCACGAGGAGGCAAGGCGACACAGCATGCGGGAGGTCGACCACAGCGTGCTGCCGCCGTCGCTCGTCGTCTGGGAGGAAGAACAGGCAGTGGAGGCCGCCTACCAGGCGGCCCTTGTGGCGGTCTACCGCGAGAGCGAGGATGACGAGCGGCGCAGGGTGGAGGTGGTGGAGGAAGAGGAGGCTCGCTATGAGGTGGCCATGGCGCAGGCCCTCGCCCTCTCCGCGGTCGGCGATTGCGTCGTGCCGTCGGTGGCCCCGCCGCCCCCTCCCTGACGGCACATCAAGGCCAACCCAGAGCCGCAGCCGAAGCCGGAGCCGGAGCCCATCGCGCGCTTCTCCTAGACGGGAGTGGTGCGCGAGTGGGTGTCCGCGCCACTGGTTTGAATGGGGCGACCCCGGAGCAGGAGGCGGCGTACCTCGAGAAGTGGCGCCAGCGACGGCTCGCCGAGGAGCGTCATCGCGGTGAGTACAAGGAGATTCTCCAGTGCGACCTCGAGAAGGAGGTGCGCGAGGCTAAGGAGGAGGCGCGCCAAGCCACGGCTGCACAGGCGGCCGCACAGCCCCCCGCGCAGGCACTGCCCCCGCCGGAACAGCTGCCCGCGGCCTACATCGCCGTCGCCTGGAACACGGCGTTCCCCTGGGCTGGCCCTGCGGCGACGCTCATCGACCTCACCGACCCCGAGGACGACGACGCCAATGACGCCTAGGGCGCGCTGGACAGCGCGCCTCCTAGTAGTTAGGTTGCTTTTAATTTCTTTTAATGCTAATGTGGATGCGTGGACTCTCGCCGGCCTTCCTGGCCGGCTTTAATGTTTAATTAAGTTTTTTTATTTTAAATATGCATGCACAATTTTTTTGTCGGCACCGTCAAAATGGGTCGGGCGAGCGTTGGGCGCACGAGTCGACCCAAATGCGTTGGGCGCGGCGACGGGACTTGGGGAAAATGTTAGGGGCGATGGAGGTGGTTGCCCTCTTTATATGATGGGACGTTTCGGGCATGTCCATGGACACATGCAACCCCATGACCGCGGTCTTGCATGCGCCCACGTATACGTGGCCCCATTCATCAACTAACAATCAAAGGCATTGACCCGATGGCAACGTCCGTTATAACCAGTTATGAGGGTTTCGGGCAAGGGAGTGGGGAAAAGTGGGCAAAAGTTAATAGAGTGGGGATGAATGAGTAGAGCTAAGGAACCAGGGGCACAGAAATAAAAATCCCTATTTTGAGAGTCTTTAGAACAGCATGGTAATTTGCTTTGGTTATGAATTTAGTCCTAATATGATAGGCATCCAAGAGGGATATAATAAAAACTTTCATATAAAGTGCATTGAATACTATGACAAGTTTGATTCTTTATGATTGTTTTGAGATTCGAAGATGGTGATATTAGAGTCATGCTAGTAGAGTGGTTGTCATTTTTTAAGAGATAATTGTGTTAAAGTTTGTGATTCCCATAGCTTGCACGTATGGTGAACCGTTATGTGATGAAGTTGGAGCATGATTTATTTATTTATTATTTTCCTTATGAGTGGCGGTCGGGGACGAGCGATGGTCTTTTCCTACCAATCTATCCCCGGAGGAGCATGCGTGTAGTACTTCGTTTCAATAACTAATAGATTTTTGCAATAAGTATATGAGTTCTTTATGTCTAATGTTGAGTCCATGGATTATGTGCAATCTCACCCTTCCACCAATGCTAGCCTCTCTAGCACCGCGCAACTTTCGCCGGTACCATACACCCACCATATACCTTCCTCAAAACAGCCACCATACCTACCTATTATGGTATTCCATAGCCATTCCGAGATATATTGCCATGCAACTTTCCACCGTTCTGTTTATTATGACACGCTCCATCAGTGTCATATTGCTTTGCATGATCATGTAGTTGACATCGTATTTGTGGCAAAGCCACCGTTCATAATTTTTCATACATGTCACTCTTGAACCATTGCACATCCCGGTATACCACCGGAGGCATTCACATAGAGTCATATTTTTGTTCTAAGTATTGAGTTGTAATTCTTGAGTTGTAAGTAAATAAAAGTGTGATGATCTTCATTATTAGAGCATTGTCCTAGTGAGGAAAGGGTGATGGAGACTATGATTCCCCCAAAAGTCGGGATAAGACACCGGACGAAAAAAAAGAAAAAAAGGCCATAAAAAATGAGAAAGGCCCAAATAAAAAATGAGAGAAAAAGAGAGAAGGGGCAATGCTACTATCCTTTTACCACACTTGTGCTTCAAAGTAGCACCATGATCTTCATGATAGAGAGTTTCCTATGTTGTCACTTTCATATACTAGTGGGAATTTTTCATTATAGAACTTGGCTTGTATATTCCAATGATGGGTTTCCTCAAAATGCCCTAGGTCTTCATGAGCAAGCCAGTTGGATGCACACCAACTTAGTTTCTTTTTGAGCTTTCATACACTTATAGCTATTGATGGGCAAATTCATAGCCCGTTGATACGCCTAGTTGATGTGAGACTATCTTCTCCCTTTTTGTCTTCTCCACAGCCACCATTCTATTCCACCTACAGTGCTATGTCCATGGCTCATGCTCATGTACTGTGTGAAGATTGAAAAAGTTTGAGAACATCAAAAGTACGAAACAATTGCTTGGCTTGTCATCGGGGTTGTGCATGATTTAAATATTTTGTGTGATGAAGATAGAGCATAGCCAAACTATATGATTTTATAGGGATAGCTTGCTTTGGCCATGTTATTTTGAGAAGACATAATTGCTTTGTTAGTGTGCTTGAAGTATTATTGTTTTCATGTCAATATTAAACTTTTGTTTTGAATCTTATGGATCTAAATATTCTTGCCACAATAAAGAAGATTACATTGATAAATATGTTAGGTAGCATTCCACATCAAAAATTATGTTTTAATCATTTACCTACTCGAGGACGAGCAGGAATTAAGCTTGGGGATGCTTGATACGTCTCCGACTATCTATAATTTTTTATTGTTCCATGCTATTATATTATCCATAGAGGATGTTTTATATGCTATTTTATATGATATTTGGGACTAACCTATTAACCTAGAGCCAAGTGCCAGTTTCTGTTTTTTCCTTGTTTTTGAGTTTTACAGAAAAGGAATACCAAATGGAGTCCAATTGACGTGCCAATTTTTAATGATCTTTTATGGACCAAAAGAAGCCCCCAGAGTAAAAGAGTTGGGCCAGAAGAGTCTCGAGCCATCCACGAGGGTGGAGGGCGTGCCCCACCCCCCTGGGTGTCCCCCTATCTCATGGATGACTGAGACCCCCCTGACATGAGACCGACGCCAAAAATTCTTATAAATACATAAACCCCCAAAAAGAAACCTAGATTGGGAGTTCCGCCGCCGCAAGCCTCTCTAGCCACCAAAAACCAATCGCGGCGTTGTTCCGGCACCCTGCCGGAGGGGGAATCATCACCGGTGGCCATCTTCATCATCCCGGCGCTCTCCATGACGAGGAGGGAGTAGTTCACCTTCAGGGCTGAGGGTATGTACCAGTAGCTATGTGTTTGATCTCTCTGTCTCGTGTTCTTGATTCGACACGATCTTGATGTACCGTGAGCTTTGCTATTATAGTTGGATCTTATGATGTTTCTCCCCCTCTACTCTCTTGTAATGGATTGAGTTTTCCCTTTGAAGTTATCTTATCGGATTGAGTCTTTAAGGATTTGAGAACACTTGATGTATGTCTTGCATGTGCTTATCTATGGTGACAATGGGATATTCACGTGATCTACGTGATGTATGTTTTGGTGATCAACTTGCGAGTTCACTGACCTTGTGAACTTATGCATAGGGGTTGGCACACGTTTTCGTCTTGACTCTCTGGTAGAAACTTTGGGCACTCTTTGAAGTACTTTGTATTGGTTTGAATAGATAAATCTAATATTGTGTGATGTATATCATATAATCATAACCGTGGATACTTGGGGTGACATTGGAGTATCTAGGTGACATTAGGGTTTTAGTTGATTTGTGTCTTAAGGTATTATTTTACTATGAACTCTAGGGTTGTTTGTGACACTTACAAGAATAGCCCAATGGATTGATCGGAAAGAATAACTTTGAGGTGGTTTCGTACCCTACAACAATCTCTTCGTTTGTTCTCCGCTATTAGTGACTTTGGAGTGACTGTTTGTCGCATGTTGAGGGATTGTTGTATGATCTAATTATGTTATCCTTGTTGATAGAACTTGCACTAGTGAAAGTATGAACCCTGGGCCTTGTTTCGAAGCATTGCAATATCGTTTGTGCTCAATTTTATCATTAGTTAAGTTGCTCTGTTTTTATTTGCAGATTACAAAAACCTATATCTACCATCCATATTGCACTTGTATCACCATCTCTTCGCCGAACTAGTGCACCTATACAATTTACCATTGTATTGGATGTGTTGGGACACAAGAGACTCTTTGCTATTTGGTTGCAGGGTTGTTTGAGAGAGACAATCTTCATCCTACGCCTCCCACGGGTTGATAATTTTGGAAATATGCCCTAGAGGCAATAATAAAATGGTTATTATTATATTTCCTTGTTCACGATAATTGTCTATTGTTCATGCTATAATTGTATTAACTGGAAACTGTAATACATGTGTGAATACATAGACCACAACATGTCCCTAGTGAGCCTCTAGTTGACTAGCTCGTTGATCAATAGATGGTTATGGTTTCCTGACCATGGACATAGGATGTCATTGATAACGGGATCACATCATTAGGAGAATGATGTGATGGACAAGACCCAATCCTATGCATATCACAAGATCGTGTAGTTCGTTTGCTAAAAGCTTTTCTAATGTCAAGTATCATTTCCTAAGACCATGAGATTGTGCAAATCCCGGATACCGTAGGAGTGCTTTGGGTGCCAAACGTCACAACGTAACTGGGTGGCTATAAAGGTGCACTACGGGTATCTCCGAAAGTGTCTGTTGGGTTGGCATGAATCGAGACTGGGATTTGTCACTCCGTGTGAAGGAGAGGTATCTTTGGGACCACTCGGTAGGACATCATCATAATGTGCACAATGTGATCAAGGAGTTGATCACGGGATGATGTGTTATGGAATGAGTAAAGAGACTTGCCGTAACGAGATTGAACAAGGTATCGGTATATCGACGATCGAATCTCGGGCAAGTACTATACCGGTAGACAAAGGGAATTGTATACGAGATTGATTGAATCCTTGACATCGTGGTTCATCCGATGAGATCATCGTGGAGCATGTGGGAGCCAACATGGGTATCCAGATCCTGATGTTGGTTATTGACCGGAGAGTTGTCTCGGCCATGTTTGCATGACTCCCGAGCCCGTAGGGTCTACACACTTAAGGTTCGATGACGCTGGGGTTATAGGGAAAGTACGTATGCGGTTACCGAATGTTGTTCGAAGTCCCGGATGAGATCCCGGACGTCACGAGGAGTTCCGGAGTGGTCCGAAGGTAAAGATTGGTATATAGGAAGTGAGGATTTGGCCTCCGGAAGTGTTCGGGCACCACTGTAATGTCTGGGACCACCGGAAGGTCCGGGGTCCACGGGAGGGGCCACCAGCCCGGAGGCCTCACGATGGGACAATAGTGGGAAGGTACCAGCCCCTAGGTGGGCTGGGCGCCCCACCAAGGCCCAAGGCGCCTCAAGAGGAGAGGGGCAAACCCTAGGGCAGATGGGCCCTAAGGCCCACCCTAGGTGCGCCTCTCTCCCCTTGGCCGCCACCCAGATGGGATCAGGGGCTGCCGCCACCCGTAGGGAGGGAACCCTAGGTGGGGGCGCAGCCCCTCCTCTCCCCCTATATATATTTGAGGTATGGGGGCTGCCCAACACATGATTTGATCTCCCACTTGGTGCAGCCCTACCTCTCTCCCTCCTCGTCTCTCGTAGTGCTTGGCGAAGCCCTGCTGGAGTATCGCGCTCCTCCACCACCACCATGTCGTCGTGCTGCTGCTGGACGGAGTCTTCCCCAACCTCTCCCTCTCCCCTTGCTGGATCAAGGCACGAGAGACGTCATCCGGCTGCACGTGTGTTGAACGCGGACGCACCGTTCTTCGGTGCTTAGATAGGAATCAACCGCGATCTGAATCGCTACGAGTACGACTCCTTCATCCACATTCTTGTAACGCTTCCGCATCGCGATCTTGAAGGGTATGAAGATGCACTCCCCTCTCTCTCGTTGCTAGTATCTCCATAGACTGATCTTGGTGATGCATAGAAAACTTTGAATTTCTGCTACGTTCCCCAACAGTGGCATCATGAGCTAGGTCTATTGTGTAGATTATTTGCACGAGTAGAACACAAGTAGTTGTGGGCGATGGTTTGTACAATTTTCTTACCGTTACTAGTCCTATCTTGATTCGGCGGCATTGTGGGATGAAGCGGCCCGGACCTACCTTACACGTACGCTTACGTGAGACAGGTTCCACCGACTGACATGCACTTGTTGCATAAGGTGGCTAGCGGGTGCCAGTCTCTCCCACTTTATTCGGATCGGATTCGATGAAAAGGTACCTTATGAAGGGTAAATAACAATTGGCATATCACCGTTGTGGCTTTGCGTAGGTAACAAACGTTCTTGCTAGAAACCCATAGCAGCCACGTAAAACATGCAACAACAATTAGAGGACGTCTAACTTGTTTTTGCAGGGTATGCTATGTGATGTGATATGGCCAAAATAATGTGATGAATAATATATGTGATGTATGAGATTGATCATGTTCTTGTAATAGGAATCACGACTTTCATGTCGATGAGTATGACAACCGACAGGAGCCATAGGAGTTGTCTTATTTATTATATGACCTGCGTGTCAATGATAACACCATGTAATTACTTTACTTTATTGCTAACCGGTAGCCATAGTAGTAGAAGTAATAGTTGGTGAGACAACTTCATGAAGACACGATGATGGAGATCATGATGATGGAGATCATGGTGTCATGCCGGTGACGATGATGATCATGGAGCCCCGAAGATGGAGATCAAAAGGAGCAAAATGATATTGGCCATATCATGTCACTATTTGATTGCATGTGATGTTTATCATGTTTATGCATCTTATTTGCTTAGAACGACGGTAGTAAATAAGATGATCCCTCATAATAATTTCAAGAAAGTGTTCCCCCTAACTGTGCACCGTTGCGAAAGTTTGTTGTTTCGAAGCACCACGTGATGATCAGGTGTGATAGATTCTAATGTTCACATACAACGGGTGTAAGCCAGATTTACACACGCGAAACACTTAGGTTGACTTGACGAGCCTAGCATGTACAGACATGGCCTCGGAACACAAGAGACTGAAAGGTCGAACATGAGTCGTATAGTGGATACGATCAACATGAAGATGTTCATCAATGATGACTAGTCCGTCTCACGTGATGATCGGACACGGCCTAGTCGACTCGGATCATGTATCACTTAGATGACTAGAGAGATGTCTATCTGAGTGGGAGTTCATAAGATGAACATAATTATCCTGAACATAGTCAAAAGGTTTTTGCAAATTATGTCGTAGCTCGCGCTTAAATTCTACTGTTTTAGATATGTTCCTAGAGAAAATTTAGTTGAATGTTGATAGTAGCAATTATGCGGACTGGGTCCGTAAACTGAGGATTGTCCTCATTGCTGCGTAGAAGGCTTATGTCCTTAATGCACCGCTCAGTGTGCCGAACCTCGAACGTCGTCTGTGGATGTTGCGAACATCTGACATACACGTTTTGATAACTACGTGATAGTTCAGTAATGTTAAACGGTTTAGAATTGAGGCATCGAAGACGATTTCGAAACGTCGCGGAACATATGAGATGTTTCGAGGACTGAAATTGGGATTTCAGGCTCGTGCCCACATCAAGAGGTATAAGACCTCCGACGAGTTTCTTAGCCTGCAAACTAAGGGAGAAAAGCTCAATCGTTGAGCTTGTGTTCAGATTGTCTGAGTACAACAATCACTTGAATCGAGTGGGAGTTCATCTTCCAGATGAGATAGTGATGTTTCTCCAAAGTCATTGCCACCAAGCTGCTAGAGCTTCGTGATGAACTATAACATATCAGGGATAGATATGATGATCCTTGAAATATTCGCGAAGTTTGACGCCGCGAAAGGAGAAATCAAGAAGGAGCATCAATTGTTGATGGTTAGTGAAACCACTAGTTTCAAGAAGGGCAAGGGCAAGAAGGGATACTTCATGAAATGGCAAATCAGGTGCTGCTCTAGTGAAGAAACCCAAGGTTGAAACCAACCCGAGACTAAGTGCTTCTGTAATGAGGGGAACGGTCACTGAAGCGGAACTACCCTAGATACTTGGTAGATGAGAAGGCTGGAAAGGTCGACAGAAGTATATTGGATATACGTTATGTTAATGTGTACTTTACTAGTACTCCTAGTAGCACCAGGGTATTAGATACTGGTTCGGTTGCTAAGAGTTAGTAACTCGAAATAAAAGCTATGGAATAAACGGAGACTAGCTAAAGGTAAGCTGACGATATGTGTTGGAAGTGTTTCCAAGGTTGATGTGATCAAGCATCGCACGCTCCCTCTACCATCGAGATTGGTGTTAAACCTAAATAATTGTTATTTGGTGTTTGCGTTGAGCATAGACATGATTGGTTTATGTTTATCGCAACACGGTTATTCATTGAAGGAGAATAATGGTTACTCTGTTTATTTGAATAATACCTTCAATGGTCTTGCACCTAAAATGAATGGTTTATTGAATCTTGATCGTATTGATACACATGTTCATGCCAAAAGATATAAGATAGTAATGATATAGTGCCACCTACTTGTGGCACTGCCATTTGAGTCATATTGATATAAAACGCATGAAGAAGCTCCATGTTGATGGATCTTTGGACTCACTCGTTTTTGAAAAGATTGAGACATGTGAACCATGTATATTGGTATATACGCATGAAGAAACTCCATGCAAATGGACCGTTTGGACTCACTTGATTTTGAATCACTTGAGACATGCAAAACATACCACATGGGCAAGATGACTGAAAGTCTCGTTTTCAGTAAAATGGAACAAGAAAGCAACTTGTTGGAAGTAATACATTTTGACGTGTGCAGTCCAATGAGTGCTGAGGCACGCGGTGGATATCGTTATGTTCTTACTTCACAGATGATTTGAGCAGATACTGAGTATATTTACTTGATGAAACACAAATCTGAATTATTGAAAGGTTCAAGTAATTTCAGAGTGAAGTTGGAGATCGTCGTGAAAAGAGGATAAAATGTCTATGATATGATCATAGAGATGAGTATCTGAATTACGAGTTTGGCCTACAATTAAGACATTGTGGAAATTGTTACACAACCAATACCGCCTGGAACACCATAGTGTGATGGTGTGTCCGAACATCATAACTGCACCCTATTGGATATCGTGCATACCATGATGTCTCTTATCGAATTACCACTATCTTTTATGGGTTAGGCATTAGAGACAACCACATTCACTTTAAATAGGGCACCACGTAATTCCGTTGAGATGACACCGTATGAACTATGGTTTAGAGAAACCTAAGCTGTCGTTTCTTAAAAGTTTGGGGCTGCGACGCTTATGTGAAAAGGTTTTAGCCTGATAAGCTCGAACCCAAAGCGGATAAATGCATCTTCATAGGACACCCAAAACAGTTGGGTATACATCTTGTCTCAGTTCCGGAAGCAAAAAGGGATTGTTTCTAGAAGCGGGTCCTTTCTCGAGGAAAAGTTTCTCTTGAAAGAATTGAGTGGGAGGATGGTGGAGACTTGATGAGGTTATTGAACCATCACTTAAACTAGTGTGTAGCAGGGCACATGAAGTTGTTCCTATGGCGCCTACACCAATTGAAGTGGAAGCTAATGATAGTGATCATGAAACTTCAGATCAAGTCATTACCAAACCTCGTAGGTCGACAAGGATGCGTACTACTTCAGAGTGGTACTTAATCCTGTCTTGGAGGTCATGTTGCTAGACAACAATGAACCTACGGGCTATGGAGAAGCGATGGTGGGCCCAGATTCCGACGAATGGCTCGAGGCCATAAAATCTGAGAGAGGATCCATGTATGAAAACAAGGTATAGAATTTGGAAGAACTACTCGATGGTCGTAAGGCCGTTGAGTACAGATGGATTTTAGAAGGAAGACAGACAATGATGGTAAGTGTCACCATTAAGAAAGCTCGACTTGTTGCCAAGATTTTTTCCGACAAGTTCAAGGAGTTGACTACGATGAGACTTTCTCACTCGTAGCGATGCTAAGAGTATGTTGGAATTATATTAGCAGTTACTGCATTATTTATGAAATCTTGCAGATAGGATGTCAAAACATTGTTTCCTCGACGATTTTCTTGAGGAAAGTTTGTATGTGATACAACCAGAAGGTTTTGTCAATCCTAAAAGATGCTAACAAGTATGCAAAGCTCTAGCAATCCTTCTAAGGACTGGAGTAAGCATCTCGGAGTTGGAATATACGCTTTGATGAGATGATCAAAGATTTTGGGTTTATACAAAGTTTATGAGAAACTTGTATTTCCAAAGAAGTGAGTGAGAGCACTATAGAATTTCTGATGAGTATATGTTGTTAACATATTGTTGATCAGAAATGCTGTAGAATTTCTAGAAAGCATATAGGGTTATTTGAAAAGTGTTTTTCAAGGAAAACCTGGATTAAGCTGCTTGAACATTGAGCATCAAGATCTATAAGGATAGATCAAAATCGCTTGATAGTACTTTCAAATGAATACATACTGTGACAAGATTTTGAAGGAGTCCAAAATAGATCAGCAAAGAAGGAGTTCTTGGCTGTGTTATAAGGTGTGAGTATTGAGTAAGACTCAACACCTGACCACGGCAGAATAGAGAGAATGGACGAAGGTCGTTCCCTATGCTTCAGACATAGGCTCTACAATGAGGCTATCTTTGTGTACCGCACTGAAGTGTGCCTTGCCATGAGTCAGTCAAGGGGTACAAGAGTGATCCAGGAATGGATCACATGACAGTGGTCAAACTTATCCTTAGTAACTAGTGGACTAAGGAATTTTCTCAATTATGGAGGTGGTAAAAGAGTTCGTCGTAAAGGGTTACGTCGATGCAAACTTTGACACTAATCCGGATGACTCTGAGTAGTAAACCGGATTCGTATAGTAGAGCAGTTATTTGGAATAGTTCCAAATAGCGCGTGGTAGCTGCATCTAGGAGATGACATAGATATTTGTAAAGCACACACGGATCTGAAAGGTTCAGACCCGTTGACTAATAAACCTCTCTCACAAGCGAGATATGATCAAACACCGTGGGTGTTGGATTCAATGCAATCACATAATGATGTGAACTAGATTATTGACTCTAGTGCAAGTGCGAGACTGTTGGAAATATGCCCTAGAGGCAATAATAAAATGGTTATTATTATATTTCCTTGTTCACGAAAATTGTCTATTGGTCATGCTATAATTGTATTAACTGGAAACCGTAATACATGTGTGAATACATAGACCACAACATGTCCCTAGTGAGCCTCTAGTTGACTAGCTCGTTGATCAATAGATGGTTATGGTTTCCTGACCATGGACATAGGACGTCATTGATAACAGGATCACATCATTAGGAGAATGATATGATGGACAAGACCCAATCCTAAGCATAGCACAAGATCGTGTAGTTCGTTTGCTAAAAGCTTTTCTAATGTCAAGTATCATTTCCTTAGACCATGAGATTGTGCAACTCCGGATACCGTAGGAATGCTTTGGGTGTGCCAAACATCACAACGAATCGGGTGGCTATAAAGGTGCACTACGGGTATCTCCGAAAGTGTCATTGGGTTGGCATGAATCGAGGCTGGATTTGTCACTCCGTGTGACGGAGAGGTATCTCTGGGCCCACTCGGTAGGACATCATCATAATGTGCACAATGTGATCAAGGAGTTGATCACGGGATGATGTGTTATGGAACGAGTAAAGAGACTTGCTGTAACGAGATTGAACAAGGTATCGGTATACCGATGATCAAATCTCGGGCAAGTACTATACCGGTAGACAAAGGGATTTTATACGGGATTGATTGAATCCTTGACATCGTGGTTCATCCAATGAGATCATCGTGGAGCATGTGGGAGCCAACATGGGTATCCAGATCCCGATGTTGGTTATTGACCGGAGAGTTGTCTCGGCCATGTTTGCATGACTCCCGAGCCTATAGGGTCTACACACTTAAGATTCGATGACGCTGGGGTTATAGGGAAAGTATGTACGCGGTTACCGAATGTTGTTCGAAGTCCCGAACGAGATTCCAGACGTCACGAGGAGTTCCGGAGTGGTCCAGAGGTAAAGATTGGTATATAGGAAGTGAGGATTTGGCCTCCGGAAGTGTTCCGGGCACCACCGGTAATGTACCGGGACCACCGGAAGGGTCCGGGGGTCCACCGGGAGGGGCCACCAGCCCCGGAGGCCTACGTGGGCCAATAGTGGGAAGGGACCAGCCCCTAGGTGGGCTGGGGCGCCTCCCACCAAGGCCCAAGGCGCCCTCAAGAGGAGAGGGGGCAAACCCTAGGGGCAGATGGGCCCTAAGGCCCACCCTAGGTGCGCCCCCCTCTCTCTCCCCCTTGGCCGCCACCCAGATGGGATCTGGGGGCTGCCACCACCCCTAGGGAGGGAACCCTAGGTGGGGGCGCAGCCCCTCCTCTCCCCCTATATATATATTTGAGGTATGGGGGCTGCCCAACACATGATTTGATCTCCCACTTGGCGCAGCCCTACCTCTCTCCCTCCTCGTCTCTCGTAGTGCTTGGCGAAGCCCTGCTGGAGTATCGCGCTCCTCCACCATCACCACGCCGTCGTGCTGCTGCTGGACGGAGTCTTCCCCAACCTCTCCCTCTCCCCTTGCTAGATCAAGGCACGGGAGACGTCATCCGGCTGCACGTGTGTTGAACGCGGAGGCACCGTTCTTCGGTGCTTAGATAGGAATCAACCGCGATCTGAATCGCTACGAGTACGACTCCTTCATCCGCGTTCTTGTAACGCTTCCGCATCGCGATCTTCAAGGGTATGAAGATGCACTCCCCTCTCTCTCGTTGCTAGTATCTCCATAGATTAATCTTGGTGATGCGTAGAAAATTTTGAATTTCTGCTATGTTCCCCAACAGATAAACCTTAGGTCATCCACTTGAGGGAAATTTGCTACTGTCCTACAAACCTCTGCACTTGGAGGCCCAACAACGTCTACAAGAAGAAGGTTGCGTAGTAGACATCACCGATGCACTAGGTATGACACCTAGATCGGATATGAACTCCTTCATCCAGACTCCTTCATTTGCTGCTTCCGAAGCAGCTATGTAGTCTGCTTCACACGTAGATCCTGCCACGACGCTCTATTTGGAACTACACCAACTGACAGCTCCACCATTAAGTGTTTTAAATACGTATCCGGTTTGTGACTTAGTGTCATTCGGATCAGTGTCAAAGCTTGCATCGACGTAACCATTTACGACAAGCTTTTTGTCACCTCCATAAACGAGAAACATATTGTCGGTGTCAAAACCGGAGGATCTCGGGTAGGGGGTCCCGAACTGTGCGTCTAGGCGGATGGTAACAGGAGATAAGGGACACGATGTTTTTACCCAGGTTCGGGCCCTCTTGATGGAGGTAATACCCTACTCCTGCTTGATTAATATTGATGATATGGGTAGTACAAGAGTAGATCTACCACGAGATCAAGGAGGCTAAACCCTAGAAGCTAGCCTATGGTATGATTGTTGTTCGTCCTACGGACTAAAACCCTCCGGTTTATATAGACACCGGATAGGGTTAGGGTTACACAGAGTCGGTTACAATGGTAGGAGATCTACATATATGTATCGCCAAGCTTGCCTTCCACGCCAAGGAAAGTCCCATCCGGACACGGGACGAAGTCTTCAATCTTGTATCTTCATAGTGTAGGAGTCCGGCCAAAGATGATAGTTCGCTATCCGGACACCCCTAGTCCAGACTCCTCAAGAGCCCTGAACTAGGCTTCAATGACGACGAGTCCGGCGCGCATATTGTCTTCGGCATTGCAAGGCGGGTCCCTCCTCCGAATACTTCATAGAAGGTTTTGAACACAAGGATAGTGTCCGGCTCTGCAAAACAAGTTCTACATACCACCGTATAGAGAATAATTTTTGCACAGATCTGCTGACGTATTCCGTGGCGTGACATCACACCACGACCAAGCCTTTATTCGAATCATTTTTTTACTGTCCTGCCTTAGCGCGTTTAGCGAGGCGGTTTCCTTGGCACGTCTTATCAAAGCATCGATCGTGCCCCCTTATTCCGGGATTCCCATCAATACGAACGTGGGTAACCCATCCGCGCCATTGATTACGGCGCTTGGGAGATAAGCGAGTTTTACCACGCTGGCGGGGGACGCATAGCTTCGTCCGTCCATATAAGGGGATAAGGATCCACCTTTTCACCTACGCCTTCTTCCTCCTTTGCTCATCCATTTCAGCGCACTCGAGCTCCAGCGCCCAAGTCCGCACATCCCACCTCAACCTTCTCCAACTATGTCCGGAGCGGAAGCCAGGTGGATGGCCTCCTCTGTCACGGAGGGGCACATCGAAAAGCTGCGGGAGGCTGGATACTTGTCCAGCAACATCGCGCACTGGCTACCCGACGAGGGGCAGCTCATTCCAACCCCCATGCCCCATGAGAGGGTGGTGTTTCTCCCCCACTTCCTCCGCGGACTAGGTTTTCCACTTCACCCATTTGTCCGGGGGCTCATGTTCTACTACGGCCTGGACTTCAACAATCTGGCCCCGAATTTCATCCTCAACATCTCGGCGTTCATCGTCGTGTGCGAGGCCTTCCTCTGCATCCAGCCCCACTTCGGCTTATGGCTGAAGATCTTCAATGTCAGGCCGAAGGTAGTGGGCGGCCGCCAAGCGGAGTTCGGAGGCGCCATGGTTGGCAAGATGGCCAAAGTCCTATGGCTCGAGGGCTCCTTTGTGGAGACCATAAAGGGGTGGCAATCGGGGTGGTTCTACATCACCGAGCCGCGACTCTCGATGGCGGCGGCCCCGAATTCGATCTGGCTTCCCACACGGCTCACATCATGGAAAGAGACGGGCTGGCATGGGGGATTGGACGAGCTGTCCGGACTCCAAACCTGCGTCCAAACCTGGTGGACAAGAATCTCGGGCTTGTCAACGTTATCCGGTGATGCTCATCCGCCGAATTCTCCCATGCCAACAACGGGCCTTCAAATTGTGGGAGTTCGATCCGCACGGCACCCAACTCTGAAAAGGCTCTTCGACACTACGTGCGAAGATGCCCGGAAGGTGTTGTTCAAGGCGCCGAGGTTCTACATCCGCCATCAAGATCGCGGATTCAGCTCGCAGCGTCAAGCCAGTGAGGTAAGTTATTTTACCCTTTATGGGACTCTTGTTTTCATAGACTGACTCTATGTGGGATCTAAAACTCCCTAACCTTTGACAGGGACTGTTGAAGACATCCGGACAGATTAACTGTCTGCCCTTTGCTGTAAGACCCAGCAGACGCCCGATTGGCGGGGTTCTGGCTCCGCACCTCACGTGGTGCGGAGAAGAAGGCCAAGAAGGAGGCCACGGGAACTCGAAGGAGCTCCGGCGCCAGTCTTGTCGGACTCATCGCCCGACAACCCTGAGGCGGAATCCTCCTCTGAGGAAGAGGAGGCGGAAAAAGAAGCCTCTCCCCCAGCAGGGGGAGAGAAGAAAAGGAAGGTCGCCCCAACTGGGGAAGCCGGAGGGTCCAAGAAGGGAAGGACCCTTCCTCCGGACTTCTCCACCAACGCCGACAACGACGAGGAGGAGTGGCCAACAAGGGCCAAGCCCCTGGCGAGATCGTGAGTGTCCGGATAACCATGGCTTTTTTTTCATTGCATAGTGTTCTCTAATGTCGAACAATCATGCAGCCCGCCCAAGGGCGAGCTCGCCGCTTCATCGAGCGGGTCCCTGAATTCGTCGGAAGTGGAGAGTAATTCACTTCCGGCCGCCTCCTCACCTCACGCTGCGGACTAAGCCGAGGTGGGGCCCCGAGGGGGGCCTGGTCAAGAGGAGGTGGCGCAGGAGGCGCCGCAAGGCAGCCTCCCGGACTCCAGGCACGAGGGGAGCGAGACCCCCAGGGGCTCTAAGCCCGACCCTTGTCCGGACTCCATATCGGAACCTTCAGCGGTTCCGAAGTTCGGCAAGCGGTCCCTTCGTAGGAAGCATAAGACGCTGGTGTCCTCCGTCCAACCGGAGGCACCGGATAGCTTACTGGAGGCACTTAACAGCGCCTCCATCGAGGAGGAGCACCGCACTATTATGAGTGTGGTGATCCGAGAAGTTCATCCGCCAAGAGCGGGCTGATGAAGCCTGTACCAGCCTTCTAACAGGCTTTGAGGTAAGTTTAGAATATGTAAAATATTACCGCATAGACAGTAGCCCTGATGCTTAGTTCGTGTTCGGAAAGAAAAGCGGACTAAGGATCTAAAAAGATATCGCATGAGTCTAACATAAGTATGTCAATATGCGAATGCAAGCTGCGTTGTTGACCTGCCGCCTTGACCGATCATGGAGGTTAATGCATTGAAGAAGAGCCTTGAGCGGTCCGAGAACGAGCTCGGCCTTGCCAAGAAGCAGCTCGAGGACAGGGAAGGTAAGCAATACCTTATTAAAGAAATACCTTATAGAAAGGATTCGGTTGCAAAAAATGACAGGAATAACGTGGGTATTGTAGGGGCCACGAATGAGGTGGCGACCCTGAAGGAAGCGGTGTCCGCGGCCGAAAGCAAAGCGGCCGTGGAGCGCACTAAGCGAGAGAAGCAGGAGAGCGGGTGGCGGAGGTGCGGCAAGAGCTCCAGGCTCTCGTGGAAAAACACGAGAGTTTGGAGCGTGACTCGAAGACTCGAGAGTTCGAGCTCGCCTCGGCTCTTGAGAGTGCCAAAGCCGGTAAGGCCGAAGCCCAAAAATCCCTCCAAGAAATTGAATCATTAAAGAAGATAGTGGCGGGTAAGGCATTCTTTATGCAAAGCAAGCATGTGAAGTGAATTACCTATTACTTACCCGGATTCGGAGCTCTCCAGGAGCATTCGCAAATCTGCCCCGTAGTGTGTCTGATGTTGTCGCATTCTACCGCGCCAAGGAGGGGAGCTCGGCGGAGAAGGTGTTCTGGTCTCAGTATGCTGAGGCCGAACGTCCGGTGCCCCTGAGCGACCAGCTGAAGCAGCTGGTTGAGCTCCACAAGGTCGCCGAACAGGCCATGAAGGGCCTCATAGTACGGCTGTGGCCATTGGAAGCCATGCCTGGGAGCTACTTCGGGTTAGTGCAGCGGCTGGTGGACGCCTGTCCATGGATTGAAGTCATCAAGCGCTCCGTCTGCATTGAAGGTGCCCATCGGGCCCTTGCCCGTGCTAAAGTGCACTGGGGCAAGCAGGATGCGGAGAAGCTTGTGACGGACGGGCCACCAAAGGGCAAGGATCATCGCAAGCCCGAAATGTACTATGAGGGCATCCTGAAGGGTGCCCGCCGTATAGCGGATGAGTGCTCCAAAGATGTAATTTTTTAATAGACTCGCATTTGTTATCTGTGACGCTGAAAACTTGTTCATATCGCTAAGCAACGCTTGTTAATTTAATATATTACCTTCATGCGGCCGTTTATCAAATTTGAGAGATGGCAAGTCATTGGCTTCAGCCCCCATGCCACAAAGTGGGGTGTTGGGATAAACTTGAGCGCTCTTGTTCCCATTCTTGGGTCGGTCGAGGAGGCGCTCAACGAACGTAACAAGGCAACCGGACTTATAGTGCTTGAACACTCTCACTTAGCCATAGAATTCTATAATTTTAAATTTCGTGAAGCCCCTAGTATTCGGAAGACCGAGTTCGAGGCGCTATCCACACCTTGGCGGACAATGCCGACTCCTCGCTCTAAGCGGCATAAGTCTTTAGGGACCGAAAAACCTCTCGAACAGCGACCGCTCTCGCCCTATCATGACGGTCAGTTTTAGCTTTCTCCACCGAGGTGCTCAACCCAGCTCAACCGGGCACAATCGCAGTGTTTCTCCAGTGCTACCTTAGCCGATATAACGGAATGTAAGGTACCAAAACATGGGAGCAGGCAAACCCAACTATTGACCCAAGACATGATTCGAGCCGATGCATATAATGCTATAAGTTCGGGTGCCGCACTTGTGAAAGTGTTGGACTTATCACACCATACTTTTGGGGTACTTAAGCCCTGGTGTATTGGCCGTACCAAAGTGTACGGGTGCAACATGTCATGAAATGAACATATATATAGATATAGAAAGGAGTGCAATAATAGGCAAAAGCTATGTATTGTTTATTCAAAAGGTACTACAATGGAAGCGAGCGATACAAATAGTGCGATAAGCAAGGGATGGGACTATTTAACATGTCCCCCTCGAGGGTAAGCTGCGGGATGGTATGTAAAACAGGTATAATGATCGTAGTAGAGACCACTGGACACTCGGCGTAGCTTTACCGCTTCGGCTGTTGCATCGTGAGTTCGGCAATTCTAGTGCGGACGGGACTTCGGAAAGCGGAGTCACGAAAGTAAGAAAAAGAAAAAAGAAAAGAATGACACAATCGGGAGCTCTGGTGCGGTTGAGCCGCGTGCAGGCGTGCCGTGGTCGTGGCCCTCCCTTATGCCCATGGTATCTCCAGGCGTAGTTATGTACGCGTAGTAATCGGCTTCGCAATTTCGCGAGGGCTGGGGTTGGGGCCGGATTGCTGCGCGTGCTTGAATCGTGCCAGGCGGTCTTGTTGTAGGTTACTTCGGGCCCGCTTGACGGTGGCCGGACGTTTAATGGCCGGACTCAAGAATTGTTGTGAGAGGCTGCTTTGCACCTCCGCCGCGAGGGCCGCCGTGTGCTCCTCCGTTCGGAGAGAGCGTTCGGTGTTTCCATTGACCGTGATTACTCCTCAAGGGTCTGGCATCTTGAGCTTGAGGTATGCGTAGTGCGGCACCGCATTGAACTTTGCAAATGCGGTTCATCCAAGCAGTGCGTGATAGCCGCTGCGGAATGGGACTATGTCGAAGATTAATTCTTCGCTTCGGAAGTTATCCGGGGATCCGAAGACCACTTCGAGTGTAACTGAGCCTGTACAATTGGCCTCTACACCCGGTATGACGCCTTTAAAGGTCGTCTTTGTGGGTTTAGTCCTTGAGGGGTCTATGCCCATTTTGCGCACTGTATTCTGATAAAGCAGGTTCAGGCTGCTACAGCCGTCCATCAGGACTCTAGTGAGGTGAAATCCGTCGATGATTGGGTCAAGAACCAATGCGGCGAATCCGCCGTGACGGATGCTAGTGGGGTGGTCCCTTCGATCGAAGGTGATCGGGCAGGAAGACCATGGGTTGAACTTCGGGGCGACTGGCTCCATCACGTATACGTCCCTTAGTGCGCGCTTCCGCTCCCTTTTGGGTATGTGGGTTGCGTATATCATGTTCACCGTCCGCACTTGTGTGGGAAAGCCCTTCTGTCCTCTATTGTTCGGCGGCCGGGGCTCTTCCTCGTCATCGCTATGCAGCCCCTTGTCATTGAGTTCGGCACTTAACTTGCCTGCTTGCTTGAACACCCAACAATCCATGTTGGTGTGGTTGGCTGGTTTTCGGGGTGCCATGTATCCGCATGAGCGATCGAGTATTCGGTCCAAGTTGGACGGGCCCTGGGTATTTCTTTTGAATGGCTTCTTCCGCTGACCGGGTTTAGAGCCTCTGAATCCGGCATTGACTGCCGTATCTTCATCATTATTGCCGTTAATGCGGTGCTTGTTCTTGTTGCGACGCGACCTGCCATTGCTGTCCTTGGTATCCGAACTACCAGGGTTTTTGGTAAAGTTGTTACTACGAGCTAGCCAGTTGTCTTCTCCCGCGCAAAAGCGGGTCATGAGTGTGGTGAGGGCTGCCATGGATTTTGGCTTTTCCTGTCCTAGGTGTCGGGCTAGCCACTCGACGCGGAAATTATGTTTGAAGGCTGCAAGGGCCTCTGCATCCGGACAGTCAACGATTTGATTTTTCTTGGTTAGGAACCGTGTCCGAATTGTCCGCCGATTCTTCGGCTGCTGAATTATGTGGCTGAGGTCATCGGTGTCGGTGGTCGCACATATGTGCCCGGAAGTTATCAAGGAATGCGGCTTCCAGGTCCTCCCAACAACCAATTGATTCTGCTGGCAAGCTGTTGAGCCAATGTCGAGCTGGTCCTTTAAGCTTGAGTGGGAGGTATTTGATGGCATGTAGATCATCACCGCGGGCCATGTGGATATGGAGGAGATAGTCCTCGATCCGGACCGCAGGATCTGTGGTACCATCGTATGATTCGATGTTTACGGGTTTGAAGCCCTCCGGATTTGATGATCCATTACTTCATCGTGAAGCATAGTGGGTGTCTTGGCGCCTCAGTAGTGGGCCATATCACGGCGTAGCTCATATGAGCTTTGTCATCGTGTTCGGCCCGGCCGGAGTTGTTGTATCCGGCGTGACGGTTATCATCACGTGTCGTGGGGCGCCCACGCGATCCGTAGATCGATCTTGTTTGCCTTGCCTTGTCCTCCAATATGTCTCGCAGGTGCGGCGCGCTTCCCGTGCCTTGGTACTTTTCGCGGCGCGGAGTTCGGCTTGAATGGAGGGTCTAGAGGCCTCTCCGTCGCGACCACGGGTGGCGATCGCCGCTTCATGCGCTGGTGATGTAGGTTTGGGTGCTGCTTCCTCTAATTGGGGTAGCAGCCTGCGTTTGGGGTATCTCTTGGAGGGGCGTTCGAGTTCATACTCTTCGGCTGCAAGGACTTCAGTCCATCTGTCAGCTAGAAAGTCTTGGTCAGCTCTAAGCTGCTGCTGCATTTTCTTGAGGCTGCTTGCCGTGGCCATAAGCCTGCGTTTGAAACGCTCCTATTCGGCGGGATCCTCAGGCACGACAAATTCGTCGTCGCCGAGGCTTGCCTCGTCTTCGGAGGGGGGCGCATAATTATCGTCCTCTACCTCTCTTTCTGCCGCACTGTCGTGCGGACTTGCTTCTCCCTCCTCCTGTGTTGAATCCTGCTGGAGGTGGTTGTCTTCGGCACTGTCCGGGTGTTATTATCTCCCGTGCTGGAATCACCGTTTTTGTTGTGGCGGGATTTAGAGCGGCGCCGCTGACGCCGGCGCTTGGGCTGTTTCTTGGAGGGGTCATCCTCCGCTTTTCCATCGCCGTTCCCATCTTTTGGGATGTCCACCATGTATATGTCGATGACGAGGTGGCCTTCCGGTGCCTCGTAGGCGCTGGGTCTTGGTAAATCTCCGCATCGTCGTCCATACCGTCGATGTCTTGGTCGAAGTCGAGCATGTCGGTTAAATCATCGGAAAGTGGCTACAAAGTGGGTGGTGGGTGGGCGTTGAATTTCTTCGTCGTCCGCATCCCAACCTTCTGACCGTACTTCGCCAGGGCTCTCTGATAAAGAGAGACTTTAGTGAATTCAAGATGTCGCCAAAGGCGAGTGCTGAAAGATGTCATGGCAGTGAACTCCATGACCGGCGCCCAATCGGATTCGATTGGCAGGGGCGCGGAGGGTTCGGAGTCCGGAGAGGAGTCCGGCACCTTGGAGTCACGGTCTTCGCAAAGGACAGGGATGGAGTTCGGCTCAATCGTCGTTGAGATCGTAGCCCCCGAGGCGGTGTCCAACCACTCGTCCTCGATTGGGGGAGTCGGCTCTGAGCTAAGGGTCGGAGCGGACTCTGGTGCGGCTTCCAAGGCACTGTTCGGCCGCAGAGCTAGATCATGCCCATCGAGACAGTGCGGCGCACTTGGCCTTGGCTCGAATCCAGGAAGATCAAGTCTCCGCGGATGTCGGCCGTGTAGTTCAAACTCCCAAATCTGACCTGATGGCCAGGGGCGTAGCTTCGATCTGCTCCGGATGGCCAAGTGAATTGGCCCGATGCAAAGCCGCCGAATCTGAAGATCTGTCCGGGAGAAAAGTCTCACCCTGCACGCGTCGTTGTTGATGATCAAAGGAGCCATCGGGCCTATAGGTGACGACACGAGGAACTCTCAATGAAAGCACCAATGACGGTGTCAAAACCGGCGGATCTCGGTAGGGGTCCCAACTGTGCGTCTAGGCGGATGGTAACAGGAGACAAGGGACACGATGTTTTTACCCAGGTTCGGGCCCTCTCGATGGAGGTAATACCCTACTCCTGCTTGATTAATATTGATGATATGGGTAGTACAAGAGTAGATCTACCACGAGATCAAGGAGGCTAAAACCTAGAAGCTAGCCTATGGTATGATTGTTGTTCGTCCTACGGACTAAAACCCTCTGGTTTATATAGACATCGGATAGGGTTAGGGTTCCACAGAGTCGGTTACAATGGTAGGAGATCTACATATCCGTATCACCAAGCTTGCCTTCCACGCCAAGGAAAGTCCCATCCGGACATGGGACGAAGTCTTCAATCTTGTATCTTCATAGTCTAGGAGTCCGGCCAAAGATGATAGTTCGGCTATCCGGACACCCCCTAGTCCAGGACTCCCTCACATATCCTTAGTCCTTTTCAGGTATTTCAGGATGTTCTTGACCTTTGTCCAGTGATCCACTCCTGGATTACTTTGGTACCTCCCTACTATACTTATAGCAAGGCACACATCAGGTCTGGTACACAGCATTGCATACATGATAGAACCTATGGCTGAGGCATAGGGAATGACTTTCATTTTCTCTCTATCTTCTGCAGTGGTCGGGCATTGAGTCTCACTCAAATTCACACCTTGTAACACAGGCAAGAACCCTTTCTTTGACTGATCCATTTTGAACTTCTTCAAAATCTTATCAATGTATCTGCTTTGTGAAAGTCCAATTAAGCGTCTTGATCTATCTCTATAGATCTTGATGCCCAATATGTAAGCAGCTTCACCGAGGTCTTTCATAGAAAAACTCTTATTCAAGTATCCTTTTATGCTATCCAGAAATTCTATATCATTTTCAATAAGCAATATGTCATCCACATATAATATTAGAAATGCTACAGATCTCCCACTCACTTTCTTGTAAATACAGGCTTCTCCAAACGTCTGTATAAAGCCATATGCTTTGATCACACTATCAAAACGTTTATTCCAACTCCGAGAGGCTTGCACCAGCCCATAAATGGATCACTAGAGCTTGCACACTTTGTTATCACCCTTTGTATCAACAAAACCTTCTGGTTGCATCATATACAACTCTTCTTCTAGAAATCCATTCAGGAATGCAGTTTTGACGTCCATTTGCCGAATTTTATTATCATAAAATGCGGCAATTGCTAACATGATTCGGACAGACTTAAGCATCGCTATGGGTGAGAGAGTCTCATCGTAGTCAACTCCTTGATCTTGTCGAAAACCTTTTGCAACAAGTCGAGCTTTGTAGACAGTAACATTACCATCAGCGTCGGTCTTCCTCTTGAAGATCCATTTATTTTCTATGGCTTGCCGATCATCGGGCAAATCAACCAAAGTCCACACTTTGTTCTCATACATGGATCCCATCTCAGATTTCATGGCCTCAAGCCATTTCGCGGAATCTGGGCTCATTATCGCTTCCTCATAGTTCGTAGATTCGTCATGGTCAAGTAACATGACGTCCAGAATAGGATTACCATACCACTCTGGTGCGGATCTTACTCTGGTTGACCTACGAGGTTCGGTAGTAACTTGATCAGAAGCTTCATGATCATCATCATTAGCTTCCTCACTAATTTGTGTTGGAATCACCGAAAGTGATTTCTGTGATGAACTACTTTCCAATAAGGTAGTAGGTACAATTACCTCATCAAGTTCTACTTTCCTCCCACTCACTTCTTTCGAGAGAAACTCCTTCTCTAGAAAGGATCCATTCTTAGCAACGAATATTTTGCCTTCGGATCTGTGATAGAAGGTGTACCCAACAGTCTCCTTTGGGTATCCTATGAAGATACATTTCTCCAATTTGGGTTCGAGCTTATCAGGTTGAAGCCTTTTCACATAAGCATCGCAGCCCCAAACTTTTAAGAAACGACAACTTGGGTTTCTTGCCAAACCACAATTCATATGGTGTCGTCTCAACGGATTTAGATGGTGCCCTATTTAACGTGAATGCAACCATCTCTAAAGCATAACCCCAAAATGATAGCGGTAAATCAATAAGAGACATCATAGATCGCACCATATCTAATAAAGTGCGGTTACGACGTTCGGACACACCATTACGCTGTGGTGTTCCGGGTGGCGTGAGTTGCAAAACTATTCCGCATTGTTTCAAATGAAGACCAAACTCGTAACTCAAATATTCACCTCCACGATTAGATCGTAGAAAGTTTATTTTCTTGTTACGATGATTTTCCACTTCACTCTGAAATTCTTTGAAATTTTCAAATGTTTCAGACTTATGTTTCATTTAGTAGATATACCCATATTTGCTCAAATCATCTATGAAGGTTAGGAAATAACGATACCTGCCGCAAGCCTCAACACTCATCGTACCGCATACATCAGCATGTATTATTTCCAACAAGTCTGTTGCTCGCTCCATTGTTTCGGAGAACGGAGTCTTAGTCATCTTGCCCATGAGGCATGGTTCGCAAGCATCAAGTGATTCCAAAAGCCTATCAGCATGGATCTTCATGCGCTTTACACCGATATGACCTAAACGGCAGTGCCACAAATAAGTTGCACTATCGTAATTAAACTTATATCTTTTGGCTTCAACACTATGAATATGTGTATCACTACTATCGAGATTCAGTAAAAATAAACCACTCATCAAGGGTGCATGACCATAAAAGATATTACTCATATAAATAGAACAACCATTATTCTCTGATTTAAATGAATAACCGCCTCGCATCAAACAAGATCCAGATATAATGTTCATGCTTAACGCTGGCACCAAATAACAATTATTCAGGTCTAAAACTAATCCCGAAGGTAGATGTAGAGGTAGCGTGCCGACGGTGATCACATCGACTTTGGAACCATTTCCCACACGCATCGTCACCTTGTCCTTAGCCAATCTTCGCTTAGTCCGTAGCCCCTGTTTCGAGTTGCAAATATGAGCAACAGAACCAGTATCAAATACCCAGGCGCTACTACGAGCATTAGTAAGGTACACATCAAGAACATGTATATCAAATATACCTTTCACTTGGCCATCCTTCTTATCCGCCAAATACTTGGGGCAGTTCCGCTTCCAGTGACCAGTCCCTTTGTAGTAGAAGCACTCAGTCTCAGGCTTAGGTCCAGACTTGGGCTTCTTTACTTGAGCAACAGCTTGCTTACCGTTCTTCTTGAAGTTCCCCTTCTTCCCTTTGCCCTTCTTCTTGAAACTAGTGGTCTTGTTGACCATCAACACTTGATGCTCCTTCTTGATTTCTACCTCCGCAGCCTTTAGCATCGCGAAGAGCTCGGGAATTGTCTTATCCATCCCTTGAATATTATAGTTCATCATGAAGCTTTTGTAGCTTGGTGGTAGTGATTGAAGAACTCTGTCAATGACACTATCAACCGGAAGATTAACTCCCAGTTGAGTCAAGTGATTATGATACCCAGACATTTTGAGTATATGTTCACTGACAGAACTATTCTCCTCCATTTTGCAGCTGTAGAACTTATTGGAGACTTCATATCTCTTAATCCAGGCATTTGCTTGAAGGGATTTTTATTTCTGTGCTCCTAGTTCCTCAGCTCTACTCATTCATCCCCACTCTGCTAATTTTTGCTCACTTTTCCCAAGTCCCACTCCCTTGCCTGAAACCCTCGAACAGGTTATAACGGACGTTGTCGTCGGGTCAATGCCTTTGACTGTTAGCTGACAAGTGGGGTCGCGTATACGTGGGCATATGCAAGACCGCGGTCGTGGGGTAGCACGTGTCCATGGATATGCCCGAAACGTCCCATCACAAAAAGAGGGGCAACCACCTCCATCGCCCCTACCATTTTCCCCCAAATCCCCTCCCTGCCGCATTGTCTTCCTCTCCCCCACCGGCGTCGTCTCGCTCTCCTCCACTGCCTCCACCGCACCGTCTTGCTCTCCCCCACCGCATCCTCTTCCTCACCTTCATCGCCTCCATCTGTCAGATGGCCGACACCGGCGCAGCAGCGGGAGATGTGGTGGAGCTGCAGGGTCAGGGCGCAGTGACCGCGGATGTCGGCGGCGTCCACGATGGTGAGGGGAAACTCACAACCGCTACGGATGTGGTGGGCTCAGCCTCATCGCTGCAGAAGGTGACGGCGTCGAGCAGCGCAGTCCATCCCGCTGCCCCCGATGCGCAGCCTGCCGTGGAGCAGCAGGTATTTGCACTTGCTTAGCTTGTAGAGTTAGTTGCTCCCTAGTTGCATTGGTTAGATTGTGATTCATACGGTAGTTCAGATGGTTAGAGTAGTTGGTTTGACGGATGGGCCGGGGTTTTTTGTATGGGTTGGGGGGATTGGAGTTTTTGGACTAGGGTTTGTTGAATAAATTTGTTGCAAAAATGCTAGATGTTGTGAACTATGATTTTAGGTGCTGCAATGATTGGGGTTTTTAGATTTGTTTTTAGATTTGGATAAATTCGTTGCAAAAATGCTAGATGTTGTGAACAGATGCATGCTTATTAGATTTGTTTTTAGTGCTCATGAATTGGGGTTTTTAATGCTACTCAGATTCGTTCCCTTAGATTGGGTCCCTATTAGATTTGTTTTTGAATGCTACTCAGATTGGGGTTTTGAATGTCGTATGCCCAAATGGAATCCATTGATTAAGAAGTTAGTTATGTTTAGAATCACAATCCTACCATATGAATCACAATATAAATTTGAATGTCATAACAAAAAGTAACCCTTGATTCATTAGTATATAAATTTGTCCACAATATGTAGTTATATTAGCTCTGTTGTTCAATTTGTGTGCATGACAATGGAAAATGCAAAACAATGATCATAGTATATTGGGAGTATATTAGCCCTATGATCAATGTGTCATGTGTTCATATCTAAATTTTCAATTGGCTTCCATATTTACTAGTGATGGATGTAATTTTATGTTAAGGAGGTTGATGGTTGGGGGGGTAGAAAGAGGAAGCTGGCCCAGTACGACCCGTATGATCTAGAGGAAAGTGATGATGAAGAATATGAGGTGAGCCTACTTGAAATTTAGATTGTTCATTTAGTTCCTTTGACATAGTGTATCCATGAATCTATAATGTATTAATGTAACTCATTCATGTGTGCAGTATGATTCTGGAGAAGAAGTGTACAAGGGCAATGTCGCATCCTTCACAGCCAAGGAGGTGGTGAAGATCAAGGCCAAGGGAGTTGCTTCCTTCTACAACCGCAAGACCAAGAAGTGGCACTGCCCCTACTGCATCACCAAGCCAAAGCCAAGGGATGGCCGCTTTGATCACTTTTTGTCTCATGCGTAACATGTAGCGATTCGCGAGGAGGACTACATGATCAGGGGCAGCATGCCGCCCTTGCGAAGGCCCTGACTCCGGCGTGATGTAATCGATGATGTGATGCTATGAACTGAGTCTTTAAGTTTATCTGCTGGGTTACTTTTGTTTTGTTGAACTAAATCTCGTTGGTTATGGTTTGTTGAACTGAATTTGGTTATGGTTAGCTATGTTGATGCTAGTAATCTGGTTGCTATCTATATTTGTCTGTCCTTAAATTTGCCTGTGGTATATTTGTCTGTCCTGAATCTATGGTTAGTTATGTTTAGATGTTGTGAACTATGATTTTAGGTGCTGCAATGATCACGCATGTTGTGTAGGAAATCAAATGCATGCTCCAAACGAGATCATGTAAACCTTGGCAAACCTGGACAGTATAAATACAAGATAATGCAAAAACAAGTAAAACCTTGGGAAACTATCTATGTTTGTGTAGGAGATCATGTGTGCAAAATTTGAAGTGATCTAGAGGAGGTCAAATAAATTTGAATTTGAGAAATGTGCTCCAAATGAGCTCCCGGGCTAGGGTAAACAGCCCATCTGTAATCAAGTTTTTTTGGACCTACTCTAAAGAGCGAAATGTTTTTTTTATTAACACATATTCACTTTCCATAATGTATCACTATTTTTTGAGTTAATCTTCATATTTTTAAATTTTCTTTTGAAAACATATGCTTTAATATAAAAACAATTAAAAACACGTTTGAAATATGAAGATGGAAAAGTAACTTCAGAACCTTCTTATTCACTTTGAAATAAAGCTTTGGTGATTTTTTTTAAAAAATTCAAAAACAGAAGGTAATCCTACCTCCTCTCCTTGAACTCTATGAAATCATGTACATGATAGCTCATATGTGTGAAGGTTTTCTCATGAAAATGACCATAGGCCAATTTTATGGTTTTTGGTTGGTAACATGTCACATAAGACAACATTGTGCCAGGTTTTATATATTTTTTATTTTTTAAATGAATTGTACTCATTTGATCTCGATCGTGCCAGCTAGGGTTTTTTTTCATGAAAATTACCATAAACCAAGTTTAGTATTTTTCCTCGTTAGTTTGTCTTATAAAACGATGAACGGCGAAGGTTTCATTTTTTTCGATTTTTTTAAATTAGTTATGCTCAGTCAAAGCCTTCGAAACCCCGTTGACCACCTCAAAACCCCTCAAAACCCCGTGGGCTTTCGCCTAACCCTAGCTCCCAACGTCAGTCGTCCGATCATACCCTCGCGCCAAGCAATAGCCCTCAGATCTGGTCTTCTAGAAGGAATTAGGTGGGCTGGCTGCGTGCAGGCTCCGCGCGGTTGGATCACAAGGATGGCTCTACATCATTGGATCGCGGGGCGATCCACGAGAGGGGATCCCATTGGTTGTGCTCGGCTGCTCGCCCACCACTGACTCCGCGAAAAAAAACGTTGTTATTGGGCCCAAAACGAAACCAAGCTCTGATTGGCCCGTTGAATTGCGTAGTTCTGTTTATATCGTTTGCTCTGTTTTTTGTGAACGTGTTGGCTCCTTATTTTTTTGCATCGTTTGAAATCAATTGACATTGCGTAGCAAAATTTAGTTCTTTTTGTTCTATACAAATGCAAAATGACCAAATTTTTAAGGGCCAAATTTATTTTTATCATGCAAACTGGCCACAAACTATTCAAAAATTGTCTCTTTTTGTTCATATAATATATATGACTGATACGTCTCCAACGTATCTATAATTTTTGATTGCTCCATGCTACTTTATCTATTGTTTTGGACTATAATGGGCTTTATTTTCCACTTTTATATTACTTTTGGGACTAACCTATTAACCGGAGGCCCAGCCCAAAATTGCTGTTTTTTGCCTTTTTAAGTATTTCGAAGAAACAAAATATCAAACGGAGTCCAAACAGAATGAAACCTTCGGAAACGTGATTTTCTAACCGAACGTGATCCAGGAGACTTGGACCCTACTCCAAGGAACATCGGAGGCGGCCACGAGGGTGGGGGGCGCCCCCCCCCCTCCCAGGGCGCGCCCCCTGCCTCGTGGGCCCCCTGATGCTCCACCGACGTACTCCTTCCTCCTATATATACCTACGTACCCCCAAACGATCAGAACAGGAGCCAAAAACCTAATTCCACCGCCGCAACTTCCTGTATCCACGAGATCCCATCTTGGGGCCTGTTCCTGTGACGCCCTCGATTCAATCGTACACTAATCATGCACGCAAATGTGTACGATCAAGATCAAGAACTCACGGGAAGATATCACAACACAACTCTACAAATAAAATAAGTCATACAAGCATCATAATACAAGCCGGGGCCTCGAGGGCTCGAATACAAGTGCTCGATCATAGGCGAGTCGTGGAAGCAACAATATCTGAGTACGGACATAAGTTAAACCAGGTGCCATAAGATGGCTAGCACAAATTGGGATACAGATCGAAGAGGACAGGCCTCCTGCCAGGATCCTCCTAGGTCACTCCTGGTGCGTCGTCGTGGGCTGCACGTAGTAGTAGGCGCCCCGGAGTAGTAGTCGCCGAGGCGGTGGCGTCTGGATCCTGGCTCCATCGTCGATAGCAGCAATCGAGTAGAGATAGGGAAAAAGGGGAACAAGGCAACCGTGAGTACTCATCCAAAGTACTGCTTAAGCAAGGAGCTACACTACATATGCATGGATATACGTGTAAAGGCCATATCGATTGGACTGAAGCTGCAGAAATGCCGAATAGAGAGAAGGCCTAGTCCTATCGAAGACTAGCATCTTCCGAATCCACCATCTTGCAGCAAACAAGAGGGAGTAGAGTAACATAACTTAAAGTAGCAGTAGTGTTATCAACCTCGGCCAGAGATCCTTTCTCGACTCCTGCGAGAAAGAAATCCCGAGCCATACTATCCAGTTATTATCACAATCCAATTCTCATCGCAAACCATTGCTCATATCCATGTCTCAACTCAAGCATCCAGTTCTAGTTGTATCGATCGGGATACAACTCCAAGTGTCCGTTACCGTAGGACAGGCTATCGATAGATGTTTTCTTCCCTGCAGGGGTGCACCAACTTACCCACCACGCCGCTTAACTCCGCCGGACACACTTTCCAGGTCATGCCCGCCTCGCCAAACAATACGCCGCAACCCGACCTAGGCTTAATAGAGAGGCCAGCACGCCGGACTAAACCTATGCCCCAGGGTCATGGGCCATCTCCCAGGAACTCACGACGTTGCGAGGGCAGCCGGAAGCAGACCTAGCCTAACAGCGTTCCAGTCCAATCCGGTAGCGCGCTCCCGACGCCGACGTCTAATAAGCTTCGGCTGATGTATACGACGCAAACGCCCATACTTAGCCCACGTGATGGTTAGTGCTATCGGGCCGAGGCCCTCGGATCAAATATCCAAATCGTAGTGGATTAGGAGCGCGGTAACAAGCGAGACTCACGAAAGATGTGACCCGTTGCCCGTCTCGAGGACTTGCGGCAAGGGCTAGGAATGCCCGCCACGCCTCGTAATTATCTCGCGGGCACCCTCCGGTCAACCCGTCTCCACATCACTCGCAATTAAAGCGCTGGTACCCCTCGTGGTCGACCCGTCTTTCCAAGTAACGATGGTAAAAGTCCAAGTAACCGTGAGTCCAAACATCAAGGGAAAACACGAGGAATCACCCCGGTGTATTCCACTCAATGTAGTCATCAAGGTGAACATAAGAGGATTCACCTCGAGGTCCACACTTGAGGGTTGCACTGACAGTCGTGTCGGGAGTGGTTAAGGAGGAAAATCACCCTCGATGTCCACAACCGGATAGCTATACTACAGGTTAATATCGGAGGTGTGTAGAGGTTTCACCCTCGGTACTCGATAGTAACCTAGTAGTGTCGAGCAACTAAGGGAAGTGATGTGCGGTGTCGGGGCCTGGTCTTGATCCGTTGATCGGGTCTTCAATGATGAAGCAGGGGCAACAAGGACAAGGTGGGGGTCACTGATGGGTCTCTAACCAACCTATACTAAGCAGTTTAGGATAAGCAGGTAGGTAACAAAGCAGGTTACAATAAACAGGCTATGCAACAGAATAAGGGCAACAATAACAGTAGCAAAAATCTAGTGCAAGCAATAAGAGAATGGAATGGGCGATATCGGGATGATCAAAAAGGGGGGGCTTGCCTGGTTGCTCAGACAAGGAGGGTCGTCGGGGACGTAGGTCGACCACAGGGGGATCAGCATCGGCCTCGGAGTCTACCGGAAAAAGTAACGGAGGGGGGACATAATAAATAACAGGGCAATCAAATGCATCACAAAGCATAACCAGACAAAACGCGGTGTTCGGTGTGCCCTAACGCGGTATGAGGTGATACTGGTTAAGGGGGGAAACATCCGGGAAGTTCTCCCGGTTCCGGACGTCTGTCAGACAGATGAACCGGAGAGGAAAGTTTGCAGGTTCGATAGGTTAGAGACGTGTGGTGGACGAACGGACTGTGTATCCGGATTCGCCTCATCGTTCTGAGCAACTTTCATGTTGAAATTATTTTAATCCGGATTACGGATTAAAAGATATGATTTATAAAGATTTTATTAATTTCTGGAATTTTTAATTAATTATTTAATTAATTTCGAAATTGCATTTACGACATCAGCATGAGGTCATGCTGACGTCAGCAGTCAACGTTGACTGTTGACCAAGTCAACCTGACAGGTGGGTCCCACCCGTCAGGGACTGTTTAGCTAATTAACCATAGTTAATTAGGTTGACTAATTATTAGGTTAATTAAGCATAATTAATTAAGTTAATTAATTCAGTTAACTAATTAATTAATTAATTATATTTTTATTATTACTACTATTATTATTATTTATTTTTTTAAAAACTGTTCTGGGACAGGGGTGGGGGCCCGGCTGTCATTGGGCCAGGGGCCTTAACGGGTTCGGGCCTTCGGGTGCGGGTGTCACCCGAGCGGGCGCTGGGCAGCGGGCGCCGGCTGCGGCAATGGGAAGGAGAGAGCCCGGGATGGGCGCTGGGCTTGGCCGCCGGTGCGGCAATGGCCCTCGGGGCGAGGCGGAGGCGAGGCGGGACGGTGGTCGGCTGCAGGGGGACGGCGCGGATGTGGCGCAGCCGCAGCAGGCGCGGCGAGTCTTGTCGCGGCACCGAGGCGGCGAACTAGGCATGAGGTGGTGTACGACAAAACCTGTGCGCATGTGTGTGTGCCGTGGGAGCGCACGAGGTGCGACGAGCACCGCTACAGGGAGGACGACGGGACAGAGGAGGGGAGGTAGCGGCGCTCACGGCGGATTTGTAGGGTCCGGGGCAACGGGGGGGCGAGGAGGAGGACGGAGACGATGGCGAAGAGGAAGCAGGCCGGCGAGGGAGGTCCGGCGAGGTCCAGGCGGGGGAGCGCCGGCGTGGTGGCGACGGGAACCGGCGGCGGCGTCTGGGGCGACCGATGGGGCAGCGGGTGGGGGTTCGGGCCGGGGTGGAGGGGGCTGACGCGGAAGTGCGAGGAGGCCGAGGACGGGGAAGAGGGGGCGGGGGGGCGGCGTCTGGGGACGAGGGCGGGGCCGCCGGGCGAAGGAGGCGGGCGAGTGCCCGATCTGGATCGGGAACAGAGGAGGAGATGGGATCGTGGGGGAGAGCGAGAGAGAGTGGGGGTGGTCGATCCCATCGGGATCGGGTGAGTGGGGGTAACGGAGGGGCTAGGGTTTGGGGTGGGGAGCGAGGGGGAGTGGGCCGACCGGGGGTGATCGGTGGGGCAGCCCGACACACGAGGCCATCTGGGCCGTGGCCCAGCGAGAGGGGGGGGGTGTTCTCTTTTCTGTTTTTAAATTTTCTTGCAATTGCCCTTTTCCATTTTCTTTTCCTTTTACTGTTTTAATTTAGTTCCTTTTTTTATTTTAGCTTTACAAAATTACAAAAGTGGCACCTAATTTAGTGTTACCATTTGTGCCATGCCACCAATAAGGTAGCCCTTCAACAATAAAATGGTTTGTAATAGTTTATTATTTTTAGAAGCATTTAAGTAATTGTTTTACCTACTACCTTGATTACTTAAGTGCATTTAAACATTTATAAAAGTGTGGTTTCATCACCATAATTACCTATGTATTATTTGGTTCACTCCGAACATTTAAGGTCTAACATTTGAAAACTTTTAATGTTTGACCTTGTTTGAATTTGAATTTTGAATCTGATCTGAACTAACGCGAGAGTTTCCACGTAACCGAGGTGACGTGGCATCATTAGTGCGGATTACTGTAGCTTAATTACCCGGGCGTCACAGTTCCGGAGCTCCGCCGGAGGGGGCATCCACCATGGAGGGCTTCTACATCAACACCATAGCCTCTCCGATGAAGTGTGAGTAGTTTACTTCAGACCTTCGGGTCCATAGCTAGTAGCTAGATGGCTTCTTCTCTCTTTTTGGATCTCAATACAATGTTCTCCCCCTCTCTCGTGGAGATCTATTCGATGTAATCTTCTTTTGGCGGTGTGTTTGTTGAGACCGATGAATTGCGGGTTTATGATCCAGCTTATCTATGAATAATATTTGAATCTTCTCTGAATTCTTTTATGTATGATTGAGTTATCTTTGCAAGTCTCTTCGAATTATCCGTTTGGTTTGGCCAAGTAGATTGGTAGTTCTTGCAATGGGAGAAGTGCATGGCTTTGGGTTCAATCTTGCGGTGTCCTTACCCAATGACAGAAAGGGTTGCAAGGCACGTATTGTATTGTTGCCATCGAGGATAACAAGATGGGGTATTTATCATATTGCATGAATTTATTCCTCTACATCATGTCATCTTGCTTAAGGTGTTACCCTGTTTTTAACTTAATACTCTAGATGCCTGCTGGATAGCGGTCGATGAGTGGAGTAATAGTAGTAGATGCAGAATCGTGTCGATCTACTTGTCACGGACGTGATGCCTATATACATGATCATACCTAGATATACTCATAACTATGCTCAATTATGTTAATTGATCAACAGTAATTTGTTCACCCACCGTAGAGTATTTATGCTCTTGAGAGAAGCCACTAGTGAAACCTATGGCCCCCGGGTCTATTCTCATCATATCAATCTCTATCACTTTTATACTTGCTTTGTTTTTACTTTTCACTTTGCATCTTTATACCAAAAATACCAAAAATATTATCTCTATCAGATCTCACTCTCGTAAGTGACCGTGAAGGGATTGACAACCCCTAATCGCGTTGGTTGCGAGTAGCTATTGTTTTGTGCAGGTACGAGGGACTTGTGCGTGGCCTCCTACTGGATTGATACCTTGGTTCTCAAAAACTGAGGGAAATACTTACGCTATTGTGCTGCATCATCCTCTCCTCTTCGGAAAACCAACGCAAGCTCAAGACGTAGCAAGAAGGATTTCTCGCGCCGTTGCCGGGGAGTCTACGCAAAAGTCAACATACCAAGTACCCATCACAATCCCTATCTCTCGCATTACATTATTTGCCATTTGCCTCTCGTTTTCCTCTCCCCCACTTCACCCTTGTCGTTTTATTCGCCCCCTCTTTCCCAATCTCCTCCTCTTTTTCTTTTTGCCTTTTCCTCGTCCGTTTGTCTGCTCGTGTGTTGGATTGCTTGTTTGTCGCAATGGCTCAAGATGCTACCAAATTGTGTGACTTCACCAACACCAATAATAATGATTTCCTTAGCACTCCGATTGCTCCTCTTGCCAATACTGAATCTTGTGAAATCAATACCGCTTTGTTGAATCTTGTTATGAAAGATCAATTCGCCGGCCTTCCTAGTGAACATGCCGCTACTCATCTGAATAGCTTTGTTGATTTATGTGATATAAAAAAAAGATGTCGATAATGATGTCGTTAAATCGAAGCTATTTCCTTTTTCGCTTAGAGATCGTGCTAAAGTGTGGTTTTCATCTTTGCCTAAAAATAGTATTGATTCTTGGAACAAGTGCAAAGATGCTTTTATCTCTAAGTATTTTCCTCCCACTAAGATTATCTCTCTTAGAAACGATATTATGAATTTTAAGCAACTTGATCATGAACATGTTGCACAAGCTTGGGAGAGCATGAAATTAATGATACATAATTGTCCTACTCATGGTTTGAACTTGTGGATGATTATACAAAAAAAATGCCGGATTGAATTTTGCTTCTAGAAATCTTTTAGATTCGGCCGCGGGAGGCACTTTTATGGAAATCACTCTAGGGGATGCTACTAAACTCCTAGATAATATTATGGTTAATTATTCTCAATGGCATACTAAAAGATCTACTAATAAAAAAGTGCATGCAATAGAAGAAATTAATGTTTTGAGTGGAAAGATGGATGAACTTATGAAATTATTTGCTACTAAGAGTGTTTCTTCTGATCCTAATGATATGCCTTTGTCTACCTTGATTGAGAATAATAATGAATCTATGGATGTGAATTTTGTTGGTAGGAATAATTTTGGTAACAACGTGTATAGAGGGAATTTTAATCCTAGGCCTTATCCTAGTAATCCTTCTAATAATTATGGAAATTCCTACAACAACACTTATGGAAATTTTAATAAGATGCCCTCTGAATTTGAGAATAGTGTTAAAGAGTATATGAATTCACAAAAGAATTTTAATGCTTTGCTTGAAGAGAAATTGCTTAAAGTTGATGATTTGGCTAGGAACGTTGATAGAATTTCTCTTGAAGTTGATTCTTTAAAGCTTAGATATATTCCTCCTAAGCATGATATCAATGAGTCTCTCAAATCTATGAGAATTTCTATTGATGAGTGCAAAGAAAGAACCGCTAGGATACATGCTTCCAAAGATGCCTTTATTAAAGCGTGTTCTTCTAATTCCTATGAAAATCAAGATGAAGATCTAAAAGTTATTGATGCGTCCCCTATTAAATCTTTGTTTTGCAATATGAATCTTGATGAAACTGAATATGATCTTCCTTTACCTAGAAGGTGTTTTAAGAATTCGGAGTTTTTAGATCTTGATGATGAAATTGATAAAAGTGGGATTGAAAGAAATAAAAATCTAGATATTGCTAAAACCACTATATTGGATCTCAAGGAATTTAATTATGAAAATTTCTCTTTAGTTGATTGTATTTCCTTGTTGCAATCCGTGCTAAATTCTCCTCATGCTTATAGTCAAAATAAGGCCTTTATCGAACACATTGTTGATGCTTTGATGCAATCTTATGAAGAAAAACTTGAGTTGAAAGTTTATATCCCTAGGAAACTCTATGATGAGTGGGAACCCACTATTAAAATTAAAATTAAAGATCATGAGTTTAATGCTTTGTGTGATTTGGGTGCTAGTGTCTCCACTATTCCCAAAACTTTGTGTGATTTGCTAGATTTCCGTGACTTTGATGATTGCTCTCTAAACTTGCATCTTGCGGATTCCACTATTAAAAAGCCTATGGGAAGAATTAATGATGTTCTTATTGTTGCAAATAGGAATTATGTGCCCGTAGATTTTATCGTTCTTGATATTGATTGCAATCCTTCATGTCCTATTATTCTTGGTAGACCTTTCCTTAGAACGATTGGTGCAATTATTGATATGAAGGAAGGAATATTAGATTCCAATTTCCATTAAAGAAAGGCATGGAACACTTCCTAGAAAGAAAATAAAATTACCATATGAATCTATTATGAGAGCCACTTATGGATTGCCTACCAAAGATGGCAATACCTAGATCTATCCTTGCTTTTATGCCTAGCTAGGGGCGTTAAACGATAGCGCTTGTTGGGAGGCAACCCAATTTTATTTTTAGTTTTTAGTTTTTGCTTCTGCTTAGGAATAAATAATCCATCTAGCCTCTGTTTAGATGTGGTTTTATCTTTTAATTAGTGTTTGTGCCAAGTTAAACCTATTGGATCTTCTTGGATGATAGTTATTTGATCTTGCTGTAATTTCCAGAAATTTTGTGCTCAGTGCCCGAATTGTTAAAAATCACCAGAACGTGATAAAACATTGATTCCAATTGCTTCTGATCAATAGACAAATTTTCCAGGTCGTATAATTTTGGTAAAAGTTTTTGACTTCCAGAAGTTTGTGTTAGTTACAGATTACTACAGACTGTTCTGTTTTTGACAGATTCTGTTTTGCGTGTGTTGTTTGCTTATTTTGATGAATCTATGGCTAGTAAAATATATTATAATCCATAGAGAAGTTGGAATACAGTAGGTTTAACACCAATATAAATAAATAATGAGTTCATTACAGTACCTTAAAGTAGTCTTTTGTTTTCTTTTTCTAACGGAGCTCACGAGATTTCTATTGAGTTTTGTGTTGTGAAGTTTTCAAGTTTTGGGTGAATTCTTTTGATGGATTATGGAACAAGGAGTGGCGAGAGCCTAAGATTGGGTATGCCCATGGCACCCCCAAGATAATCCAAGGACACCAAAAAGTCAAAGCTTGGGGATGCCCCGGAAGGCATCCCCTCTTTCGTCCACTTCCATCGGTAATTTACTTGGAGCTATATTTTTATTCACCACATGATATGTGTTTTGCTTGGAGCGTCTTGTATTATTTGCGTCTTTGCTTGTTAGTTTACCACAATCATCCTTGCTGTACACACATTTTTAGAGAGCCATACATGAATTGGAATTTGATAGAATACTCTATGTGCTTCACTTATATCTTTTGAGCTTGATAGTTTTGCTCATAGTGCTTCACTTACATCTTTTTGAGCGTGATAATTTTTGCTCTAGTGCTTCACTTAGATCTTTTAGAGCACGGTGGTGGATTTGTTTTAAAGAAACTTGATCTCTCATTCTTCACTTAGATTATTTTGAGAGTAGTTAATAGCATGGTAGTTTGCTTAATGTTAATATACTTGGTATTCAAGATATGTGAAACTTTCTTTTGAGTGCGTTGAATACTAAGATAAGTTTGATGCTTGATAATTGTTTTGAGATATGAAGATGGTGATATTAGAGTCATGCTAGTTGAGTAGTTGTGAATTTAAAGAATACTTGTGTTGAAGTTTGTGATTCCCGTAGCATGCACGTATGGTGAACCGTTATGTGATGAACTCAGAGCATGATTTATTTATTGATTGTCTTCCTTATGAGTGGCGGTCGGGGACGAGCGATGGTCTTTTCCTACCAATCTATCCCCTAGTAGCATCGCGTAATACTTTGCTTTGATAACTTCTAGATTTTTGCAATAAGTATATGAGTTCTTTATGACTAATGTTGAGTCCATGGATTATCGCACTTTTCCCATCCTTCCACCATTGCTAGCCTCTCTAATACTGCGCACCTTTCGCCGGTATCATACACCCACCATATACCTTCCTCAAAACAGCCACCATACCTACCTATCATGGCATTTCCATAGCCATTCCGAGATATATTGCCATGCAACTTTCCACCATTCCGTTTATTATGACACGCTCCATCATTGTCATATTGCTAGCATGATCATGTAGTTGACATCGTATTTGTGGAAAAGCCATCATTCATAATTCTTTCATAAATGTCACTCATGTTTCATTACATATGCCGGTACACCGCCGAAGGCATTCATATAGAGTCATATTTTGTTCTAAGTATCGAGTTGTAATTGTTGAGTTGTAAGAAAAATAAAAGTGTGATGATCATCATTATTAGAGCATTGTCCCAAGTGAGGAAAGGATGATGGAGACTATGATTCCCCCACAAGTCGGGATGAGACTCAGGACGAAAATATATATATATATATATATATATATATATATATATATATATATATATATATATATATATATATATATATATATATATATATATATATATATATATATATATAAGAGGCCAAAAAAGAGAAAAGGCCCAAATAAAAAAATGAGAGAAAAAGAGAGAAGGGACAATGTTACTATCCTTTTACCACACTTGTGCTTCAAAGTAGCACAATGATCCTCATGATAGAGAGTCTCTCATTTTGTCACTTTTATATACTAGTGGGAATTTTTCATTATAGAACTTGGCTTGTGTATTCCAATGATGGGCTTCCTCAAATGCCCTAGGTCTTCGTGAGCAAGAGAGTTGGATGCACACCCACTTAGTTTCTTTTGTTGAGCTTCCATATACTTATAGCTCTAGTGCATCTGTTGCATGGCAATCCCTACTCACTCACATTGATATCTATTGATGGGCATCTCCATAGCCCGTTGATACGCGTAGTTGATGTGAGACTGTCTTCCCTCGTTTTGTCTTCTCCACAACCACCATTCTATTCCACATATAGTGTTATATCCATGGCTCACGCTCATGTATTGCGTGAAGATTGAAAAAGTTTTGAAAATGTTAAAGTATGAAACAATTGCTTGGCTTGTCGTCGGGGTTGTGCATGATTTAAATACTTTGTGTGGGGAAGATGGAGCATAGCCAGACTAATATGATTTTGTAGGGATAACTTTCTTTGGCCAGGTTATTTTGAGAACACATAATTGCTTAGTTAGTATGCTTGAAGTATTATTATTTTTATGACAATATGAACTTTTGTCTTGAATCTTTCGGATTTGAATATTCATACCATGATTAAGAAGATTTACATTGAAATTATGCCAAAGATCACTCCGCATCAAAAATTCTCTTTTTATCATTTACCTACTCGAGGACGAGTAGGAATTAAGCTTGGGGATGCCTGATACGTCTCCAACGTATCTATAATTTTTGATTGCTCAATGCTACTTTATCTATTGTTTTGGACTATAATGGGCTTTATTTTCCACTCTTATTTTACTTTTGAGACTAACCTATTAACCGGAGGCCCAGCCCAGAATTGCTATTTTTGCCTTTTTCAGTATTTCGAAGAAACAGAATATCAAACGGAGTCCAAACGGAATGAAACCTTCGGAAACGTGATTTTCTCACCGAACGTGATCCAGGAGACTTGGACCCTACGCCAAGGAATATCGAAGGCGGTCACGAGGTTGCCCCCCCCCTAGGGCGCGCCCCCCCTGCCTCGTGGGCCCCCTGATGCTCCACTGACGTACTCCTTCCTCCTATATATACCTACGTACCCCCAAACGATCAGAACAGGAGCCAAAAACCTAATTCCACCGCCGCAACTTCCTGTATCCACGAGATCCCATCTTGGGGCATGTTCCGTAGCTCCGCCGGAGGGGGCATCCACCATGGAGGGCTTCTACATCAACACCATAGCCTCTCCGATGAAGTGTGAGTCGTTTACTTCAGACCTTCGGGTCCATAGCGAGTAGCTAGATGGCTTATTCTCTCTTTTTGGATCTCAATACAATGTTCTCCCCCTCTCTCATGGAGATCTATTCGATGTAATCTTCTTTTTGCGGTGTGTTTGTTGAGACCGATGAATTGTGGGTTTATGATCCAGCTTTTCTATGAATAATATTTGAATCTTCTCTGAATTCTTTTATGTATGATTGAGTTATCTTTGCAAGTCTCTTCGAATTATCCGTTTGGTTTGGCCAAGTAGATTGGTAGTTCTTGCAATGGGAGAAGTGCATGGCTTTGGGTTCAATCTTGCGGTGTCCTTACCTAGTGCCAGGAAGGGTTGCAATGCACGTATTGTATTGTTGCCATCGAGGATAACAAGCTGGGGTATTTATCATATTGCATGAATTTATTCCTCTACATCATGTCATCTTGCTTAAGGCGTTACTCTGTTTTTAACTTAATACTCTAGATGCATGCTGGATAGCGGTCGATGAGTGGAGTAATAGTAGTAGATGCAGAATCGTTTCGATCTACTTGTCACGGACGTGATGCCTATATACATGATCATACCTAGATATACTCATAACTATGCTCAAATCTGTCAATTGCTCAACTGTAATTTGTTCACCCACCGTAGAATATTTATGCTCTTGAGAGAAGCCACTAGTGAAACCTATGGCCCTTGGGTCTATTCTCATCATATCAATCTCTATCACTTTTATACTTGCTTCGTTTTTACTTTGCTTTTTAATTTTCACTTTGCATTTTTATAAAAATACCAAAAATATTATCTCTATCAGATCTCACTCTCGTAAGTGACCGTGAAGGGATTGACAACCCCTAATCGCATTGGTTGCGAGTAGCTATCGTTTTGTGCAGGTACGAGGGACTTGTGCGTGGCCTCCTACTGGATTGATACCTTGGTTCTCAAAACCTGAGGGAAATACTTATGCTACTGTGTTGCATCATTCTCTCCTCTTCGGGGAAAACCAACGCAAGCTCAAGACGTAGCAATGACCACGGATTCCCACCTGTGCAATTAGCTTCTTTTTTGTTCTTCTGTTTCAAACCACCGTTTCCCACACGTGTACACTCCCGATGTTGCGGTAGGTTTTAAATCGGGCTACTTCACATTTGACCCCGTTATTGCCACGACCAAATAACACGTAGCACTATGGCTATTTAAGCCACCCTCTGCGTCTGCCATCCCTCATCCATCACCCATCCTCTCTGCCATCTGCCACTTCTCCTTCTTCTAGCACATCCTCAGCCATGCAGTACATCGGACCAACCTACCACTTCCCACCCACCATGCCGGAGAGGCTCTACCCTCCTGGCTTGTACGGTGAGCGCACACTACATGTGTGGGAGATATCAAGGTGGAGGACCGCAAGGAACTTCACTGAGTTCTTCTCGCGTCCGGCTACCACCACCTCCCGCAGGGATATCCAAGGATGTTCCGTGTCGAGGAGGTCATCCAAAATGGGGTGGTGGTTGCTCTGCTTGCCCACTTCGCCAACACATTAGACGCCTTCTACCTCCTCGGCCGGGTGTTTTGGTGTGGCTGCGAGTTCATCGCTTTCACCACCCACAACATGTTCACGGAGTACACCAAGATCTTCCCCACCGCGTCGCGCATGCACACTCTTCCGTACCCCATCGACAACGCCTCAGAGGAGCAGTGAAGGGCGCCCGGAGGAGGAGCGAGGTGGAGAAGGCAGCGTCTAGGGTTCTAAACCCTCTATCTATATTTCTTTTTTTAGTCTATGTTATGTTAAGTCATAATTGAACTATGTTGGAGATGTTATGGGCTTGTTGGCCCTTTTATCAAGTTCTATTATTAAGTTTTCTATATATTCTATTATGGAGTTCTTCCTAGTTTCAACTATGTGATCATGCTATGGGCTTGTTGGCCCTATCTACATGTTTGTTGATTGTTTTCTTAGAGAGCTCGCTTTGTTAGTAACCACCTAGTGCATGTAGCCACAACAAACCCTTATTTTTGTACACAAGCCACAAATATGTAGCCACCTAGCTAGTGCATGCAGCCACAACATATTTGTTCAATTTATTTGTCATAGCAAAACGGGTGCAGATGCGAGTGGATCGAAAAGGCTGCAACTGATCGTAAAAAACGATGCTCTAAATTGAGGAGACAAGCGTGCGAGAAGAGAGGAACCAGCGGCAGCGACCATCGCTGCATCCATGGCAGCTGGCGTGCACGAAAGCGGCTCAGTCAGTGCATCGTGGCGGCACGCATCAGCGCATGCACGCTCGGTCGACACGTCGTGGCGGCGCGCATCGACGCATGCAGGCAGGCTTGTTGGGTGCATGCATAGCAGGCTTCTATCGTGGCGGCGCGTGCAGTCGTTTAATGCAAGGGGCGGCCCAATGGTCGAACATCTACACCGCCCAAAGCGGCCCCACTCGTCAGAGTTAACGCTCAAAGCACTGACCCGACGGCGACGTCCGTTGTGACTTCTTCTGAGAGTTTCAGGCAAGGGAGTGGGGAAAATGAGCAAAAGTTAAGAGCATGGGGATGAATGAGTAGAGCTAAGGAACCAGGAGCACAAATGTAAAAAACCCTTGCTTGAAATATTAACTTCAACTCCTGGAACATCTCATATGCTCCATGACATTCAAAACGTCATTGAAGTCCCGGTTCTAAGCCGTAAAGCATGGCACACTAAACTGTCGAGTAGTCATCAGTTTTGCTCTGCCAGGCGTTCATAACGTCCGGTGTTGCTCCTGCAGCGGGTCTTGCACCTAGCGGTGCTTCCAGGACATAATTCTTCTGTGCAGCAACGAGGATAATCCTCAAGTTATGGACCCAGTCTGTGTAGTTGCTACCATCATCTTTCAACTTAGCTTTCTGTAACATCCCAAAATTCTAAATTTTGGAATGTTATATTAAATAAATAATTCTGATTGTTTGTTTGATTGTTGAGTGATTAATTGACTGAAAGTGAGTGAATTCGAAACTTTTTGAAAGTTAAATGAGAGGGAATAAAAGGACTTTCCCAAACCTTCATTTTTGCTTTTATGCTTTTCATGAATTCAAATACTCTTCACCACAAAACCCTGGAGAGAAGATGACATGACTTCTTCCATTTATTTAAATGACAAGGGGTGTTGAAAATATTTGAATTTCATTTGGAAAAAATTTCCAATTCTGAAACTTTATGCAACTCAATGATTTTCACGAAAGAAGATAAAATGACTTCTTCAAATTAAATGAAATATGAGTTGGGAGTTTTAAAAGAATTAAATTCAAAGTTCTTTTGAATTTATTTCCAATTGGAGTTATTTGAGTTTTATTCAAATTATTTTCCTCCAAAAACAAAATATATGGAAAATAGGGTAACATGATTCCCTACATCAGAAAATTGAGAGAAATTAATTTGAAGTCATTTTGGTATTTTAAAATGATTTTTATTGGATTTTATTGGACCGGTAGCACTGTGTGAATTATTAAAATTTGTGTGTATTTTATTTGAAGCTAAAATAGTGTTCATGTTGTAGAAAATCTTTTTCTGAAAATTTTGATATATTATATGCCTATATAAAATTTTTATTTATTTTTGTTTTGTTGTCTCTGTCAAAAAAATCGCATGCGCCCTTGGGCCAAGGGCCAAGGCCCAAGGCCAAGCCAGCGGCCGGCCGCCAAGGCCATCCACCGCACGCACCTAGGGAGCCAGGGAGCCAAGGTTTCCTATTCTTTTACAAATCCTAGTAGGATTTCATCCCATTTCGTTATTCCGTTTATTCCGATTTGTTTCTAGATCTTTTCCCTTTTGTTTCCTAATCCTAGTCTATTTCTTGTCCCCTACCCAAGCAAAGCCCTCCCCTCCCCACTATAAATACCCAAGCACCCCCCCCCCTCCAACACATCAAACCGACACCTCTCCTCTCCTCTCCTCTCCGCTCCTCTCCGCAGCAGCAGCAGTGCAACACCACCGCCGCCGCCAAGTGCCGCCGCCACGCCCTCGACCTCTCCTGAGGTTTATATGATCTCCTCTCCACCGTCCCGTGATCTCCTTTCCTCTAGGAGCAACCGCAACATCAGATCCGATCTTCTTCCCCAACTCCGACGACTACTCCGGTGAGATCCACGAAATCCTGTAATTCATTTTTTTCAAAAAATAGCAATCTTAGAAAATTCATATCTTTTAGAGTTTTTAGTATTTTTGAGTGATTCCAATTGCTATGTGTCACAAATTTGCTGAAGTTTTTGTTAGTGTCTCTGGATTTCAAATTTGAGTAGTTTAAATTTGAATTTGATAAATTTTGTTCAGATTAGTATTTTGGCCATAACTTGAGTTTAAAAATAGGTTTTTAATTAATTCTTTTTGCTCCTGGTCTCTAGGACCTTTGTTTATCCAGTAGTATTTAGTATTTTATTTCTAGGTTAATTTAAATTAGGTTTTTAGCAAAACAGTACTGTTTTATTATTAGTTCTGTTTTAGCTTTTTCTTTATTGTTTTTATTAGTTTTAAATTACTTCTTTTTGTCACTTTTGACAAAATTAGTTGTGTTTCTGTTAGACAACAGGAGAAAAATTATTTTTATTTTTAAAATTTATTTTCCTTAGTTTTGTATGAAACCTTCTATAGGTCATATTAGAGTTTTATAAAAGCTTTTATTTGTTTCTTTTTGCAAATAAAATTTTATGGAAAAAATACTTTCTGTTAAATTAGTTATTTTACATTTTATTTTCTGTTAATTTATTAGTTTAGTATTTTAATTGTTGTTAAGTTTTTACTTACGGCAAAACTATATTAGATGTTTGTAGCAAAGTCATAGATCTTCGTTAGTAGTTTTTCTTTGTAGTTTTATTTGAAGTTTCTTTTGATTTTGTTTGAGTTTTATTATCGATTTTCCTTGCTGTTTTGATTGTTATTTGAGTGCTAAAATTGTTTGCTAGGATGTTTGCTTATGTGAATGCTATGTTTGACTATATAGATTTTCAACGGAGTGACGATTAGTTCTACCAAGTCATTTTCGACAGCGTTGTTATCTTCATCAAGTATTACCAGCAAGTTCACTTTGACCATGCTTTCATACCTATGTTTTATTGCATTTAGTGGCATCTTTGCAACAACCCTCCAAGAGTGATATTGAATCCTTGTAGTTGAGTAGTATGCATGAGGTAGGAACCCATCACCTGTTACCAAGCCCGAGGCGTTATTTATTTTAATGCTACGCTATTGTAGAGCGGGGTTGGTATGAGTGCTCGGAGTGGTGTGAGAATGGAGGATCTCGTCAATGACGACAACTCCATGATGGAATCTGGAAGGACTGCATCTTCAAGGCCTCAAGACTTCAAGACTCGAGACAAGAATTCAATACACACTACTGGGTGAAGGATGGTTGACGGGCACCCTGGAGAAACCAGTGGTTGCCGGGATGCATGGAGAAGCGCCATGACATCTTGCGGAAAGCTTCACCCAGACTCAAAGAGACGGAAGAATACTTCATGCCCGGAAGCTTACCTGTGCAACCGCAAGTCACTATAGGCTCTGGCTTGGTTGACCTTAGTTGTGACTCTGGCTGGGACGGTGCTAGCAGATGTAGAAATACGGTAGGATTGGATGAGCACCGGACAGTGGTCAGAGGAACTCTTCGGAAGACCATGTTTCGGTCGTCTTGTTCTCAAACACCGTGAAGTGCGAGAACGTAAAAAGAGGGATCGAATCTTGCGGGTAAAGTGTACAAACCTTTGCAGAGGGTTTAAACCTAATCGATTAGCCGTGTCCCCGGTTACGGACAATTTGAGCATCTGGACTTGGATCTATCTCGGAACTCTCAACACCGGACTGATAACTTAATTGTGGGCAACTTATGATGAATTTGGGCTATGAGACATCGGTTGGCGGAACCATGTCATGATAGAAAACTCTATAGTACAGACTTCATTTATTCCTTTGATGTAGGGAAAATAAAACCAGCTTTTACGCAAAAACCCCAGACACAGAGCCACAAAGCCGTATTGCATATAGTATAGTTTTATCATCTGTTATTTTATTGTGATCTTGCGGTACATTCAATGTCTGACCTACACGGCTGCAACGTATCATGTTGCGGATACTTTCTTCCGACAGTAAGAATACGATGCAGGTTATGGTCTACACTCAACTGCCGATGGTGTTGATGGGACTCCACACCGATTACTTGTTTCATTGAGACTATTGAGGTATATATTAGTTTTACGTTATTTATACATGTGATTGCACTTTGATATATATATTGATGTCTTGTGTGTGCAAAGATACTGATCCGAGGATGGCACGGATACACGAGGCTTGACCGTCTGAGGTCGGGTCGCTCTGATATGGTATCGAGCACATGTTGGTATGAGGACGTGACCCTAGAAACCGGAAAGCCCTAGGACAGGAAATTTCTAAAACTTTATTTTCAAAAAGACTCTTACTTCTCATCTTTTCAGATTTTATCAAATAGACACTCTCACCTCAAATAGTTAGAATATACCCCTTTCCTTTTTGACCACACGGAGGATCAACTGAAGCCGCTCCAAGAAAGATATCAGACAGCTGATGACCCCTTCAAAGTAACCAGGATTTCACCATGCATTAGAAGAGTTGAAGCTGCAACAATTGAAGACTCTGAAGACTAGAAGACTTTGAAGAATCTGAAGAATTATTTGACCTTTAGAAGACCAAACCCCTGTTATACACCTACGTTAGATGCGATGATTTGTGAGCTGTCATTTGTTTGATGTTTTCCGGCGGCCCCAAAATAAAACTCGTTTCTTCAAAACTATTGTTTGTATTGTGTGTATCTCTCCCTCCCCACCTCTCTCATATCTCATCCCAAAACTTTTGGACCCAGTAGATGATGAATGAAGTTGGACCGGTATTCTCTGGACCGAAAACCCAGCCGGAGGCAGAGCTATGGATTCAGAACATGGAGAGTCACTTCGGGAGCAATTTGGTTTCAAGGAAGAATGAAGTATCGTACGCTCTTCAGTACTTTGAAGGAAGTGCTGCAACATGGTGGCAGATGCATCAAGCTATACAGGGATGGAATGGAGCAAAGACTTGGGAAGAATTCAAGAAGACTCTGACAAGATCTCGTCTTATCCGGAAGCACCATGATACACCAAGAAATAAACCTTGTGCTGCAAGATTTGCGGAGAAATAGGACACACCAGGAGGAACACAAGGATGGATGCCCTCATTGTGAGGAGAAACACCCAGTGAGGAATGCCCAACTAGTCGGTGACTTGTGTCTTGTGTGAAGGAACCACCCACTACCCGACTCAAGTGTCACATTTACCCCATGGTGCAACAAACTATTCAGGAGCAGGAAGAAGGAATGAAAGAAGCCCTCCGAGAAGTTATGAAAGAACCTGTGATGAAGGAATGTGTTGAAGACCCTGATGGAGAAGGCCTCAACAGATTTTACTCCAATGTCTGCTATTCATGTGGAGAAGAAGGACATTTTTCACAGTATTGCACCAAGGAAATAAAAGAGTGTCTGGGATACTTCCCGGCGGAAGCAATAGAGTTTGATCCACATGGAATAGAAGGTTTGATCAGAACAAAGAAACCCAGGAAGAGAAAACAAACACACCCTCAGAATAACCCAATTTCTGCAAAGAGGGACAAGAGTCGTATTACCTGTTTTGAATGTAAGGACGTCGGGCATTATGCCAATCATTGTCTTGAAAGGAAGCAAGGAACTCAAGGAGCAGGCACCATCTCCAAGAAGCCCAAAGACTTATCGAAAGTTATGTGTTTTCATTGCAAGGAAGCAGGACATTATGCTACTAAATGTTCCTACAAGAAGGAAGCTGGAGTTGAGTAGTTGGAATTTTGATATGGATAATAAGAGTGGTAGAAACCAATTTTTTCAAGAGTACAATAAGTTGAGTTATGTAATGGGTGCTCGAGTTTGTAATGGATTCATGAAATCAATAAAGTTAAGGTGACATGTTTTCATATGTTTAATTGTATGAGTTGTTACTCTATGAACACGGATTTTGACCATTTTCGAGGATATGAGAAATATGGTCTATGGATGGATTTGTGAATTTCATTTTAAGGGTGATAGTACCCTATGAAGAACACTAGACCAATGGAAATGGAAATGTGTCCCACAGGTTGGAGTTTGGAAAAAATGAGTTGAAGTTTTATCTTTGATATGATGGTATTAAGAAATGAAATGTTATTGGATTTAAAGTGGTGTAATGTTGGAAAATGGAGCAATTGTAACTCCAAGGATGAGTGAAATTGGTACAAGTGTTGAAGTGGGCTCATAACCCACAGGCCCAGGAATTAATAAGGGTCAAGTACCCTTTGGAAGAAGAAATTTTGGGAAGACTGCGATTTGATCAGCAGACATTTCGTAGGAGGTTACGCAAAACCCGAGAGTTGTGAAGAAACGATAGATGTTTTGTTCAGCTTGCAGAATCAATGGAATTATCCGAACTAAGTTCGTTGAGAAGAGAAATTCTGCAATGCTTGTGAGTATGCCCAAGTGTTAGAATCGTGATTCACTGTTTACGATCTGGTAATGATTCAAATGCGGGATGGATTGGCCCCATACCGGAGACTTCTATCATGAACTATCATATGTTGATGGAAAATCGAGAGACTTGAAAACTTTAGAAGAGCGTCGATCGACAAGCCAAAAACCTTAGAATGGTAGGACGATTGATCCATGTACCGCAACCGTTGCCAAGCGTAGGTCATACGGTGAGACCCAACCCAACCCATTATTCCTGCAGGAGAAACCTGTAATGGTCGACCACCATGAGATCTCGATAGTTGTTTATTGGCGACAGACCTGTCAGCTAAGGAGACACAGTCTCGGAAGAACCTCACCAGGATGAAAGGACACGTATTTGAGGAAAAGGTTTTGACCCTACCGGAAGAGCCCCAGTGTAGGAGTTACTTCGAAGTTGTGAGAAGACCGATGGTGTTCACCCTAGGAATGGAGTACCCGAGTTCCGTTGGAACCATAACCCTGCTTCTAAGTGTGGTAGCACACTAGACCATACAGATCAATGGATTTTCTAGAAGACCCCCAAACCCTAACCCTTTTTCTTGCTAACCTCTTCGAATCTCGAGGACGAGATTCATTTTAAGTGTGATAGATTTGTAACATCCCAAAATTCTAAATTTTGGAATGTTATATTAAATAAATAATTCTGATTGTTTGTTTGATTGTTGAGTGATTAATTGACTGAAAGTGAGTGAATTCGAAACTTTTTGAAAGTTAAATGAGAGGGAATAAAAGGACTTTCCCAAATCTTCATTTTTGCTTTTATGCTTTTCATGAATTCAAATACTCTTCACCACAAAACCCTGGAGAGAAGATGACATGACTTCTTCCATTTATTTAAATGACAAGGGGTGTTGAAAATATTTGAATTTCATTTGGAAAATATTTCCAATTCTGAAACTTTATGCAACTCAATGATTTTCACGAAAGAAGATAAAATGACTTCTTCAAATTAAATGAAATATGAGTTGGGAGTTTTAAAAGAATTAAATTCAAAGTTCTTTTGAATTTATTTCCAATTGGAGTTATTTGAGTTTTATTCAAATTATTTTCCTCCAAAAACAAAATATATGGAAAATAGGGTAACATGATTCCCTACATCGAGAAAATTGGAGAGAAATTAATTTGAAGTCATTTTGGTATTTTAAAATGATTTTATTGGATTTTATTGGACCGGTAGCATTGTGTGAATTATTAAAATTTGTGTGTATTTTATTTGAAGCTAAAATAGTGTTCATGTTGTAGAAAATCTTTTTCTGAAAATTTTGATATATTATATGCCTATATAAAAATTTTAATTATTTTTGTTTTGTTGTCTCTGTCAAAAAAAATCGCTGCGCCCCGCCGGGCCAAGGGCCAAGGCCCAAGGCCAAGACAGCGGCCGGCCGGCCAAGGCCATCCACCGCACGCACCTAGGGAGCCAGGGAGCCAAGGTTTCCTATTCTTTTACAAATCCTAGTAGGATTTGATCCCGTTTCGTTATTCCGTTTATTCCGATTTGTTTCTAGATCTTTTCCCTTTTGTTTCCTAATCTTAGTCTATTTCTTGTCCCCTACCCAAGCAAAGCCCTCCCCTCCCCACTATAAATACCCAAGCACCCCCCCTCCAACACATCAAACCAACACCTCTCCTCTCCTCTCCTCTCCGCTCCTCTCCGCAGCAGTGCAACACCACCGCCGCCGCCAAGTGCCGCCGCCGCGCCCTCGACCTCTCCTGAGGTTTATATGATCTCCTCTCCACCGTCCCGTGATCTCCTTTCCTCTAGGAGCAACCGCAACATCATATCCGATCTTCTTCCCCAACTCCGACGACTACTCGGTGAGATCCACGAAATCCTGTAATTCATTTTTTCAAAAATAGCAATCTTAGAAAATTCATATCTTTTAGAGTTTTTAGTATTTTGAGTGATTCCAATTGCTATGTGTCACAAATTTGCTGAAGTTTCTGTTAGTGTCTCTGGATTTCAAATTTGAGTAGTTTAAATTTGAATTTGATAAATTTTGTTCAGATTAGTATTTTGGCCATAACTTGAGTTTAAAAATAGGTTTTAATTAATTCTTTTTGCTCCTGGTCTCTAGGACCTTTGTTTATCCAGTAGTATTTAGTATTTTATTTCTAGGTTAATTTAAATTAGGTTTTAGCAAAACAGTACTGTTTTATTATTAGTTCTGTTTTAGCTTTTTCTTTATTGTTTTATTAGTTTTCAATTACTTCTTTTTGTCACTTTTGACAAAATTAGTTGTGTTTCTGTTAGACAACAGGAGAAAATTTATTTTATTTTAAAAATTTATTTTCCTTAGTTTTGTATGAAACCTTCTATAGGTCATAGTTAGAGTTTTATAAAAGCTTTTATTTGTTTCTTTTTGCAAATAAAATTTTATGGAAAAAATACTTTCTGTTAAATTAGTTATTTTACATTTTATTTTCTGTTAATTTATTAGTTTAGTATTTTAATTGTTGTTAAGTTTTTACTTACGGCAAAACTATATTAGATGTTTGTAGCAAAGTCATAGATCTTCGTTAGTAGTTTTTCTTTGTAGTTTTATTTGAAGTTTCTTTTGATTTTGTTTGAGTTTTATTATCGATTTTCCTTGCTGTTTTGATTGTTATTTGAGTGCTAAAATTGTTTGCTAGGATGTTTGCTTATGTGAATGCTATGTTTGACTATATAGATTTTCAGCGGAGTGACGATTAGTTCTACCAAGTCATTTTTCGACAGCGTTGTTATCTTCATCAAGTATTACCGTGCAAGTTCACTTTGACCATGCTTTCATACCTATGTTTTATTGCATTTAGTGGCATCTTTGCAACAACCCTCCAAGAGTGATATTGAATCCTTGTAGTTGAGTAGTATGCATGAGGTAGGAACCCATCACCTGTTACCAAGCCCGAGGCGTTATTTATTTTAATGCTACGCTATTGTAGCGGGGTTGGTATGAGTGCTCGGAGTGGTGTGAGAATGGAGGATCTCGTCAATGACGACAACTCCATGATGGAATCTGCAAGGACTGCATCTTCAAGGCCTCAAGACTTCAAGACTCGAGACAAGAATTCAATACACACTCTTGGGTGAAGGATGGTTGACGGGCACCTGGAGAAACCGGTGGTTGGCGGGATGCATGGAGAAGCGCCATGACATATTGCGGAAAGCTTCACCCAGACTCAAAGAGGCGGAAGAATACTTCATGCCGGAAGCTTACTGTGCAACCACAAGTCACTATGGGCTCTGGCTTTGTTGACCTTAGTTGTGACTCTGGCTGGGACGATGCTAGCAGATGTAGAAATACGGTAGGATTGGATGAGCACGGACGGTGGTCGAGGAACTCTTGGAAGACCATGTTTGATCGTCTTGTTCTCAAACACCCGAAGTGCGAGAGCGTAAAAGAGGGATCGAATCTTGCGGGTAAAGTGTACAAACCTCTGCAGAGGGTTTAAACCTAATCGATTAGCCGTGTCCCGATTCACGGACAATTTGAGCATCTGGACTTGGATGTATCTGGAACTCTCAACACCGGATGATAACTTAATTGTGGGCAACTTATGATGAATTTGGGCTATGAGACATCGGTTGGCGGAACCATGTCATGATAGAAAACTCTATAGTACAGACTTCATTTATTCCTTTGATGTAGGGAAAATAAAACCAGCTTTTACATAAAAACCCGGACACGAGCCACAAAGCCGTATTGCATATAGTATAGTTTTATCATCTGTTATTTTATTGTGATCTTGCGGTACATTCAATGTCTGACCTACACGGTTGCAACGTATCATGTTGCAGATACTTTCTTCCGACGAGTAAGAATACGTGCAGGGTTATGGTCTACACTCAACTTTGCCGATGGTGTTGATGGGACTCCACACCCGATTACTTGTTTCGCGAGACTATTGAGGTATATATCAGTTTTACGTTATTTATACATGTGATTGCACTTTGATATATACATTGATGTACTGTGTGTGCCAGCATACTGATCCAGGGATGGCACGGATACACAGAGGCTTGACCGTCTGAGGTCGGGTCGCTACACTTTCTCTAGGAACGCATCAAAATTCAACGGAACAGTAGCACGGGCCATTTATCTACAACAAACATAGACATGCAAAATACTATCAGGTACTAAGTTCATGATAAATTAAAGTTCAATTTAGATACATTACAACCGCGCACTTTTCCTGCCCTCTCAGGCCATCAGTGGTTTCGGCCGTCGGATCTCAAGTTTTGGGAAAATTTGGCCGTTGGATGTCCCTCCAATTCCGCATGGGCTTCGTTTGTCGTACAACTCGCACTACATGGGCTGGATCGCTGCTCCCGCAACAAAATCCATGGTCTGCTGTTCACTAGGCCGACAGCCTGTCATAATCCTTGGAGCGCTATGTTGTGCAGCTTGTTTCCAGCAGAAGCGGAACCTTCTCCATCGAGAGGAGTAGACCCGGCCGGTCGCTGCACTCAGAAAAATTAAACGAGCCGCGGCGTCGCACGGTTGCTGGTGAGGTCTGATTGCGGATCACACGGCCTTCCCAGTCGAGGAGAGGGATCATGCCGAACTGCTTCGAGAACCGCACGTCGATGCAGGCACAGGTGAAGCGACGCTCGACTCTTCGGAAGCAGAGGATTGAAACTGACTCGATGGGGTTAAAGGAGGCAAACAACTATTAGTTACCAGGAGCATTCATCGCGGGTGAAGTGCGCCACTCACCGACAGTGACAAATTAAGGTGTGCGTTTCTTTTCTCCAACCTGCAGCTGCTTCGGTTCCTTTGTGTTCTGAATGGTGACGTCGGCTGTCATTTGGAGTTGAATCATCGGGGATTGATTGAGGAAGTAAATCAGACTCCATTAATAACGTTAATCGATGTGAGCCACTCTCCGCCTGCTGATAATATAAGGTCAGTTACCAATGTCGATTCACGCTCTTCCTCCCATCCACGGGCGTCTATATAATCTCCACTGTCCTGCTGCTCTTTCTTCACTCCCCTCACTTTGGCAAAACCTTCTACCTCCCCTTTCCCCCTAATTATTCATCTAATGCTAGATTTTCTTTGTGATCATGTTCTTTGTACTAGAAAAATAATCGCGTGTTCTCTACCTTACAGATCTGATCTTGGTTCTACTGAATCGGCTGGTTTTGTTCTGCTGGATATGAAGATTAAGGGGATAGCCATTTGGAAGATGAGGCACTGATTTGAACTTCAGTTATTTGTTGCCTGAGAGTATTATGTTTCAGTCCTCGCATTTGGAAGTTGCTCAGATTGTTAATGGTAACACTTTGTTGGTTTACTCCAGTATTCTTTGACAGAGTGCATAGTACACTTCAGAAGGAAATATGCCCTAGAGGCAATAATAAAGTTGTTATTTATATTTCCTTATATCATGATAAATGTTTATTATTCATGCTAGAATTGCATTAACCGGAAACTTGATACATGTGTGAATACATAGACAAAATAGAGTGTCCCTAGTATGCCTCTACTTGACTAGCTTGTTTATCAAAGATGGTTATGTCTCCTAGCCATAGACATGTGTCGTCATTTCATGAACGGGATCACATCATTAGAGAATGATGTGATGGACAAGACCCATCTGTAGCTTAGCACTATGATCGTTTAGTTTATTGCTATTGCTTTCTTCATGACCTATACATGCTCCTCTGACTATGAGATTATGCAACTCCCGAATACCGGAGGAACACTTAGTGTGCTATCAAACGTCACAACGTAACTGGGTGATTATAAAGTTGCTCTACAGGTGTCTCCGATGGTGTTTGTTGAGTAGGCATAGATCGAGATTAGGATTTGTCACTCCGATTGTCGGAGAGGTATCTCTAGGCCCTCTCGGTAATGCACATCACAATAAGACTTGCAAGCAATGTGACTAATGAGTTAGTTGCAAGATGATGCATTACGGAACGAGTAAAGAGACTTGCCAGTAACGAGATTGAACTAGGTATGGTGATACCGACGATCGAATCTCGGGCAAGTAACATACCGATGACAAAGGGAACAACATATGTTGTTATGCGGTTTGACTGATAAAGATCTTCGTAGAATATGTAGGAGCCAATATGAGCATCCAGGTTCCGCTATTGGCTATTGACCGGAGATGTGTCTCGGTCATGTCTACATAGTTCTCGAACCTGTAGGGTCCGCACGCTTAACGTCCGATGATGATTCGTATTATGAGTTTATGTGATTTGATGTACCGAAGGTTATTTGGAGTCCCGGATGAGATCACGGACATGACGAGGAGTCTCGAAATGGTCAAGAGGTAAAGATCGATATATTGGAAGGCTATATTGAGACATCGGAAAGGTTCCGAGTGATTCGGTTATTTTTCGGAGTACCGGAGAGTTACGGGAATTCGCCGGGGGAAGTAGTGGGACTTAATGGGCCATACCGGAAAGGAGAGAAGGGCCTCAAGGGGTGGCCCCCCCATGGCAAGTCCAAATTGGACTAGGGAGGGGGTGGCGCCCCATCTCTTTCCTTCTCCCTCCCCTACTCCTTCCCTCTCTCCCCTCTTGGAAAAGGAAGGGGACTCCAACTAGGATCAGGAATCCTAGTTGGACTCCCCCTATAGGCGCGCCCCTCCTAGGCCGGCCTCCTCTTCCTCCCTCCTTTATATACGTGGGAAGGGGGGACCCCAAAGACACACCAAGCCTTCTCTTAGCCGTGTGCGGTTCCGCCCTCCACAGTTACACACCTCGGTCATATCATCATAGTGCTTAGGCGAAGCCCTGCGCCGGTAACTTCATCATCACTGTCGCCACGCCGTCTGCTGACGGAACTCTCCTTCGGCCTCAACTGGATCAAGAGTTCGAGGGACATCATCGAGCTGAACGTGTGCTGATCGCGGAGGTGTCGTGCGTTCGGTACTTGGATCGGTTGGATCGCGAAGACGTTCGACTACATCCACCGCGTCACTAAACACTTCCACTTTCGGTCTACGAGGGTACGTAGACACACTCTCCCCGCTCGTTTCTATGCTTCTCCGAGATAGATCTTGCATGATCGTAGGCCAATTTTTGAAATACTACGTTCCCCAACAGTGGCATCAGAACCAAGTCTATGTAGATGTTATATGCACGAGTAGAACACAAAGAGTTGTGGGCGATAATAGTCATACTGCTTACCAGCATTGCATACTTTGATTCGGTGGTATTGTTGGATGAAGCGTCCCAGACCGACATTACATGACCGCGTTCATGATACTGTTTCTACCGCCGTGCTTCGCACACAGGTGGCTAGTGGGTGTCTGTTTCTCCAACTTTAGTTGAATCGAGTGTGACTATGCCCGGTCCTTGTTGAAGGTTAAAACCGCACACTTGATGAAATATCGTTGTGGTTTTGATGCGTGGGTAAGAACGGTTCTTGCTAAGCCCGTAGCAGACACGTAAAACTTGCAACAAAAAATTAGAGGACGTCTAACTTGTTTTTGCGGGGCTTGCTGTGATGTGATATGGTCAAGACGTGATGATATATAAATTGTTTTATGATATGATCATGTTTTGTAACAGTTATCGGCAACTGGCAGGAGCCATATGGTTGTCGGTTTAATGTATGAAATGCAATTGCCATGTAATTGCTTTACTTTATCACTAAGTTGTAGCGATAGTCGTAGAAGAAATAGTTGGCGAGATGACAACGATGCTTCGATGGAGATCAAGGTGTCAAGCCGGTGACGATCGTGATCATGACGGTGCTTTGGACATGGAGATCAAAGGCACAAGATGATGATTGATACGTCCATTTTGCATCATGCTTTTATATCGATATTTATTGCTTTATGGGCTGTTATTACACATTATGTCACAATACTTATGCCTATTCTCTCTTATTTTATTAGGTTTACATAAGGAGGGAGAATGCCGGCAGTTGGAATTCTGGGCTGGAAAAGGAGCAAATATTAGAGACCTATTCTGCACAACTCCAAAAGTCCTCAAACTCCATGAAAGTTATTTTGGAAATAATAAAAATACTGGCGGAAGAAATACCGGAGGGCCCACACCTGGCCACGAGGTGTGGGGGCGCCCTACCCTCCGGGCGCCCCGCCTCGTGGGCCCCTGTTGGCCCTCCGGTGCCCATCTTCTGCTATACGAAGTCTTTCGTCTGAACAAAAATCATAAGCAAGCTTTCGGGACGAGACTCCACCGCCACGAGGTGGAACCTTGGCGGAACCAATCTAGGGCTCTGGCGGAGCTGTAGTGCCGGGGACACTTCCCTCCGGGAGGGGGAAATCATCGTCATCGTCATCACCAACGCTCCTCTCATAGGGAGAGGGCCAATCCCCATCAACATCTTCATCAACACCATCTCATCTAAAACCCTAGTTCATCTCTTGTATCCAATTCTTGTCTAAAATTCTTGGATTGGTACCTGTAGGTTGCTATTAGTGTTGATTACTCCTTGTAGTTGATGCTAGTTGGTTTATTTGGTGGAAGATCATATGTTCAGATCCTTTATGCATATTAATACCCCTCTGATTATGAACATGAATATTCTTTGTGTGTAGTTACGTTTGTTCATGAGGACATGGGAGAAGTATTGCTATTAGTAGTCATGTGAATTTGGTATTCGTTTGATATTTTGATGAGATGTATGTTGTCTCTCCTCTAGTGGTATTATGTGAACGTTGACTACATGACACTTCACCATTATTTGGGCCTAGAGGAAGGCATTGGGAAGTAATAAGTAGATGATGGGTTGCTAGAGTGACAGAAGCTTAAACTCTAGTTTATGCGTTGCTTCGTAAGGGGCTGATTTGGATCCATATGTTTCATGCTATGGTTAGGTTTACCTTAATACTTCTTTTGTAGTTGCGGATGCTTGCAATAGGGGTTAATCATAAGTGGGATGCTTGTCCAATTAAGGACATCACCCAAGCACCGGTCCACCCACATATCAAATTATCAAAGTATCGAACGCGAATCATATGAATGTGATGAAAACTAGCTTGACGATAATTCCCTTGTGTCCTCGGGAGCACTTTTCTCTATACAAGAGTTTGTCCAGGCTTGTCCTTTGCTACAAAAAGGATTGGGCCACCTTGCTGCACTTTATTTACTTTTGTTACTTGTTACTCGTTACAAATTATCTTATAACAAAACTATCTGTTACCTATAATTTCAGTGCTTGCAGAGAATACCTTGCTGAAAACCGCTTATCATTTCCTTGTTCTCCTCGTTGGATTCGACACTCTTACTTATCGAAAGGACTACGATAGATCCCCTAAACTTGTGGGTCATCAAGACTCTTTTCTGGCGCCGTTGCCGGGGAGTGAAGCGCCTTTGGTAGATGGAATTTGGAAAGGAAGAATTTATATAGTGTGCTGAAATTTACTGTCACTTGTTACTATGGAAAATAATCCTCTGAGGGGCTTGTTCAGGGTATCTTCACCCCGACCAGTAGAGCAAAGAGTTGCTCCTCAACCTACTGAACCTACTGAAAATGAAAATGTCTACTTTGAGATTCCTTTGGGTATGATAGAAAAACTGCTAGCTAATCCTTTTGCAGGAAATGGAACAATGCATCCTGATGAGCACCTAATATATGTGGATGAAGTTTGTGGATTATTTAAGCTTGCAGGTGTGCCCGATGATGTTATTAAGAAGAAGGTCTTCCCTTTATCTTTGAAGGGAGATGCATTGACATGGTATAGGCTATGTGATGATATGGGATCATGGAACTACAAACGATTGAAATTGGAATTTCATCAAAAGTTTTATCCTATGCATCTTGTTCATCGTGATCGCAATTATATATATAATTTTTGGCCTCGCGGAGGAGAAAGCATCGCTCAAGCTTGGGGGAGGCTTAAATCAATGTTATATTCATGCCCCAATCATGAGCTCCCAAGAGAAATAATTATTCAAAAAAATTATGCTCGGCTTTCTGATAACAATCGCACCATGCTCGATACTTCTTGTGCTGGCTCTTTTATGATGAAGACTATTGAATTCAAATGGGATTTTTTGGAAAGAATTAAACGCAACTCTGAAGATTGGGATCTCGACGAAGGTAAGGAGTCAGGTATGACACCTTAGTTTGATTGTGTTAAATCTTTTATGGATACCGATGTTTTCTGTAAATTTAGCACTAAATATGGACTAGACTCTGAGATAGTAGCTTCTTTCTGTGAATCTTTTACTACTCATGTTGATCTCCCTAAGGAGAAGTGGTTTAAATATCATCCTCCCATATAAGTAAAAGTAGTTGCACCTATTAAAGTTGAAGAAAAGACTATCACTTATAATGATCCCATTGTTCCTACTGCTTATGTTGAGAAACCACCTTTCCCTGTTAGAATAAAGGATCATGTTAAAGCTTCAACTGTGGTTCGTAAAAGCAATATTAGAGGTTATACACCTCCTGAGCATGTTAAAGTTGAACCTAATATTGCTATTATTAAAGATCTCTTGTCTGATAATATTGATGGGCATTTTATTCATTTCTGTGATGAAACTGCTAGAATTGCCAAACCTTGTGCTAAAGATAAACATAGACCTGTGGTAGGCATGCCTGTTATTTCTGTTAAAATAGGAGATCATTGTTATCATGGCTTATGTGATATGGGTGCTAGTGGTAGTGCTATACCTCATGACTTATACAAAGAAATTATGCATGATATTGCACCTGCTGAGATAGAAGATATTGATGTTACCATTAAGCTTGTCAATAGAGATACCATATCACCCATTGGAATTGTTAGAGATGTTGAAGTCTTGTGTGGGAAAACTAAATATCCTGCTGATTTTCTTGTTCTTGGTTCCCCACAAGATAGCTTTTGTCCCATTATTTTTGGGAGACCCTTCTTAAACACTGTTAATGCTAGGATAGACTGCGAAAAGGATGTTGTCACTATTGGTTTGGGTGATATGTCTCATGAGTTTAATTTCTCTAAATTTCATAGACAACGCCGTGAAGAGGAATTGCCTAGTAAAGATGAAATTATTGGTCTTGCTTCTATTGCCGTACCTCCTAGTGATCCTTTAGAACAATATTTGCTAGACCATGAAAATGATATGTTTATGAATGAAAGAAGGGAAATAGATGAAGTATTCTTTAAACAGGAACCCATCCTGAAACACAACTTGCCTGTTGAAATCCTAGGGGATCCTCCTCCACCCAAGGGTGATCCCGTATTTGAGCTTAAACCGTTACCTGATACTCTTAAATATGCTTATCTTGATGAGAAAAAGATATATCTTGTTATTATTAGTGCTAACCTTTCAGAGCATGAAGAAGAGAGATTATTGAAAACTCTGAAGAAGCACCGCGCTGCTATTGGGTATACTCTTGATGATCTTAAGGGCATTAGTCCCACTCTATGCCAACACAAAATAAATTTGGAGAAAGATGCCAAACCAGTTCGTGATCACCAACGACGGCTGAATCCTAAGATGAAAGAAGTGGTAAGAAGGGAAATACTAAAGCTTCTTGAGGAAGGTATTATTTATCCCGTTGCTGATAGTCAGTGGGTAAGTCCTGTCCATTGTGTCCCTAAAAAGGGAGGTATCACCGTCGTTCAAAATGATAAAGATGAGTTGATCCCGCAAAGCATTATTATAGGTTATAGCATGGTAATTGATTTCCGCGAATTAAATAAGGCTACTAAAAAAGATCATTACCCCTTACCTTTTATCGATAAAATGCTAGAAAGATTATCCACACATACACATTTTTGCTTTCTATATGGTTATTCTGGTTTCTCTCAAATACCTGTGGCAGCCGATGATCAATCAAAGGCCACTTTTACTTGCCCTTTCGGTACTTTTGCTTATAGGCGTATGCCTTTTGGTTTATCTAATGCACCTGCTACCTTTCAAAGATGCATGATGGCTATATTCTCTGACTTTTGTGAAAAGATATGTGAGGTTTTTATGGATGATTTCTCCGTTTATGGATCCTCTTTTGATGATTTCTTGAGCAACCTTGATCGAGTTTTGCAGATATGTGAAGAAACTAATCTTTTCTTGAACTGCGAGAAGTGCCACTTTATGGTTAATGAAGGTATTGTCTTGGGGCATAAGATTTCTGAAACAGGTATTGAAGTTGATAAAGCTAAAGTTGATGCTATTGAAAAGATGCCATGTCCCAAGGACATCAAAGGTATAAGAAGTTTCCATGGTCATGCCAGATTTTATAGGAGGTTCATTAAAGACTTCTCAAAAATTTCTCGGCCTCTGACTAATTTGTTACAAAAAGATATACCATTTGTCTTTGATGATGATTGTGTAGAAGCATTCGAAATACTTAAGAAAGCAGTAATTTCGGCACCTATTGTTCAGCCCTGATTGGAATCTACCCTTTGAAATTATGTGTGATGCTAGTGATTATGCTGTAGGTGATGTGCTACGGCAAAGAGTTGATAAGAAATTAAATGTTATTCAATATGCTAGTAAAACTCTAGACAATGCCCATAGAAATTATGCTACTACTGAAAAATAATTCTTAGCAGTTGTATTTGCTTGTGATAAGTTCAGACCTTATATTGTTGATTCTAAAGTAACTATTCACACTGATCATGCTGCTATTAAATATCTTATGGAAAAGAAAGATGCTAAACCTAGACTTATTAGATGGGTTCTCTTGCTGCAAGAATTTGATTTGCATATTATTGATAGAAAGGGAGCTGAGAACCCCGTTGCAGACAACTTGTTTAGGTTAGAAAATGTTCTTGATGACCCACTACCTATTCATGATAGCTTTCCTAGTGAACAATTAAATGTCATAAATGCTTCTCACACCGCTCCATGGTATGCTTATTATGCTAATTACATTGTTGCTAAATTTATACCACCTAGTTTCACATACCTGCAAAAGAAAAAGTTTTTCTATGATCTGAGACATTTCTTTTGGGATGACCCACATCTTTATAAAGAAGGAGTAGATGGTGTTATTAGACGTTGTGTACCTGAGCATGAACAGGAACAGATCCTACGCAAGTGTCACTCCGAGGCTTATGGAGGACACCATGCTGGAGATAGAGCTGCACATAAGGTATTGCAATCCGGTTTTTATTGGCCTACTCTCTTCAAGGATGTCCGTAAGTTTGTCCTATCTTGTGATGAACGTCAAAGAATTGGTAATATTAGTAGACGTCAAGAAATGCCTATGAATTATTCACTTGTTATTGAACCATTTGATGTCTGGGGCTTTGATTATATGGGACCGTTTCCTGCCTCTAATGGATATACACATATTTTAGTTGTTGTTGATTACGTTACTAAGTGGGTAGAAGATATTCCAACTAGTAGTGCTGATCATAACACTTCTATTAAGATGCTTAAAGAAGTTATTTTTCCAAGGTTTGGAGTCCCTAGATATTTAATGACTGATGGTGGTTCACATTTTATTCATTGTGCTTTTCGTAAAATTCTTGCTAAGTATGATGTTAATCATAGAATTGCATCTCCTTATCGCCCGCAGTCTAGTGGTCAAGTAGAATTGAGTAATAGAGAACTCAAATTAATTTTGCAAAGACTATTAATAGATCTAGAAAGAATTGGTCCAAGAAACTTGATGATGCATTATGGGCCTATAGAACTGCATATAAAAATCCTATGGGTATGTCTCCGTATAAAATGGTTTATGGAAAAGCATGTCACTTACCTCTCGAACTAGAACATAAGGCATATTGGGCCATTAAAGAGCTCAACTATGATTTCAAACTTGTCGGTGAGAAGAGGTTATTTGACATTAGCTCACTTGATGAATGGAGAACCCCAAGCCTATGAAAATGCCAAGTTATTTAAAGAAAAAGTTAAAAGATGGCATGACAAAAGGGTACAAAAGCGTGAGTTTAATGTAGGTGATTATGTATTGCTATACAACTCTCGTTTAAGATTTTTTGCAGGAAAACTTCTCTCTAAATGGGAAGGTCCTTACGTTATCGAGGAGGTCTATCATTCTGGTTGTAACATCCCAAATTTTGGAATGTTAATATAATTAATTGAATTGTTTGTTTGTTTGCTTGAGTGAATTAAACTTGAGTGAAATTTGAACCTTTTCAAAAACTTTTGAAAGAGAGGGAATAATATGACTTTCCCCTTCTCCGGTAAATTCAAATTCATCCTATTAAAATCAATGAGAGAAGATGACATGACTTCTTCAACTATAAAGAATTTGAACGGAGTTTTGCAATTTAATTCTTTCAAATATTTGCACTTGCTTCTCTATTTTTCTTCCCGAGAAATACCCCGAAAATAAATTCTTGCAAGCAAGAAAGAGCGGAGGAAAATGACCCTCCAAAATCAGGGCATTTTGAAAATATTTGAGCCAAGAAAACCAAAGTTTTTATTTAAAATTATTTGCAAAAAGAAATAAAGCCTTTAGGGATTTTCTGAAAACATTTTTTTAGTTTTTATTTTGGCCGTGGAATAATGCTCATCATCTACATTTTATTTTTCTGATAATTTTAGTATATAAAACTCTTTATTCGAATTGATTTGATTTCCTTTTATTGTTTTAGTTTCCTAATTTTAAAAATAGGAATGGAATCATTTTTATTAGGAAAAACCTGCTGGCCCATTAAGCACTTTCCTATTCTAGCCCAACAAGAGATCATCTCCTTCCTCTGTTTCCTCTCACGTTACACAAGCTTTCCATATCCATGGAGACAGGAATCTCCACCTTCCCGATCTCCCTCGTCTTTCCATCCCAGCGCCTCCCGAGACCGCCTATAAAACCCCCTCCCTCTCCTCGTTCCATTTTTCCCATCACCACGCCCCCTCCCTGCCCGTAGCCTTCTCGCCACCGTCCTCCTTTTCCTGCCTAGAAACGCTCACCAGAGCTCTCTGGAACCTCCCATCGCCCAGCGCCACCTCCCCACGCGCCGACCCCCTCCTCCGCCACCCCACCTCGCCGGCGACCTCGCCCCCGCCGAGCAGCCCTCCACATCGCCGTCTCCTTCCTGCCATCTCTACCTCACGTCATGAGGTAACTCCGTTTTCGTTTTCAGATTTATTTCCGTAACAGATTTAGTTCCGTTCTTGTTTAGCCTATAACTTTTGATCTAGAAGTCCAATGATGCTGATTCTTTTTGCGTTAGATCACAATTTTCTTGTAGTTTCCAAAATATATAATTTGTCTATGTTTGGATTTATAAAATTGAGTTAGATCAGATTTGAATTAAAGCTTGTTTTCCTTATTCGGGAGTTTCATAATAGATTTTTATTTAATTCTTTTGCTCATAGTTGCTTAATGAAATATTTTCTGTTTAGTTAACATAAAACCATGATTAGGTGATGTTAAGAAATTTTGTTATATAAAACTATTTTTGTGGTTATTTGAAGTAGGAAAACTTTGAGTTGTTTTTCTTTAAGTTTTCCTTTGGGTTTTGCTTTGTTGGTTTTGGTGTGTTACTTTGTTATGTTATGTTATGCTATGTGCTTATTATAGTTATTGTTTGCCTCGGTAGAATTTCCGAGTGCGAAGATTGCTACTACTGAAACCCTAGTTTTTCAAGATCGTCAACAAGGCAAGTTCACTTTGATCATTGCTTTCATACCTATGTTTTTATTGCATTTAGTGGCATCCTTGCAACCACCCCTCAGTAGTGTTATTGAATCCTTGTAGTTGAGTAGTATGCATGAGGTAGGAACCCACCCCCTGTTACCAAGCCCGGGACGATATTTTATTTAATGCTACGCTATAGTAGGCGGGTTTGGTATGAGTGCTCGGGAGTGGTGTGAGAATGGAGGATCTCGTCATTGACGACAACACCATGATGAAAGCTGCAAGGACTGCATCTTCAAGGCCTCAAGACTTCAAGACTCAAGACAAGAATTCAATACGCACTCATTGGGTGAAGGGCGGTTGTGGGCACCTGGAGAAACCAGTGGCTGGCGGGATGCATGGAGAAGCGCCATGACATCTTGCGGAAAGCTTCACCCAGACTCAAAGAGACGGAAGAATACTTCACGCCGGAAGCTTACCTGTGCAACCGCAAGTCATTATGGGCTCGCTTGGTTGACCTTAGTTGTGACTCTGGCTGGGACGGTACTAGCAGATGTAGAACTACGGTAGGATGGGTTGAGTACGGACGGTGGTCGAGGAACTCTTTGGAAGACCATGTTTGGTCATCTTGTTCTCAAACACTCTGAAGTGCGAGAACGTAAAGAGAGGATCGAATCTTGCGGGTAAAGTGTACAAACCTCTGCAGAGGGTTTAAACCTAATCGATTAGCCGTGTCCCGATTACGGACAATTTGAGCATCTGGACTTGGATCTATCTCGAACTCTCAACACCGGACTGATAACTTAATTGTGGGCAACCTATGATGATTTTGGGCTATGAGACATCGGTTGGCGGAACCATGTCATGACAGAAAAACTCCATAGTACAGGCTTCATTTTATTCCTTTGATGTAGGTAAAATAAAACCAGCTTTTACGCAAACAAAATTCAGATCTGAGCCATAAAGCCATATTGCATATAGTATAGTTTTATCATCCGTTTTCTCATGTTGTGATCTTGCGGTACATTCAATGTACTGACCTACACGGCTGCAACGTATCATGTTGCGATATTTCCTCGACGAGTAAGAGTTACGATACAGGTTACGGTCTACACTCAACCTGCCGATGGCGTTGATGGGACTCCACACCCGTTTGATTGTTTCCGCTGATTATTATGAGGTATATATCATTTACGTTATTTATACATGTGATTGCACTTTGATATATACATTGATGTCTTGTGTGTGCAAAGATCTTGATCCGAGGATGAATACAAGAATACGAGGCTTGACCGTCTGAGGTCGGGTCGCTACAGAAATGGTATCAGAGCACATGTTGACTGTAGGACGTGACCCTAGAAATCGGAAAGCCCTTGGACAGGATATCTCAAAAACTTTATTTTCAAAAAGACTCTTACTTCTCATCTTTTCTGATTTTATCAAATAGACCCTCTCACCTCAAATAGTTAGAATATACCCCTTATCCTTTGATCACCAGGAGGATCAACTGAAGACGCTCCAAGAAGGATTTGATATCGGAGAACTGATGACCCCTTGAGTAAAGAGGATTTCACCATGTATTAGAAGCTAGAACAGTTGAAGACTCAAGACTTGAAAGGATCTGAAGAATTATTAGACCTTTAGAAGACCAAACCCTGTTACACACTTACGTTAGATGCGCGATTTGTGAGCTGTCATTTGTTTGATGTTTTCCAAAGCCACAAAGTAAAACCCGTTTCTTCAAAACTATTGTTGTATTGTGTGTATCTCTCCTATCCAGCTCTCTCATATCTCATCCCAAAACTTTTGGACCCCATAGATGATGAGTGAAGTTGGACTGATATTCTCTGGATCAAGACTCAGCCGGAGGCGAGCTATGGATTCGAACATGGAGAATCACTTGGGAGCAATTTGGTTTCAAGGAAGAATGAAGTATCGACGCTCTTGATTACTTTGAAGGAAGTGCTGCAACATGGTGGCAGATGCATCAAGCTATACAGGATTTAATGGAGCAAGAACTTGGGAGGAATTCAAGAAGACCTGTTGAAATCACGTCTTATCCGAAACACAATGATGCACCAAGAAGTAAACCTTGTGCTGCAAGATTTGCGGAGAAATAGGACACACCAGGAGGAACACAAAGATGGATGCCCTCATTGTGAGGAGAAACACCCAGTGAGGAATGCCCAACCAGTCGGTGACTTGTTTCTTGTGTGAAGGAACCACCCACTACCCGACTCAAGTGTCACATTTACCCCATGGTGCAACAAACTATTCCGAAGCAGGAAGATGGAATGAAAGAAGCCCTCAAGGAAGATCTAGAAGAACCAGTAATGAATGAAAGTGTTGAAGACCTGGATGGAGAAGGTCTCAACAGATTTTACTCCAATGCCTGCTATTCATGTGGAGAAGAAGGACATTTTTCACAGTATTGCACCAAGGAAAGAAAGGAGTATCCAGGATATTTCCCGACAGCAGAAGTGAAGTTTGACCCTCGGGAGATAGAAACTCCCGAGCATTGGAGACCTGAAGAAATGAGGACTTAGAAACGAAACCATAGTAGAACGGCCCATTACAAACGGTACTTTTGAGCTAGGATCCTTTTGTGATGGGTGGGTATTTGTTTTCTCTCTCTAACTCAACCAGACCCCGAAACCTTGAACCCATGGACAACTGAACACCAAACTTTTCTGGAGACAATTGAAATTTCCCCATGGTGATACACCCCTTGTTCTAAGCACCCCTCTTACCCTACACATGCAGATGACAACCCTTTATGAGTCTTTCCTTAAGGGCCCTGAAACGATCATGACCCTGACCAGTGATCATGATTACCCGAAGATCCTGAAGGACATGATGAAGCATATTCACCTTGAAGGAGATGCAGTCTACAAAGGCTACCCTTTCATGCATAAGGGAGTGGAACTTTGGTATGTGGAGGTACACCTCCACCCTTTGAAAGGAGTTTGCCCAAAGATGATGGGACAGTATTTTTCATTTCACGTGTGCCACAAGCAACTTTCTTCGATGCTGTTCGTGAAGCAGCCATGGAAGCCATACGCCGGATCGAGAATACTTGAAGCAAGACTCCGTTATACTCAGGAATACCTAAGCGAAGTGCATGCAGAGATGATGAAGGTGAAGCTCAAGACCACCATGATGAAACAGAAGATTGAAGATTTCAAGGCTCATGTCGCACAATTCGGTGGGATGAAGAATCCTCGAGGAGGATAAATAAATAAAGTGGAAGTAATGTCTGACCATACCAAATCATGTGGGTGGCAGCATTTGTAACAAGTAGTTTTTGGAATTTGGATTTACGAAAATGGTTAAGGATGTAATGAAAGATTGATATGAGATTAATGAGATTTTATGGATAAACTTGTGCACTTCTTTTGGTCATAGTACTCTATAAAGCCACAGGATCAATGAAGAAAGAAACGTGTTATTCATGACGGCCATAGAAGGAAGCTGGACAAAATAAGTTGGAGTTTTGTTTTGATATGATGGTATGAAGAAACAGAGTACTCTGGATTTAAGGAGGTGTAACAAGAGAGTTACTCCAAGGATGAGTTAAAGCTGCACTAGTGTTGAAGTGGGCCATAACCCACAGGCCCGTGGATTTTGAGAAGGAACCGTTGTAACCTTGATAAAGGAATAAATTTGGAAGAATCTGTGATCCAATCAGCCTACGTTTACGAGGAGGTTACATAAAAACCTGAGAGTGGTGAAGTAACGATAGATGTTTTGTTTGGCATGCAGAAACCATGGATTTATACGAACTCAGTTCGGGAACAAGAGAAATTCTGCAATGCTTGTGAGTATGCCCAAGTGTTAGAATACGTGATTCGATATTTACGTATGTGGTAATGATTCAAGTACGGGATGGATTGGCCCCCATACTGAAGACTTCTATCATGAACCATCATATGTTGATGGAAAATCAGAGAGCCTCAAAAACCTTTGAAGAGTGTCGACGCGATAAGCCATAAAACCATAAAATGGTAGGACGATGGAACCCCATTACAGGCAACCGTTGCCAAACGTAGGTTATACGGTGAGGTTCAACCTGACCCGTTTTCTGCAGGAGAAAACCATAAATTGTAGACCACCATGAGTGTTTCGATAGTTGTTTAGAATGGACACAGACCCATCAGCTAAGAAGATCCAGTCTCGGACGAACTTCAACCTTGACGAACCGACCCAAGCTTTTGAGGAAAACTCTATGCTTCTGACAGAAGAGCTTTAATGAAGGAGTTATTGTAAGATATGTGAAGAGACATACATTGTCAGCCCTCCAGAGGAAATATCTGAGTTTATTGGAACCATGACCTTGTTTTTAAGTGTGGTAGCACCCCTGACCTTTCTGACCAAGACATGTGCTAGAAGACCCCAACCCCTAACCTTTTCTTGCTAGCCTCTCCGAATCTCGAGGACGAGATTCATTTTAAGTGTGGTAGGTTTGTAACATCCCAAATTTTGGAATGTTAATATAATTAATTGAATTGTTTGTTTGTTTGCTTGAGTGAATTAAACTTGAGTGAAATTTGAACCTTTTCAAAAACTTTTGAAAGAGAGGGAATAAAATGACTTTCCCCTTCTCCGGTAAATTAAAATTCATCCTATTAAAATCAATGAGAGAAGATGACATGACTTCTTCAACTATAAAGAATTTGAACGAAGTTTTTGCAATTTAATTCTTTCAAATATTTGCACTTGCTTCTCTATTTTTCTTCCCCGAGAAATACCCCGAAAAATAAATTCTTGCAAGCAAGAAAGAGCGGAGGAAAATGACCTCCAAAATCAAGGGCATTTTGAAAATATTTGAGCCAAGAAAACCAAAGTTTTTATTTAAAATTATTTGCAAAAAGAAATAAAGCCTTTAGGATTTTCTGAAAACATTTTTTTAGTTTTTATTTTGGCCGTGGAATAATGCTCATCATCTACATTTTATTTTTCTGATAATTTTAGTATATAAAACTCTTTATTCGAATTGATTTGATTTCCTTTTATTGTTTTAGTTTCCTAATTTTAAAAATAGGAATGGAATCGTTTTATTAGGAAAACCTGCTGGCCCATTAAGCACTTTCCTATTCTAGCCCAACAAGAGATCATCTCCTTCCTCTGTTTCCTCTCACGTTACACAAGCTTTCCATATCCATGGAAACAGGAATCTCCACCTTCCCGATCTCCTCGTCTTTCCATCCCAGCGCCTCCCGAGACCGCCTATAAAACCCCTCCTCTCCTCGCTCCATTTTTCCCATCACCACGCCTCCCTGCCCGTAGCCTTCTCGCCACCGTCCTCCTTTTCCTGCCTAGAACGCTCACCAGAGCTCTCTCGAACCTCCCATCGCCCAGCGCCACCTCCCCAGCGCCGACCCCCTCCGCCACCCCACCCGCCTGGCGACCTCGCCCCCCGGCCGAGCAGCCCTCCACATCGCCGTCTCCTTCCTGCCATCTCTACCTCACGTCATGTAACTCCGTTTTCGTTTTCAGATTTATTTCCGTAACAGATTTAGTTCCGTTCTTGTTTAGCCTATAACTTTTGATCTAGAAGTCCAATGATGCTGATTCTTTTTGCGTTAGATCACAATTTTCTTGTAGTTTCCAAAATATATAATTTGTCTATGTTTGGATTTATAAAATTGAGTTAGATCAGATTTGAATTAAAGCTTGTTTTCCTTATTCGGGAGTTTCATAATAGATTTTATTTAATTCTTTTGCTCCTAGTTGCTTAATGAAATATTTTCTGTTCAGTTAACATAAAACCATGATTAGGTGATGTTAAGAAATTTTGTTATATAAAACTATTTTTGTGGTTATTTGAAGTAGGAAAACTTTGAGTTGTTTTTTCTTTAAGTTTTCCTTTGGGTTTTGCTTTGTTGGTTTTGGTGTGTTACTTTGTTATGTTATGTTATGCTATGTGCTTATTATAGTTATTGTTTGCCTCGGTAGAATTTCCGAGTGCGAAGATTGCTACTCTGAAACCCTAGTTTTTCAAGATCGTCAACAAGGCAAGTTCACTTTGATCATTGCTTTCATACCTATGTTTTTATTGCATTTAGTGGCATCCTTGCAACCACCCTCAAGAGTATTATTGAATCCTTGTAGTTGAGTAGTATGCATGAGGTAGGAACCCACCCCTGTTACCAAGCCCGGACGATATTTTATTTAATGCTACGCTATAGTAGACGGGGTTTGGTATGAGTGCTCGGAGTGGTGTGAGAATGGAGGATCTCGTCATTGACGACAACACCATGATGAAAGCTGCAAGGACTGCATCTTCAAGGCCTCAAGACTTCAAGACTCAAGACAAGAATTCAATACGCACTCATTGGGTGAAGGGCGGTTGTGGGCACCTGGAGAAACCAGTGGCTGGCGGGATGCATGGAGAAGCGCCATGACATCTTGCGGAAAGCTTCACCAGACTCAAAGAGACGGAAGAATACTTCACGCCCGAAGCTTACTGTGCAACCGCAAGTCATTATGGGCTCGGCTTGGTTGACCTTAGTTGTGACTCTGGCTGGGACGGTACTAGCAGATGTAGAACTACGGTAGGATGGGTTGAGTACCGGACAAAGTGGTCGAGGAACTCTTTGGAAGACCATGTTTGGCCATCTTGTTCTCAAACACTGAAGTGCGAGAACGTAAAGAGAGGATCGAATCTTGCGGGTAAAGTGTACAAACCTCTGCAGAGGGTTTAAACCTAATCGATTAGCCGTGTCCCGATTACGGACAATTTGAGCATCTGGACTTGGATCTATCTCGAACTCTCAACACCGGATGATAACTTAATTGTGGGCAACCTATGATGATTTTGGGCTATGAGACATCGGTTGGCGGAACCATGTCATGACAGAAAAACTCCATAGTACAGGCTTCATTTTATTCCTTTGATGTAGGTAAAATAAAACCAGCTTTTACGCAAACAAAATTCAGATCTGAGCCATAAATCCATATTGCATATAGTATAGTTTTATCATCCGTTTTCTCATGTTGTGATCTTGCGGTACATTCAATGTCTTGACCTACACGGCTGCAACGTATCATGTTGCAGATATTTCCTCGACGAGTAAGAGTTACGATACGGGTTACGGTCTACACTCAACCTGCCGATGGCGTTGATGGGACTCCACACCCGTTTGATTGTTTCCGCTGATTATTATGAGGTATATATCATTTTACGTTATTTATACATGTGATTGCACTTTGATATATACATTGATGTATTGTGTGTGCCAACATCTTGATCGAGGATGGTACAAGATATACGGAGGCTTGACCGTCTGAGGTCGGGTCGCTACACTGGTGCCATAAAAATCAACAACTTCGAAGGCACAAACCTGAAGGTGGTTAACGGTCAAAGAATCAAACATTATATCTCAGGTAATCCTATAAATGTTGAAACCAATGTTATTAAAACCGTGACCCCGGAGGAATACATAAAGGACACTTTCCGGAACGTTTCAGACTCCAAAAAGGAATAGGTATGTGGTACGGTAAGTAAACCGACTCCAAAAGAGTTCTAAAGGCAATTTTTCTCCGTTTTGGAATATTTAGAAAAATAGAAAAATAAGAAGCAGTCCGGGAAGGACACGAGGGCTCCACGAGGGTCGAGGGTGCGCCCCTGCCTCGTGGGCACCTCGTGTGCCCTCCGGACTCGTTTTCTTGCACGATACGTATTTTGGTCGGTGAAAATTCATTGTATAATCTCCCGAAGGTTTTGACCTCCGTATCATGCAAATATCTCCTGTCTTTGTTTCGAGTTGTCCTGCTGCAGATTAGAGCAACATGTCGTCCCAGGATTCAGAAGGAGAAAGGTATGTGGATGATTTCCTTGTAGATCCTAAGGTCTATGGGGATGTGGAGCATTATGGTTGGACTACGAAAGAAGAAGAGGACTATGAACCCAAGAGAAAGGAGACGAGCTCATATGAAGATGAAGTCCCATTACCTCAACCTGCGGGACATGCATGTGGAGTTCAAAAAGTCAAGCCTCCCTGATAGAGCAAAGAAATTTAAGATCAATTTTACCCCTTTTTGCCTCTTGCAGGAAAACAAGCAGGAGTTATGCAAAAAGATATTATGCCTGGAGCAGGAGATTGATGACCTGAGGGATCAAATTCTGTCCTCAAGCGCAAATTAAGGAAGAAGCCTACGCCATCAACTAAACCACCTTCCTCTTCAACCTAGGAGATATAATCATATGGGTATGGGCACTCCCCTTGGCAACTGCCAAGCTTGGGGAGGTGCCCCGGTATCGTATCACCATCACACTCTTATCTTTACCGTTTTTCGTAGTTCAATCCTTTTAGTAGTATCTTGATCTAGTAGAATAAAGTTTTGGTATGATCTAGTTTTGAGTTTTGCTTTATGATACCTCTATGTAATCGAGTCTGTGAGCTATATATAATAAATATTAGTGTTGAGTCAAGGGCTTGATTATCTTGCTATGATCTTGAGTGAATAAAAGAAAAAGAAAGAATAAAAAGAAATAAAAGAGATCATATTGATCTTATGGAGAGTAATGACTTCACATATAAAGAGTATTATGATTAAAGGTTGTTGAGAGTTGACAAACATAGTTCTGGTCATCGTTGCAATTAATTGGAAGTAATAAAGAAAGAGAGGTTTCACATATAAATATACTATCTTGGACATCTTTTATGATTGGGGGCACTCATTAAAATATGACATGCTAAAGAGTTGATGTTGGACAAGGAAGACAACGTAATAGGTTATGTTTTCTTATATCTGAGATAAAGTTTATTGTCATGGATCATCCAACATGTTGAGCTTGCCTTTCCCCCTCGTGCTAGCCAAATTCTTTGCACCAAGTAGAGATATACTTCAGCTTCCAAATACCCTTAAACCCAGTTTTTCCATGAGAGTCCACCATATCTACCTATGGATTGAGTAAGATCCTTCAAGTAAGTTGTCATCGGTGCAAGCAATAAAAATTGCTCTCTAAATATGTATGATTGATTGGTGTGGAGGAAATAAGCTTTATACAATCTTGTGATGTGGAGGAAATAAAAGCGACGGACTACATAATAAAGGTCTATATCACAAGTGCAATATAAATTGACGTTCTTTCGCATTAAGATTTTGTGCATCCAACCATAAAAGCTCATGGCAACCTCTTCTTCCCTCTGCGAAGGGCCTATCTTTTACTATTATCTTCTACCTTATGCAAGAGTCATGGTGATCTTCAGCTTTCCTTTTTATATTTTATCCTTTGGCAAGCACAATGTGTTGAAGATCCTGATATATACATCTAATTGGATGTAAGTTGGCATGAACTATTATTATTGACATTACCCTTGAGGTAAAAGGTTGGGAGGCGAAGCTATAAGCCCCTATCTTTCTCTGTGTCCGAGTAAAACTCCGTAACCACAAGTATTGCGTGAGTGTTAGCAATTGTGAAAGACTAAATGATAGTTGAGTATGTGGACTTGCTAAAAAGCTCTGACATAGACTCTTTCTGATGTTATGATAAATTGCAATTGCTTCAATGACTGAGATTATAGTTTGTTAGTTCTCAATAAAGTTTCTGATTCATACTTTGCATTATGAATAGATTATTACTTGAGCATAAGAAATCATATGACAATATCCATATATGTAGCTGTTATAAGAATGATCATGATGCCCTCATGTCCATATTTTATTTTATTGACACCTCTATCTCTAAACATGTGGACATATTTATCGTTATCGGCTTCCGCTTGAGGACAAGCAAGGTCTAAGCTTGGGGGAGTTGATACGTCCATTTTGCATCATGCTTTTATATCAATATTTATTGCTTTATGGGCTGCTATTACACATTATGTCACAATACTTATGCCTATTCTCTCTTATTTTACTAGGTTTACATAAGGAGGGAGAATGCCGGCAGCTGGAATTCTGGGAAAGTCCTGAAATTCCACGAAAATTATTTTTGGAAATAATAAAAAATACTGAGCAGAAGAAATACCAGAGGGGGCCCACACCCAGGCCACGAGGGTGGGGGCGCGCCCTACCCCCCTGGGCACGCCCCCTGCCTCGTGGGCCCCCTGTTGGCCCTCCGGTGCCCATCTTCTGCTATATGAAGTCTTTCGTCTGAAGAAAAATCATAAGCAAGCTTTCGGAACGAGACTCCACCGCCACGAGGCGGAACCTTGGCGGAACCAATCTAGGGCTCTAGCGGAGCTGTTCTGCCGGGGCCACTTCCCTCCGGGAGGGGGAAATCATCGTCATCGTCATCACCAATGCTCCTCTCATCAGGAGAGGGACAATCTCCATCAACATCTTCATCAGCACCATCTCATCTAAAACCCTAGTTCATCTCTTGTATCCAATTCTTGTCTCTAAGTCTGGGATTTGAACCTGTAGGTTGCTTGTAGTGTTGATTACTCCTTGTAGTTGATGCTAGTTGGTTTATTTGGTGGAAGATCATATGTTCAGATCCTTTATGCATATTAATACCCCTCTGATTATGAACAATAATATGCTTTGTGAGTAGTTACGTTTGTTCCTGAGGACATGGGAGAAGTCCTGCTATTAGTAGTCATGTGAATTTGGTATTCGTTCGATATTTTGATGAGATGTATGTTGTCTCTCCTCTAGTGGTGTTATGTGAACGTCGACTACATGACACTTCACCATTATTTGGGCCTAGAGGAAGGCATTGGGAAGTAATAAGTAGATGATGGGTTGCTAGAGTGACAGAAGCTTAAACCCTAGTTTATGCGTTGCTTCGTAACGGGCTGATTTGGATCCATATGTTTCATGCTATGGTTAGGTTTACCATAATACTTCTTTTGTAGTTGCGGATGCTTGCAATAGGGGTTAATCATAAGTGGGATGCTTGTCCAAGTAAGGACAGCACCCAAGCACCGGTCCACCCACATATCGAATTATCAAAGTACCGAACGCGAATCATATGAATGTGATGAAAACTAGCTTGACGATAATTCCCATGTGTCCTCGGGAGCACTTTTCTCTATATAAGAGTTTGTCCAGGCTTGTCCTTTGCTACAAAAAGGATTGGGCCACCTTGCTGCACTTTATTTACTTTTGTTACTTGTTACTCGTTACAAATTATCTTATCACAAAACTATCTGTTACCTATAATTTCAGTGCTTGCAGAGAATACCTTGCTGAAAACCGCTTATCATTTCCTTCTGCTCCTCGTTGGGTTCGACACTCTTACTTATCGAAAGGACTACGATAAATCCCCTATACTTGTGGGTCGTCAATGATGGCCATATCACATCACTTATTTTTGATTGCATGTGATGTTTATCTTTTATGCATCTTATTTTGCTTAGTACGGCGGTAGCATTACAAGATGATCTCTCATTAAATTTCAAAGTATAAGTGTTCTCCCTGAGTATGCACCGTTGCAACAGTTCATCATGCCGAAACACCACGTGATGATCGGGTGTGATCAGCTCTACGTTCACATACAACGGGTGCAAGCCAGTTTTGCACACGTAGAATACTCGGGTTTAACTTGACGAGCCTAGCATATGCAGATATGGCCTCGGAACACTGAGACCGAAAGGTCGAGCATGAATCACATAGTAGATATGATCAACATAGTGATGTTCACCATTGAAAGCTACTCCATCTCACGTGATGATCGGACATGGTTTAGTTGATATGGATCACGTAATCATTTAGATGACTAGAGGAATGTCTATCTAAGTGGGAGTTCTTAAGTAATATGATTAATTGAACTTTAAATTTATCATGAACTTAGTCCTGATAGTATTTGCATATCTATGTTGTAGATCAATTGCTCGTGTATAGCTTCCCCGTTTTATTTATGATATGTTCCTAGAGAAAACTAAGTTGAAAGTTGTATAGTAGCAATGATGCGGACTAGGTCCGTGATCTGAGGATTATCCTCATTGCTGCACAGAAGAATTATGTCCTTGATGCACCGCTAGGTGACAGAATTATTGCAGGAGCAGATGCAGACGTTGTGAATGTTTGAAAAGCTCGGTATGATGACTACTTGATAGTTTAGTGCACCATGCTTTACGACTTAGAACCGGGACTTTAAAAATGTTTTGAAATGTCACAGAGCATATGAGATGTTCCAAGAGCTGAAATTGGTATTTCAGACTCATACCCGAGTCGAGAGGTATGAGACCTCTGACAAGTACTTTGCCTACAAGATGGAGGAGAATAGCTCAACCAGTGAGCATGTGCTCAGAATGTCTGAGTACTACAATCGCTTGAATCAACTGGGAGTTAATCTTCAAGATAAGATAGTGATTGACAGAGTTCTCTAGTAACTATCACCAAGTTATTGTAACTTCATGATGAACTATAATATGCAAGGGATGAGGAAAACGATTCTCTGAGCTCTTCGCGATGCTGAAATTAGTGAAGGTAGAAATCAAGAAAAGCATCAATTGTTGATGGTTGACAAGTACACTAGTTTCAAGTAAAAGGGCAAGGGAAAGAAAGGGAACTTCAAGAAGAATGACAAGCAAGTTGCCACTCCCATGAAGAAGCCCAAAGCTAGACCCAAGCCTGGTACTGAGTGCTTCTACTTCAAAGGAAATGGTCACTATAAGCGGAACTGCCCCAAATACTTGGCGGATAAGAAGGATTGCAAAGTGAACAAAAGTATATATGATATACATGTTATTGATGTGTACTTTACTAGTATTCATAATAGCCCCTGGGTATTTGATACTGGTTCAGTTGCTATGAATAATAACTTCAAACGGGAGTTACAAAATGAGCAGAGACTAGTTGAGGGCAAGGTGGCGATGTGTGTTGGAAGTGATTCCAAGGTTGATAAGATCACCATCGCACACTCCCTTTTTCCTTCGGGATTAGTATTGGAACTAAATAAATATTATTTGGTGTTTGCGTTGAGCATATATATGATTGGATCATGTTTATAGCGATACGGTTATTCATTTAAGTCAGAGAATAATTGTTGTTCTGTTTACGTGAATAAAACCTTCTATGGTCTTACATCCAATGTAAATGGTTTACTGAATCTCGATCACAGTGATACACATAATATTGATGCCAAAAGATATAAGTTTAATAAGGATAGTGCAACTTATTTGTGGCACTGCCGTTTAGGTCATATTGGTGTAAAGCGCATGAAGAAACTCCATGCGGATGGACTTTTGGAATCACTTGATTATGAATCATTTGATGCTTGCGAACCATGCCTCATGGGAAAGATGACTAAGACTCTGTTCTCAAGAACAGTGGAGCGAGCCACTGACTTATTGGAAATAATACATACCAATGTATGCGGTCCAATGAGTGTTGAGGCTCGCGGCGGGTATCATTATTTTCTCACCTTCACAGATGATTTGAGCAGATATGGGTATATCTACTTGATGAAACACAAGTCTGAAACATTTGAAAAGTTCAAAGAATATCAGAGTGAAGTGGAAAATCATCATAAAAAGAAAATAAAGTTTCTATGATCTGATCGCGGAGGCAAATATTTGAGTTACGAGTTTGGCCTTCATTTAAAACTATGGAATAGTTTCACAACTCACGCCACCTGGAACACCATAGCGTAATGGTGTGTCTGAACGTCGTAACCGTACTTTATTAGATATGGTGCGATTTATGATGTCTCTTACTGATTTACCACTATCGTTTTGGGGTTATGCATTAGAGACAGCTGCATTCACGTTAAATAGGGCACCATCTAAATCCGTTGGGATGACACCATATGAACTATGGTTTAGCAAGAAACCTAAGCTGTCGTTTCTTAAAGTTTGGGCTGTGATACTTATGTGAAAAAGTTTCAACCTGATAAGCTCGAATCCAAATCGGAGAAATGCCTCTTCATAGGAAACTGTTGGGTACACCTTCTATCACAGATCCGAAGGCAAGATATTCGTTGCTAAGAATGGATCCTTTCTAGAGAAGAAGTTTCTCTCGAAAGAAGTGAGTGGGAGGAAAGTAGAACTTGATGAGGTAATTGTACCTTCTCCCAAATTGGAAAGTAGTTCATCACAGAAATCAGTTCCAGTGATGCCAACACCAATTAATGAGGAAGTTAATGATGATGATCATGAAACTTCAGATCAAGTTACTACCGAACCTCGTACGTCAAACAGAATATGTTCCACACCAGAGTGGTACGGTAATCCTATTCTGGGAGTCATGTTACTAGACCATGATGAACCTACGAACTATGAGGAAGCGATGATGAGCCCAGATTTCGGGAAATGGTTTGAGGCCATCAAATCTGAGATGGGATCCATGTATGAGAACAAAGTATGGACTTTGATTGACATGCCCGATGATCGGTGAGCCATTAAGAATAAATGGATCTTCAAGAGGAAGACGGATGCTGATAGTAGTGTCACTATCTACAAAGCTTGAATTTTCACAAAAGGTTTTCGACAAGTTCAAGGTGTTGTCTACGATGAGATTTTCTCACTCGTATCGATGCTTAGAGTCTGTTCGAATCATGTTAGCAATTGCCGCATTTTATTAAATTTGGCAAATGGATGTCAAAACTGCATTCCTTAATGGATATCTCAAAGAAGAGTTGTATATGATGCAACCAGAAGGTTTTGTCGATCCTAAAGGTGCTAACAAAGTGTGCAAGCTCCAGCGATCCATTTATGGACTGGTGCAAGCCTCTCGGAGTTGGAATATACGCTTTGATAGTGTGATCAAAGCATATGATTTTATACAAACTTGTAATGAAGCATGTATTTACAAGAAAGTGAGTGGGAGCACTACAGCCTTTCTGATAAGTATATGTGAATGACATATTGTTGATCGAAAATCATGTAGAATTTTCTGGAAAGCATAAAGGAGTGTTTGAAAGGAGTTTTTCAAAGAAAGACCTCGGTGAAGCTGCTTACATATTGAGCATCAAGATCTATAGAGATAGATCAAGACTCTTGATAAAAATTTTCAATGAATACATACCTTGATAAGATTTTGAAGTAGTTCAAAATGGAACAGTTAAAGAAGGAGTTCTTGCGTGTGTTGCAAGGTATGAAGTTGAGTAAGACTCAAAGCCCGACCATGGCAGAAGATAGAGAGAGAATGAAAGTCATTCCCTATGCCTCAGCCATAGGTTCTGTAAAGTATGCCATGTTGTGTACCAGGCATATTGCATACCCTGCCGTGAGTTTGGCAAGGGTGTACAATAGTGATCTAGGAGTAGATCACTGGATATTGGTCAAAAAATATCGTTAGAGGACTAAGGAAATATTTCTGGGTTATGGAGGTGATAAAGAGTTCGTCATAAAGAGTTACATTGATACAAGCTTTTACACCGATCCGGATGACTCTGAGTCTCAATCTGGATACATATTGAAAGTGGGAGCAATTAGCTAGAGTAGCTCCATGCAGAGCATTGTAGACATAGAAAATTTGAAAAATACATACGTCTCTGAAAGTAACAGACCCATTGACTAAGCTTCTCTCACAAGCAAAACATGATCACACCTTAGTACTCTTTGGGTGTTAATCACATAGCGATGTGAACTAGATTATTGACTCTAGTAAAACCCTTTGGGTATTAGTCACATGGCGATGTGAACTAATCACATGGTGATGTGAACTATTGGTGTTAAATCACATGGCTATGTGAACTAGATTATTGACTCTAGTGCAAGTGGGAGACTGAAGGAAATATGCCCTAGAGGCAATAATAAAGTTGTTATTTATATTTCCTTATATCATGATAAATGTTTATTATTCATGCTAGAATTGTATTAACCGGAAAGTTGATACATGTGTGAATACATAGACAAAACAGAGTGTCCCTAGTATGCCTCTACTTGACTAGCTTGTTTATCAAAGATGGTTATGTCTCCTAGCCATAGACATGTGTTTTCATTTGATGAACGGGATCACATCATTAGAGAATGATGTGATGGACAAGACCCATCCGTAGCTTAGCACTATGATCGTTTAGTTTATTGCTATTGCTTTCTTCATGACCTATACATGCTCCTCTGACTATGAGATTATGCAACTCCCGAATACCGGAGGAACACTTAGTGTGCTATCAAACGTCACAACGTAACTGGGTGATTATAAAGATGCTCTATAGGTGTCTCCGATGGTGTTTGTTGAGTAGGCATAGATCGAGATTAGGATTTGTCACTTCGATTGTCAGAGAGGTATCTCTGGGCCCTCTCGGTAATGCACATCACAATAAGCCTTGCAAGCAATGTGACTAATGAGTTAGTTGCAAGATGATGCATTATGGAACGAGTAAAGAGACTTGCCGGTAACGAGATTGAACTAGGTATGGTGATACCGACGATCGAATCTCAGGCATGTAACATACCGAAGACAAAGGGAACAACATATGTTGTTATGCGGTTTGACCGATAAAGATCTTCGTAGAATATGTAGGAGCCAATATGAGCATCCAGGTTCCGCTATTGGCTATTGACCGGAGATATGTCTCGGTCATGTCTACATAGTTCTCGAACCTGTAGGGTCTGCACGCTTAACGTCCGATGATGATTTGTATTATGAGTTTATGTGATTTGATGTACCGAAGGTTATTTGGAGTCCCGGATGAGATCGCGGACATGACGAAGAGTCTCGAAATGGTCAAGAGGTAAATATCGATATATTGGAAGGCTATATTCGGACATCAGAAAGGTTCCGAGTGATTTGGTTATTTTTCGGAGTACCGGAGAGTTACGGGAATTCGCCGGGGGAAGTAGTGGGACTTAATGGGCCATACCGGAAAGGAGAGAAGGGCCTCAAGGGGTGCGCCCCCCCCCCCCCATGGCAAGTCCAAATTGGACTAGGGAGGGGGTGGCGCCCCCTCTCTTTGCTTCTCCCTCCCCTACTCCTTCCCTCTCTCCCCTCTTGGAAAAGGAAGGGGACTCCAACTAGGATCGGGAATCCTAGTTGGACTCCCCCTATAGGCGCGCCCCTCCTAGGCCGGCCTCCTCTTCCTCCCTCCTTTATATACGTGGGCAGGGGACACCCCAAAGACACACCAAGCCTTCTTTTAGCCGTGTGTGGTGCCCCCCTCCACAGTTACAAACCTCGGTCATATCGCCGTAGTGCTTAGGCGAAGCCCTGCGCCGGTAACTTCATCATCACTGTCGCCACGCTGTCGTGCTGACGGAACTCTCCTTCGGCCTCAACTGGACCAAGAGTTCAAGGGACGTCATCGAGCTGAATGTGTGCTAATCGTGTAGGTGCCATGCGTTCGGTACTTGGATCGCGAAGACGTTCGACTACATCAACTGTGTTACTAAACGCTTCCGCTTTCGGTCTACGAGGGTACGTAGACACACTCCCCCCGCTCATTGCTATGCTTCTCCTAGATAGATCTTTCGTGATCGTAGGCAAATTTTTGAAATACTACGTTCCCCAACACCGCCACGTATATAAAGGGTGGAAGGAGGAGAGGGCCGGCCAAGGGGGGCGCGCCATAGAGAGGAGTCCTACTTGGACTCCCGGTCCAAGTAGGATTCGCCCCCCCCCCCTTCTTATACCAAGTAGGAGAAGGAGGGAAGGGGAAGGAGGAGAGAAGAAAGGAGGGGGCGTCACCCCCTCCTAGTCCAATTCGGACCAGCCCATGGGGGCGCGCGGCCACCCCTTGAGGCCCCTCTCTCCTTTCCCCTAAAGCCCACTAAGGCCATTACTCTCCCGAGGGGATCCGGTAACCTCCCGGTACTCCGGAATATACCCGAAACATTTCAGAACCATTCCGGTGTCCGAATATAACCTTCCAGTATATCAATCTTTGTTTCTCGACCATTTAGAAACTCCTCGTCATGTCCGTGATCTCATCTAGGACTCCGAACAACCTTCGGTACATCAAATCACATAAACTCATAATACTAATCGTCATCGAACGTTAAGCGTGCGGACCCTATGGGTTCAAGAACTATGTAGACATGACCTAGACACATCTCTGGTCAATAACCAATATCGGAAACTGGATGCTCATATTGGTTCCTACATATTCTACGAAGATCTTTATCGGTCAAACCACATAACAACATACCTTCACTACAAAAAAAAAGACACATCCGTGACATTTTGGGCCAAACGAAAAAAAATTCTGTCATACTTATGATACTTCTATGACGATAATTGTTGACGATAATTGTGACAAAACCCGGTATCATCATAGATGTGGTGGGCTCCTACTTCTATGACAAAAAATCATGACAGAAAATGGGCTTTTTGTCCTGGGCGGGCCGGAGACGCAGCCCAGGGTAGAAGCGAGGGCCGTCCTGACGGAAAAAACCGTGGTAGAAGCGAGGGCTTGGGAAATATCGGGGTGTTCCCGGTTATGGTGGGTGGTCGGGGCCGAGCGATGCGCGTTTCTCTCGTACACGCACGCGCGTGGGTGCGAGGCGTTGGGCTCTAACTGAACCCAAGCAAGGCATTGGGCTCTAACTGAACCCGAGTGATTGCACTGTAGGCTACGCGTTACTGAACCCGAGCGATCGATCGATGGCTATTAACTGAACCCGATCGAGCGATTCCTTCGATACTGCTGCTAACTAAAGCCGATCGATGATGCCTCTGGATGAACAGTGAGCGTTGCTGGGGGGTTTGGATGAACAGTTCCCAATGGAGGTGGATGAACAGGACCCGGTGGTGTTGCCTCTGGATGAACAGGACCCCGATCGATCGAGCCGGTTGGGGCTGGATGAACAGGACCCCGTGGAGGGTTGGATGAACAGGACCACCCCGTGGAGGGCTGGATGAACAGTAGACTGTGGAGGGCTGGATGAACAGTAGCCCGTGGAGGGTTGGTTGAATAGGAGCCCGTGTGGAGAGGGCTGGTTGAACAGTAGCCGGTGGAGTAGCGCGGTGTGGAGGCTGGATGAACAGTAGCATGTGGATGAACAGTCGCAGGTGGAGGCTGGAGGAGGTCGACGGTGGATGAACAGTAGCCCCTGGAGGCCGGAGGGGGTCGATGGTGGAGATGAACAGTATCCCGTGGAGTCCCGTTTTGCGGTATGCCACACCCCTCCCGATGAACAGGACCCCCGTTTCGACCGTAGAGCTCCAACACAAGTCTGTTTCCTCCATTTTGCGGAATGTCACACCCCTCCCGATCAACAGGACCCCCGTTTCGACCGTAGGAGGTCCGTTTCCTCCGTTTTGCGGTACGCCAGACCCCTCCCGATGAACAGGATCCTGTTTCGACCGTGGCCGGTCGAACACAAGGTTGTTTCCTCCGTTCTGCGGTACGCCAGGCCTCGTTTCCACCGGTTGTTCCGTCCAAGCCCTGCTGATGAACACGACGACGCATTTCATTCTGACCCAGCCGGTTAGCTCCCCATGAACACGACGACGACGCTATTTCTCTGTTCCGACCCAGCCATGTGCATGAGCCCTGGCCGTACGTATGCGCGTGTAGGCGTTCGAGACCGTGCCTATATGTACGTACGTGGCCATATTTTCTTTCTTGCACACTGGCTGTTGTACGTACGTGTACATGCTACGTGCGCGCCTCTACTACTACACGTGTGTGCCTCTACATGGACCAGTATGTACGTACACGTTCGCGACCAGAATGACAACGCTACATACGCTTCGACCAGGTGGGTCCCGACTGTCAGGCACTTCCTTGCATGCGAAGATGTAGCTGGTGGGTCACAGCAGTTAGGGGGGCGAATCGGTTTTTTTTTGCCCGGACGCACTTCCTTGCGTGCGAAGATGTAGCTGGTGGATCCCAGTAGTCAGGGGGAAACGTTTTTTTCGAGAAATACGGTGGCCCGTCCTGTGGGTCCCCGCTGTTAGGTGGAGGAATAATTATTTTACGCGTAATATGGAGGCTCTTCCTTGCGACTGCCATGGACCCAGCTGTCAGCCTTGATGTCTACTACGCAACCTTCTACTTGTAGACGTTGTTGGGCCTCCAAGTGCACAGGTTTGTAGGACAGTAGCAAATTTCCCACAAGTGGATGACCTAAGGTTTATCAATCCGTGGGAGGCGTAGGATGAAGATGGTCTCTCTCAAGCAACCCTGCAACCAAATAACAAAGAGTCTCTTGTTTCCCCAACACACCCAATACAATGGTAAATTGTATAGGTGCGCTAGTTCGGCGAAGAGATGGTGATACAAGTGCAATATGGATGGTAGATATAGGTTTTTGTAATCTGAAAATATAAAAACAGCAAGGTAACTAATGATAAAAGTGAGCGCAAACGGTATTGCAATGATAGGAAACAAGGCCTAGGGTTCATACTTTCACTAGTGCAAGTTCTCTCAACAATAATAACATAAATAGATCATATAACAAGCCCTCAACATGCAACAAAGAGTCACTCTAAAGCCACTAATAGCGGAGAACAAACATAGAGATTATGGTAGGGTACGAAACCACCTCAAAGTTATTCTTTCCAATCAATCCGGTGGGCTATTCCTATAAGTGTCACAAACAGCCCAAGACTTTGTACTAGAATAACACCTTAAGATACAAATCAACCAAAACCCTAATGTCACCTAGATACTCCATTGTCACCTCAAGTATCCATGGGCATGATTATACGATATGCATCACACAATCTCAGATTCATCCAACCAACATAAAAGTACTTCAAAGAGTGCCCCAAAGTTTCTACGGAGAGTCAAGAACGTGCCAACCCCGATGCATAGGTTCATGGCGGAACCCATAAGTTGGTCACCAAAACATACATCAAGTGGCACATGATATCCCATTGTCACCACAGATAATCACGGCAAGACATACATCAAGTGTTCACATAAAGACTCAATCCGATAAGATAACTTCAAAGGGGAAACTCAATTCATCACAAGAGAGAAGAGGGGGAGAAACATCATAAGATCCAACTACAATAGCAAAGCTCGGGATACATCAAGATCGTATCACCTCAAGAACACGAGAGAGAGAGAGATCAAACACATAGCTCTTGGTACATACCCTCAGCCCGAGGGTGAACTACTCCTCCTCATTATGGATAGCGCGGGATGATGAAGATGGCCATCGGAGATGGATCCCCCCTCCGGTAGGGTACCGGAAACGGGTCCCGATTGGTTTTTCGTGGCTACAGAGGCGTGCGGAGGTGGAACTCCCGATCTATCTTCTGTTCGGAAGTTTTAGGGTGCGAGGTATATATGGGTGAAAGGAGTGCGTCGGTGGAGCTACGGGGGCCCCACGAGGCAGGGGCGCGCCCCACCCTCGTGATCACCTCTGTATCTTCGATGTGGTCCAAGTTCATCGGTGGGTTTCCTTCCAAAATAACTTCTCCATTGATTTCGCCCGTTTGACTCCATCGATATTCCTTTTCCTCGAAACTTTGAAATAGGCATAAAACAACAAATCTGGGCTGAGCCTCCGGTTAATAGGTTAGTCCCAAAAATAATATAAAAGTGGATAATAAAGCCCAATATTGCCTAAAACAGTAGATAATATAGCATGGAGCAATCAAAAATTATAGATACGTTTCATCCCAACTTATGGGGGAATCATAGTCTCCATCATCCTTTCCTCACTTGGGACAATGCTCTAATAATGATGATCATCACACTTTTATTTCTATTACAACTCAAGAATTACAACTCGAAACTAGAACAAGGTATGACTCTATATGAATGCCTCCGGTGGTGTACCGGGATGGTGCAATGAATCAAGAGTGACATGTATGAAAAATAATGCATGGTGGCTTTGCCACAAATACGATGTCAACTACATGATCATGCAATGGCAATATGACAAAAGTAAAGTATGTCATGATGATGATGATGGAAGTTGCATGGCAATATATCTCGGAATGGCTATGGAAATACCATGATAGGTAGGTATGGTAGCTGTTTTGAGGAAGATATAAGGAGGTTTATGTGTGAAAGAGCGTATCATATCACGGGGTTTGGATGCACCGGCGAAGTTTGCACCAACTCTCAAGGTGAAAAAGGGCAATGCACGGTACCGAAGAGGCTAGCAAAGGCGGAAAGGTGAGAGTGTGTATAATCCATGGACTCAACATTAGTCAAAAGAACTCATATACTTATTGCAAAAATTTAGAAGTCATCAAAAATCAAGTACTACGCGCATGCTCCTAGGGGGGTAGATTGGTAGGAAAAGACCATCGCTCGTCCCCGACCGCCACTCATAAGGATGCACAAGCCAGGTACACTTCATGTTTCAAATTTGTTACACAACTTTAACCATACGTGCATGCTACGGGACTTGCTAACTTCAACACAAGCATTCTTTAAATTCATAATCACCCAACTAGCATGACTTTAATATCACTACCTCCATATCTCAAAACAATTATCAAGTATCAAACTTTTCTTAGTATTCAACACACTCATAAGAATTCTTACAAATCTTTTATGCTTAGCATATTATGATTATTTAAACAAATTACCATGCTATTTAAGACTCTCAAAATAATGTAAGTGAAGTATGAGAGTTCATCTATTTCTTCAAAATAAAACCGCCACCGTGCTCTAAAAGATATAGGTGATGCACTAGAGCAAACAACAAACTACTCCGAAAGATATAAGTGAAGATCAATGAGTAGTCGAATAATTATACAACTATGTGAAGACTCTCCCATTTAATAATTTCAGATCTTGGTATTGTATCCAAACAGCAAGCAAAACAAAATAAAATGACATTGCAAGGATAGCACAACTCATGTGAAGAAGCAAAAACTTAGGCTCAACCGATACTAACCGATAGTTGTTGAAGAAGAAAGGTGGGATGCCTACTGGGGCATCCCCAAGCTTAGATGCTTGAGACTTCTTGAAATATTATCTTGGGGTGCCTTGGTCATCCCCAAGCTTGAACTTTTGTGTCTTCTTAATTCCTCTCATATCATGGTTTCTCTTTTTATCAAAAGCTTCATTCACAACAAACTCAACAAGAACTCGTGAGATAGGTTAGTATAAACCAATGCAAAACCTTATCATTTTATACTGTAACAAATCACTTAAATTATTATTCAACATTGCATACTAAATGCCTCTGCATAATTAATAATCCTATCCTCAAATAGAACCATTAAACAAGCAAACATATGCAAACAATGCAAACATAACAGCAATCTGCCAAAACAGTATAGTCTGTAAAGAATGCAAGATTCATCATACTTCCCTAACTCCAAAAATTATGAAATAAAATTACCACTGTAATAAATTTATCAGATCTCAATATGAAAAAAGATTCAACATTATACCACTCTCTGACTTTTCTAAAGAATTTTTGCAACAGCGGTAAACTTTCTGTTTTGAAACAGCAACATGTATAGTAGCAAAATAAGCATGGCAAAGGCTATCCTTGACTTTTTTATTGAAACTAAAGATTAAAAACACTAATCTAACTAACAGCAAGCAAAAAAAACAAAATGACATGACGCTCCAAGCAAAACACATATGATGTGGTGAATAAAAATATAGCTCCAAGTAAAGTTACCGATGAACGAAGACGAAAGAGGGGATGCCTTCCGGGGCATCCCCAAGCTTAGGCTCTTGGTTGTACTTGAATATTACCTTTGGGTGCCTTGGGCATCCCCAATATTAGGCTCTTTCCACTCCTTATTCCATAATCCATCGAATCTTTACCCAAAACTTGAAAACTTCACAACACAAAACTTAAAAGAAAACTCGTAAGCTCCGTTAGCGAAAGAAAACAAAACACCACTTCAAGGTACTGTAATGAACTCATTATTTATTTATATTGGTGTTAAACCTACTGTATTACAACTTCTCTATGGATTGTAAACTATTTTACTAGCCATAGAGTCATCAAAATAAGCAAACAACACAATGAAAACAGAATCTGTCAAAAACAGAACAGTCTGTAGTAATCTGTAACTAACGCAAACTTCTAGAACTCCAAAAATTCTAAAATAAATTGCAGGACATGAGGAATTTGTCTAGTAATCATATTCAAAAAGAATCAATTAAATAGCACTCTCCAGTAAAAGGTTGAAGCTAATCTCGTGAGCGCTAAAGTTTCTATTTTTTACAGCATGATCATAAAGACTTCACCCAAGTCTTCCCAAAGGTTCTACTTGGCACAAACACTAATTAAAAGATGAAAACACATCTAAACAGATGCTAGATGTATTATTTATTCCTAAAAAGAACCAAAAAGCAAGAAACTAAAATAAAATTGGGTTGCCTCCCAACAAGCGCTAACGTTTAAAGCCCCTAGCTAGGCATGATGATGACAATGATGCTCACATAAGAGATAAGAATTGAAACATAAAGAGAGCATCATGAAGAATATGACTAGCACATTTAAGTCTAACCCACTTCCTATGCATAGGGATTTTTTGAGCAAACAACTTATGGGAACAACAATCAACTAGCATAGGAAGGCAAAACAAGCATAACTTCAAAACTTTAAGCACATAGAGAGGAAACTTGATATTATTGCAATTCCTACAAGCATATATTCCTCCCTCATAATAATTTTCAGTAGCATCATGAATGAATTCAACAATATAAGCAGCACCTAAAGCATTCTTTTCATGATCTACTTGCATAGAAAATTTACTACTCTCCACATAAGCAAATTTCTTCTCATGAATAATAGTGGGAGCAAACTCAATAAAATAACTATCATATGATTGAAAATTAAGATCAAGATGACAAGTTTCATGGTTATCATTATTCTTTAAAACATACGTGTCATCACAATAATCATCATAGATAGGAGTCATGCTTTCATCATAGTAAATTTGCTCATCAAAGCTTGGGGGACAAAGAATATCATCTTCGTGAAACATAGCTTCCCCAAGCTTGTGGCTTTGCATATCATTAGCATCATGGATATTCAAGGAATTCATACTAACAACATTGCAATCATGCTCATCATTCACATATTTAGTGCCAAACATTTTAATGCATTCTTCTTCTAACACTTTGGCACAATTTTTCCTTTCCATCATACTCACGAAAAATATTAAAAAGGTGAAGCGTATGAGACAAACTTAATTCCATTCTTTTTGTAATTTTCTTTTATAAACTAACCAGTGCTGAAACAAGAAACAAAAAGATTCGATTGCAAGATCTAAAGATATACCTTCACTTACCTAGCCTCCCCGGCAACGGCGCCAGAAAAGAGCTTGATGTCAACTACGCAACCTTCTTCTTGTAGACGTTGTTGGGCCTCCAAGTGCACAGGTTTGTAGGACAGTAGAAAATTTCCCTCAAGTGGATGACCTAAGGTTTATCAATCCGTGGGAGGTGTAGGATGAAGATGGTCTCTCTCAAGCAACCCTGCAACCAAATAACAAAGAGTCTCTTGTGTCCCCAACACACCCAATACAATGGTAAATTGTATAGGTGCACTAGTTCGGCGAAGAGATGGTGATACAAGTGCAATATGGATGGTAGATATAGGTTTTTGTAATCTGAAAATATATAAACAGCAAGGTAACTAATGATAAAAGTGAGCGTAAACGGTATTGCAATGATAGGAAACAAGGCCTAGGGTTCATACTTTCACTAGTGCAAGTTCTCTCAACAATAATAACATAGATAGATCATATAACAAGCCCTCAACATGCAACAAAGAGTCACTCCAAAGCCACTAATAGCGGATAACAAACGTAGAGATTATGGTAGGGTACGAAACCACCTCAAAGTTATTCTTTCCAATCAATCCGGTGGGCTATTCCTATAAGTGTCACAAACAGCCCTAGAGTTCGTACTAGAATAACACCTTAAGATACAAATCAACCAAAACCCTAATGTCACCTAGATACTCCATTGTCACCTCAAGTATCCGTGGGCATGATTATACGATATGCATCAAACAATCTCAGATTCATCCAACCAACATAAAAGTACTTCAAAGAGTGCCCCAAAGTTTCTACCGGAGAGTCAAGAACGTGTGCCAACCCCGATGCATAGGTTCATGGGCGGAACCCGCAAGTTGGTCACCAAAACATACATCAAGTGGAACATGATATCCCATTGTCACCACAGATAATCACGGCAAGACATACATCAAGTGTTCACATAAAGACTCAATCCGATAAGATAACTTCAAAGGGGAAACTCAATTCATCACAAGAGAGAAGAGGGGGAGAAACATCATAAGATCCAACTACAATAGCAAAGCTCGGGATACATCAAGATCGTATCACCTCAAGAACACGAGAGAGAGAGAGATCAAACACATAGCTACTGGTACATACCCTCAGCCCCGAGGGTGAACTACTCCCTCCTCATTATGGATAGCGCCGGGATGATGAAGATGGCCACCGAAGATGGATCCCCCCTCCGTAGGGTACCGGAAACGGGTCCCGATTGGTTTTTCGTGGCTACAGAGGCTTGCGGAGGCGGAACTCCCGATCTATCTTCTGTTCGGAAGTTTTAGGGCACGAGGTATATATGGGTGAAAGGAGTGCGTCGGTGGAGCTACGGGGCCCCACGAGGGGGGCGCGCCCCACCCTCGTGAGCACCTCCGTATCTTCCGACGTGGGGTCCAAGTCCATCGGTGGGTTTCCTTCCAAAAATAACTTCTCCAGCTTGATTTCGTTCCGCTTTGACTCCGTCGACATTCCTTTTCCTTGAAACACTGAAATAGGCATAAAACAGCAAATCTGGGCTGGGCCTCCGGTTAATAGGTTAGTCCCAAAAATAATATAAAAGTGGATAATAAAGCCCAATATTGCCTAAAATAGTAGATAATATAGCATGGAGCAATCAAAAATTATAGATACGTTGGAGACGTATCAAGCCTCTCTACGTACAGTACTCTTCCGATGGAAGTCGGCCGTTGACCACATTGACCACGCCGTGCCGAGAGCACCACGGCGGTGGACGACGGTGAGGCCTAGGAAGGGGACGATACGGAGCCGGGGAAGACGCGGCAGTGGATACCCATGCGGAGGGAGTACGAGGGTTCACTGGTACGACTGCGGTGTGAGGCTGTCGTTGACGGTGTCCTGGACTAGGGGGTACTCACCACGTCATCTCCCGATCTGTTAGATTGGGCCGAGGACCCCCATGGCCGTATACTCATGGGCCAGTCCAGACAGCTGCCGCATACAAGGAAGATTCCACAAGACTTGGCGATCAAGACAAGGACTCCTCCCCACCGGTGTATTTGGCTAGGACTCTTGTTATCCTGGGCCTGTGGTGCATTATATAAACCGAGGCCAGGCTAGTCGATCGATCACAATTACAATCATACCATCATAGGCTAGTTTCTAGGTTATCCTCTACGATCTTGTGGTAGATCTACTCTTGTACTACCCATATCTTCAATATTAATCAAGCAGGAAGTAGGGTTTTACCTCCATCGAGAGGGCCCGAACCTGGGTAAACATTGTGTCCCTTGCTCCTTGTTACCGTCAGCCTGAGACGCACAGATCGGGGCCCCCTACCCGAGATCCGCCGGTTTTGACACCAACATTGGTGCTTTCATTGAGAGTTCCGCTGTGTGTTCGGCAAAAGGTCGATGGCTCGCGTGCAGATCAACTGCGACTTCGGCATCTTCGTCACCAGCTCGACTGATCACCTTGGTTCGACCAAGGACTGCTCCCTACCTCCGATCGTCATGTTCGGATGAGGGCCTTCATCAACATCAACTCCGATCTCTATCAAGATCATGGAGGAATCATCCAGTGAGCCCGGGGCCTCAACGTCAACATTGCCCTCAGGCGACCGTACTATTTTTTTGGACAGCGGACTTGTGTCCGCCGCCACCGCCTCCTCAAGTGTCGTCTTAACGATCGCTTCGGTGGAATTGTGCGGAATTGAGTCTATAACAACCCTGGAAAATTTCGTCGAATTATGATGGAGGAATCTCTGGCAATCCACGTATACCGGAGCCATGTCAAATCTGGACGGGAATCTGGACGAGTTTAGGGCGTCGTGTCCAGATTCTAGCTCGAACATCCTTTGGAAGATCCAACCGTTGATCGGCTGCGGAATTCCTATATCTACCACCCCTCAAAATTTCAGCTTGATCCGACCGTCCGAACTCCGGGAACCTTCCGATTAGTGCGTCACTTTTCGGATCTGTTTTCTGCGCGAAAACGAATCCGACCCGAGTTCGTCTTTTTTATGAACGGGATTTCGGACATCCTTTTTGAAGGAAGTTTTGTATGGGGTATTGTGTTTTGTTTCCGAACACATCCCACTAAATTTAAAATCCTTTTAACATGATCTTCAACATCATGCTGGTGTCAAACCAGTCCGGCAATATTGCTCCACGGTTGCCGACCTATGACAGACACGTCGTCACTTTGTTGAGCCGAGCTCAACTTCTTCGGATCATCATCTCGGCAAGCCGAACAAGAGTTCGGCATCACAAAGGATAAATCATCACCAACATCGCCCCCCTCCCCCCCCCCCCACGGATTACACGGAGCGGGCACACCGGCATCGCCGCACGTCACTTCATCAAGCCGGCATTGACCACGTCACGGCCTGCATCGGCAGGGCCGCACTGCTGCTCCTTCAAGTCGGTGTCCATCATGCCGACCTACTTTGACTCATCGGCTGACATCGAGGCTTCGACATCTCGACTGGACCGGGGGATTCATCATCTCTTCATCAACCTACTCCGGTGACTTTGGCGTCACCAGCCGACCAGCTTCGTCACGATTAGCTGGACCAAGGGCTTTGCCTCGGCAAGCCAACCTTTGCCAGCATTGTCATGTCGTCGCTTTATCGCCCATCAAGCAATGGCTGTGCGGATCGAGTCCCAATTTTGGGAATCACCTTCCTTCAGATTGCTACAACAAATAAACCATGTGCTATTAATCCTAGTATTTTTTTGCTCGTTTGGGTTCATTTTTCCCAAGGAATTGTTACTCTGGTTTGTCCATCATATGTACACAGGTCTATCAAATAGTGGCCGCGTTATCGACGGTCGCATGGTGGTTCGGTCAGTTTCCGTACATAGTCCGGCGAACGCCGCATCCGGAACTCGGACCTACCCATGAATTCAGGCTTTGCCACGCCTTTACTGCATCATGCCGACGCCCTGCATCGACATTGACTTCGGCGCCAGGCCATATTTCTTTTATTACTCACTTCGCATAAATTATTTATTATGCAACATTTTTTTAATTATTATTATAACTATTACCCCCGGTTTGCACTATTTTTTGTGCACAGGAAAATGATCCAGCCAGACTATATCCTTTGGCGTCACTTCGGCTGGACGGGGGGCTTCGTCAACACTTCATTACCCCATGCCGGGGACTTCGGCATCACTCTGCCGGCCTGCATTGACCGTGCTATGTCACCACTTCGGAGTGCCGAGCTCCTTGCTCCGCCACCTCGGGACCGGCTTGGGGGCTGGAACCTTGTCCCACGTCAAGCTCGGACCGCGTCATCAATACCGAACACATTAACCAGCTAAGTTGCCCTCATGCTCAAAGTTTTAAATTTTTAACTTGTGTTCGGTTTGATCAAGCATTATACTTTTTGGAAAAAAGTTGCTTGTAAAAATTTCCTTGTCCAAACTTTGTTTGTGACGGACAAATTCAAATACCCAGTTCACCTGGGGGCTTCTTTCATGAAGCCTTTCCTCTTGCACATGATTATACTTGTACGGCTTCGTTCCTTGTTCATGTATTACGCCACAATATGCACCATATTGACTTAAGCGATTTGCAAGCTGGGTTGCCTTGCTCTTGTGTTTACCCCTACGTTTCCGATTGTTCGGCTAGGGAGTAAAGGGAGCACCTCTGCGATTGTCACGATCGGGTCACCCGAGCCGGACCTCGACCAGGTGAAGCCGAAGCTAGCGCTCTTACTGTTTTCAATAATGGTCGGCACACAACGGAACTCATGAGTACAAAAAATCTATTGCACAAGTCTCATATTAACAATGAGCACCGAAGAAAGGTATGGGTGGGGGTACTATTTTCTTCGAATATGCTTCTTACACTTTATCAAGAATATAGCATAAGTTCCCCGAGCGCTTTGTGCGTTATAGCCTTATGACCTGATTGCTCGGTTATCGGAAACACCGTCGATATTCTCGACAGTGTGGAGTACATAACACTTTTCGGTCTTTGATCAAGAGGGAGAAGCCGACGATCGGTTAAGACGCGTTTAAAGTTCGGGTGAACATAGATATGATATAAGTACTTCGGTCCATACAATCATTCTTTTACCCAAGTCACTCGGGGGCTCTTAAATTTATGTGAGCTGTTTTATAATAAGTGTTCTTCTTATTAGTCGTTGCAAAGTCTTTTTCTATCACTCCTTTCTCGATGCAAGTGTGTGGTCAGTAGCCGGATAGCCTTGATTCTCTCTAAATCCACTCGAGTGCAGTTTGCTAAACTAGCCTCAAACAAGCACTCCGCTTTCGAGATAAGGAAGTTGAAGCCATAGGCTGACCCGTTTGAAGTCTTGAGATAGGATGTGTCATGTAAAGCACGGCAGAAGCACCTTTTTTTTAAAGTCCAATTTTCGGATTGGCACCGAACACTTGATCTAGTTCGGACATTAAACTTTTGAATAAGTTTTTTGGCTTTTCGAGCCTATGGCACTTTTAAACTATTTGTGCGTTTCCAGCATTAGTCTCGCAGTGCAACGCCGGACACCTTTAGGGATTCGGCAAAAACATTCTTGGACATTGCTATATATGCATCGGTTTCGAATTGTGTCTTCGGTCAATAGTTGGGTTGCCCGGCTCTTGTGCTTGCCTCCTACGTTCCGCTTTGTTCGGCTAGGCGTGCAAAGAGAGAACCACTATGATTGTGCTTCCAGCTCGCATGGTTAAGCACCTCAGTGGAGAAGGACGAAAACTGACTGTCACAATAGGCGTAAACTGGTCAGCGATCCGATGACTATGTTGAAGGACGGGCCGTTCATAACATTGGCCGAAGTGTTTACGGCTTGACCTCGGATGTCGCCGAACACTAACCGGGGGCTCATAGCTAGCTTCCCCAGTTTAAAGCTCATATGACTAAGCGAAAGTTATAAAGCCCGCATATCTGATCTCGTTTCCGCTAACACAACCGCCTTCGGGCACCGAGACGTCGGCTAAGGGTTGCTTTGTTAGTGCGGAAACACCCTGTGTAGTATCTACCAAGGGGTAGAAGCCGACGATGGGCCACTTTCAACTGATAATAGGTCACAATGGAGTCAAAATAATGATATAAAGTACTTGGATACATAGAATCATTACACATAATATGTGATTTTACTCTGGATATGATCCTTAATTCGGCCACCCATGCCCACATTAAGGCTCGGGGGCTACTGGGCTTTGCGCTCATTATCTATAAATATTAAAGGGCACATCGATCCTCGATCTGGTGTTGCCACCGACCAGTGTCTCGGGGCTCTTGCATTGCTTATTCAATGCAGAGAATTCAAAGTGATCAGTGTTCGGCTTGACCGAACTATGGGCATGCATGTCTTCGGACAATAATAGGTACCATATGGACCTATCCGGCGTCAAGCTAGTATATGGCGGCGACTTCTCACGACCCTCTCTCAGGGGACCGTTCGCCGATCACAATTATCTCTAATATATTACACTGCGTTTTTATTACCATGTATGATGCCGAGCTAGGAGTTGATCCTCAGGCCGATTTCGCGCATCGACCTGAGTCTCAGGGGCTACTGGGAACAGCGGTTTTATGCTTTCCTTCAGGTGCATCTCGGGTTTTAGACTGATACACACCTTGAGGGATACTGGCTATATATCTCGGCCGAGGATAAACTGCACTAGTTAAAAATATTCACAAAAAAATCAGCCCGCGGTCGGGGTCGTGCACCACCTCGGAGGCAGTCCGGCATAAAGCTCGGGCGCCAGCAGCTAGCTCCATAAAGGGAATTTTTGGCATTAAGCTCGGCTACACTCCTTCAACTTTTTTGTACCAAGATGATCTATGACATCTTGGATATAGTCCGGCGTTGGAGCTCGGATACAGTCCGGCACTGGAGCTTGGACACAGTCCGGCGATGGAGCTCGGATACATTTCGGCGTTGGAGCTCGGAAGCAGTCCGGCATTGGTGCTCGGCTGCAAGGGATACCTCGAATGCAGTCCGGCGTTGGAGCTCGGACGCAAGAGGACACTGCCTCCCGGGAACAACTTCAAACCCGAGGCGTGGCATAAAAATGACGAGGCATTGATAAAGGCCGGAAACTTGAAGGGGCTCCTCGGATACCCGACGTGTAAACTCTTCGGATGCACTTCGGCGATCCTCAAGATCGAAGATGAGAAGATTTGTTGAACCACTTTTCAAGACCGACAACCGAAGATGAAGAACAGTACGGAAGAATCGAGGAGCGTCCCTAACTTGAAGACCAGTTCAGGGGCATCGACGGTGTCTGGACTAGGGGTACTCACCACGCCATCTCCGATCTCATTAGATTGGGCCGAGGACCCCATGGTCGTATACTCATGGGCCAGTCCGGACAGCTGCCGCGATACAAGGAAGATTCCACAAGACTTGGCGATCAAGACAAGGACTCCTCCCCCACCGGCGTATTCGGCTAGGACTCTTGTTATCCTGGGCCTCTGGTGCATTATATAAATCGAGGCCAGGCTAGTCGACTGATCACAATTACAATCATACCATCATAGGCTAGTTTCTAGGGTTTAGCCTCTATGATCTCGTGGTAGATCTACTCTTGTACTACCAATATCTTCAATATTAATCAAGCAGGAAGTAGGGTTTTACCTCCATCGAGAGGGCCCGAACCTGGGTAAACAGTGTGTCCCTTGCTCCCTATTACCATCAGCCTGAGACGCACAGATCGGGACCCCCTACCCGAGATCCACCGGTTTTGACACCAACAGCTGTCGCCGCAGAATAACAGGGGGTGTGGGTGAGTGGAGGGATGGCCTGGCCAGTGGTGGGAGTAGTAGGGGGTGGTGAGGCCTCCGCGGTAGCATAGCCGGCCACGGGAGGCAGGAGCAGGCGGCACGACCGGCGCTGCTTTGGGCGGCTGGAGCAAGAAGACCAGAGGTTGAAGAAGCACGACGGCCATTGAATGGACATCGTACGGTCACTACAGCTAGAACGTTTATATTGACTAAGTTGACAAAGCCCTTGGTACGCGTCAACTTAGTAGCCCCTGGTCGACTTCCAAAGTGCGCCCGGATGTCGGGGAGAAATCATTTTTTGGGCGGGTGAAGCTAGAATATCCGAGATTGAAGAAGAAGCACGGCATCCGTTGGATGGACATCCAACGGCCACTGCCGCTAGAACCGTGTGTTGACTATAAGTTGACAAAGCCTTGCATACGCGTCAACTCTTTTTTTTTATGGAACGCGTCAACTTAGTAAGGCCACAAGTGTGTGGCAGAGAACTTATAGCCCATTTGAGATTTGTAAGAATGTGCAGCCAATTTTTGAATTCTAATGGAATTTACTATAGCCCATTTACAGTTTGTTAAAAGTACAGCCCATTTCAACCAATCGTTCAAAACAGAATTCAATAAAATTCCCACATTTTGATGGGATCCAAAATATTTTTATCCCGAAATTTCTAGTCAGATTAAATACAATTTCAATATAAATTAATATTACGTAAAAATCCAACGAAACATTGCGCTCGCAACAATTAATGAAATTAAAATTTCCAATATCCAAAAATAATATTTTATAAAGTAATTACGTGTTTGCTGCATTTTTTATAGTTATTGCCCAGTTTTTATAATTACATCCCATTTATTATTTATTAAAGCCCATTTTCTTGTTAAGCCTAATGCATCCCTCCTAGGAAAGATTTGCAGCCCAGCGGGGCGGAGAATAACAACTTGACCTTGCTTGGGTATTACTAAAAAAAAGTATAGCTAGGCTAGCCATTTTCATCTTGAAAAAAATTAATATATGAGCTGGATATCTGGCCTGGGCTAGATGGGCCACAGCCCACCCGTTAATAGTTGCAGCGATCTTTTTGTTGTTGTTCAGAGGAGAAAAATTAATATCTGGGCTAAACATCGCTCAAGAAAAACTCTGCAGTGCTCACACCTCAAAAACACAAATACTGCTTGAGCTGCTTGGTCCTAGTTATCAGCCGCTTCTTGTGCAATTATTTCGTTTATTGACTACATAGGTTGACAATGATGTGGGACCATGATGTCAGGAAACCATGAGGAAGCAAAAAATATATAGTTTTATATACTAATAAGGAGGCACTTGCGTACGTGCGGCTATGGCCCTGGTGGGTCCCCACTGTCATCCTCTCCAAGTAAAGTCATCTCCTCATCCTCATGTCCGTTGACCATGTTGACAACGCGAGACGGCGGCACCACAGCGAGCGCAACAACTCAAAAAGGATGACGGAGAGGGGCTCGCGGGCCCTACGGATGGTCTGATACAGCGCCCGCTGCTCATTCGAGGAGTCAGGATCATAGGGCCACATGTCCGTGATAAATCTCCGTCGTATCTACAATTTTTGATTGTTCCATGCCAATATTATTCAACTTTCATATACTTTTTGGCAACTTTTTATATTATTTTTGGGACTAACATATTGATCCGATTGCTCAAGTGCGGTCCACATCATTGCATGTTTTGGTTTCGCAAAATATCCATATCAAACGGAGTCCAAACGGGATAAAACGGACGGAGCTTATTTTTGAAAAATATGGAAAATCTGGAAGGAAAATCAACGTGAACCAGTGTCCGAGGTGGTCACGAGGTAGGGGGCGCACCCCCCCCCCTAGGGCGCGCCCCTACTCTCGTGAGCCCACCGTAAGGCGGTTGACGCTCTACTTTTGCCACAAGAAAGCTAATATTCGGAAAAAAATCACGGTGAAGGTTTCAGGGCAATCGAAGTTACGGATCTCCATATATACACGAAACGGTGAAACAGAGCCAGAACAGAACGCAGAAACAGAGAGAGACAGAGAGACAGATCCAATCTCGGAGGGGCTCTCGCCCCTCCCACGCCATGGAGACCATGGACCAGAGGGGAAACCCTTCTCCCATCTAGGGAGGAGGTCAAGGAAGAAGAATAAGGAGGGGGGCTCTCTCCCCCTCGCTTCCGATGGCGCCGGAACGCCGCCGGGGACCATCATCATCACCGCGATCTTCACCAACATCTCCATCACCTTCCCCCCTCTATCTGCAGGGGTCCACTCTCCCGCAACCCGCTGTACCATCTACTTGAACATGGTGCTTTATGCTTCATATTATTATCCAATGATGTGTTGCCATCCTATGATGTCTGAGTAGATTTTCGTTGTCCTATCGGTGGTTGACGAATTGCTATGATTGATTTAATTTGCTTCTGGTTATGTTGTTGTCCTTTGGTGCCCATCATATGAGCGCGCGCGTGGATCACACCATAGGGTTAGTTGTATATTGATAGGACTATGTATTGGAGGGCAAGAGTGACAGAAGCTTCAACCTAGCATAGAAATTGATGCATACGGGATTGAAGGGGGACCAATATATCTTAATGCTATGGTTGGGTTTTACCTTAATGAATGTTAGTAGTTGCGGATGCTTGCTAATAGTTCCAATCATAAGTGCATAGATTCCAAGTAAGGGATGACATGCTAGCAGTGGCCTCTCCCACATAAAACTTGCTATCGGTCTAGTAAGGTAGTCAATTGCTTAAGGGACAATTTTGCCACACCTACCATCACTCTTCCACACTCGCCATATTTACTTTAGTTGTGTCTTTACTTAAACAGCCCATAGTTTTATTTTCGTGCTCTTTACTTTCTTGCAAGCCTATCCGAAAACACCTACAAAGTACTTCTAGTTTTATACTTGTTCTAGGTAAAGCGAACGTTAAGCGTGCGTAGAGTTGTATCGGTGGTCGATAGAACTTTAGGGAATATTTGTTCTACCTTTAGCTCCTCGTTGGGTTCGACGCTCTTACTTATTGAAAACTATTGCGATCCCCTATACTTGTGGTTTATCAAGACCTTTTTCTGGCGCCGTTGCCGGGGAGTCATAGCGTGGGGTGAATATTCTCGTGTGTGCTTGTTTGCTTTATCACTAAGTAATTTTTATTTGTTGTTCTTAGTTGTTCTTTATCTTTAGTTATGGATATGGAACATGAAATACCAAAAAAAAGGTGTACTTGCTACTCATGGAGATGGGGTATCTCCTAAAACCCTCGATTCTCATTATGTGAAAGATATTAAGTACTACTTTGATAATCCTGAGAAAACCCCATTCAACTTTATAATGGGAGACACGTTGGATCAATGTGAATACTTTAGGGATTATCGCTCGACACAAAAAGGGAAACTATATGGGATCAATTTATTATGTTGCGTTGGTATGCCTGGAATCTATGCTTGAAATATGATATTGCTTGTTGCTCTAGGATGGAGGCTCCACACCTTCCCTTTTCATGCAAATTTAATGATAATGAAACCTTAGCTTCTTATGCTAATGGTATATATGATTACTATGATGTGGAACAAATAGAAGAATTTGTTGCTTTTAAGGCTGCTTGTGAAATTGAATCTTTGTTTGAAAAGTATGAAGCTTTAGATGATGATGCTTATAGGCCTGAAAATCTTGCTATACTTAGATATTGCTATGAAAATTATGAATACAATTACTATATTAATGCATTTATTATGAAAGTCTCCGTTGTCCAAGAAGAGAATAATATTTTGCAGGAATCTATGGAAGAAGAAATTGATGAAACTGTGAGCTCATTGGATGAAAAAGATGATGAGGAGAGCGAAGAACAAAAGGAGGAAGAGCGGATTAGCTACCCGTGCCCACCTTATAATGAGAGTAACCCTCCAACTCATACATTGTTTAATTTCCCTTCGTGCTTACCGAAGGATGATTGCTATGATCCCTTGAATTTGTTTGAAATATCCCTTTTTGTTGATGCTTGCTATACTTGTGGCCAAGATGCCAATATGAATTATGCTTATGGAGATGAACTTGCTATAATTCCTTATGTTAAAATTAAATTGTTGCTATTGCACCCACGCATGATAGTCCTATTATCTTTTTGAATTCTCCAAACTACACTATATCGGAGAAGTTTGCACTTATTAAGGATTATATTGATGGGTTGCCTTTTACCGTTGCACATGATGATTTTGATAGATATAATAAGCATGTGCTTGCTGCTCCTACTTGCAATTATTATGAGAGAGGAACTATATTTCCACCTCTCTATGTTTCCAATACAATAAAATTGCAAGAAACTGTGTATACTATGCATTGGCCTTTACTATGTGTGCATGAATTGTTCTTTTATGACATGCCGATGCATAGGAAGAGAGTTAGACTTCATCATTACATGATATATGTTACTTTGTGCTCACTACTAAATTACAAATCATTGCTAATTAAAATTGGCTTTGATATACCTTGGGATCCGGGTGGATTCACTACTTGAGCACTATATGCCTAGCTTAATGGCTTTAAAGAAAGCGCTGCCAGGGAGACAACCCGGAAGTTTTAGAGAGTCATTTATTTCTGTTGAGTGCTTTCATATAGTTTAAAAACAACAAAAATAAAGAGGGGAACCCAAAAATTTTCAAAAAGAAAAGCGAAAGTGAGAAAAACAAGCATTGTTGAAGTGGGAGCTAGCCTTGAACTTCGTTCATGCTCACGGAAACCTTGTGAATCTTGATTACAGAAACTTTTCAACAAAAATAATTATCCCCTTGTACAATTCCATTGTATTATAAAAATAATGTGCCAAGGTTTTCCTTTAAGATGTTTACAATGCTTGTTGGTTTGTGCGGTGCAGGACAGAAACTTTGGCTGTAGTGCATGATTTTTAATTTCTTACTGGAATGTCAAATGGTTCTGATTCTTTTTGCACTATCTTGCTGTACAAATGTTTTATTTTTCAAAATTTTGTAAGAATTTTTCAAGTATCATAAGTATGGTGAATGTTCAGATTTCTACAGACTGTTCTGTTTTAGACAGATTCTGTTTTTGATGCATAGTTTGCTTGTTTTGATGAAACTATCAATTTATATCAGTGGATTAAGCCATGAAAAAGTTATATTACAGTATAAAAAATGCAAAAACAAAATATGAATGGGTTTGCAACAGTACTTAGAGTAGTGATTTGCTTTATTATACTAACGGATCTTACCGAGTTTTCTGTTGAAGTTTTGTGTGGATGAAGTGTTCGATGATCGAGAAGGTTTCGATGTGAGACGAAGGAAGAGAGGCAAGAGCTCAAGCTTGGGGATGCCCGAGGCAACCCAAGTAAATATTCAAGGAGACTCAAGAATCTAAGCTTGGGGATGCCCCGGAAGGCATCCCCTCTTTCTTCAACAAGTATCAGTATGTTTTCGGATTCGTTTCGTTCATGCATTATGTGCAAATCTTGGAGCGTCTTTTTCATTTAGTTTTCAATTTTCTTTTATGCACCATGCTGGTATGAGATAGTCCTTGGTTGATTTATAGAATGCTCTATGCACTTCAATTATATTCTTTGAGTATGGCTTTATAGAATGCTTCATGTGCTTCACTTATATCATTTGAAGTTTGGATTGCCTGTTTCTCTTTACATAGACAACCGCCATTTGTAGAATGCTATTTTGCTTCACTTATATTTGTTAGAGAGTGGGCATATCTTCTGTAGAAATAATTAAACTCTCTTGCTTCGCTTATATCTATTTAGAGAGATGACAGGAACTGGTCATTCACATGGTTAGTCATAAAATCCTACATAAACTTGTAGATCGCTGAATATGATATGTTCGATTCCTTGCAATAGTTTTGCGATGTAAAGGTGGTGATATTAGATTCATGCTCGTTGAGTAATTGTGAAATTGAGAAATACTTGTGTTGAGGTTTGCATGTCCCGTAGCATGCACGTATGGTGAACCGTTATGTAACGAAGTCGGAGCATGAGGTGTTTATTGATTGCCTTCCTTATGAGTGGCGGTCGGGGACGAGCGATGGTCTTTTCCTACCAATCTATCCCCCTAGGAGCATGCGCGTAGTACTTTTTTTTGATGACTAATAGATTTTTGCAATAAGTATGTGAGTTCTTTATGACTAATGTTGAGTCCATGGATTAAACGCACTCTCACCCTTCCATCATTGCTAGCCTCTTCGGTACCGTGCATTGCCCTTTCTCACCTCGAGAGTTGGTGCAAACTTCGTCGGTGCATCCAAACCCCATGATATGATACGCTCTGTCACACATAAGCCTCATTATATCTTCCTCAAAACAGCCACCATACCTACCTATTATGGCATTTCCATAGCCATTCCGAGATATATTGCCATGTAACTTCCATCATCATCATATACATGACTTGAGCATTTATCGTCAAGTTGCTTTTGCATGATCGTAAGATAGCTAGCATGATGTTTTCATGGCTTGTCCGTTTTTTTGATGTCATTGCTACGCTAGATCATTGCACATCCCGGTACACCTCCGGAGGCATTCATATAGAGTCATATCTTTGTTCTAGATATCGAGTTGTAATATTGAGTTGTAAGTAAATAAAAGTGTGATGATCATCATTATTAGAGCATTGCCCTAGTGAGGAAAGGATGATGGAGACTATGATTCCCCCACAAGTCGGGATGAGACTCCGGACTTTACAAAAAAATAAAAGAGGCCAAAGAAGCCCAAATAAAAAAAGAGGCCAAAGAAGCCCACCAAAAGATAAAAAATATAAAAAAAGAAAATAAAAAAATGAGAGAAAAAGAGAGAAGGGGCAATGTTACTATCCTTTTACCACACTTGTGCTTCAAAGTAGCACCATGTTCTTCATATAGAGAGTCTCTTGAGTTATCACTTTCATATACTAGTGGGAATTTTCATTATAGAACTTGGCTTGTATATTCCAACGATGGGCTTCCTCAAATGCCCTAGGTCTTCATGAGCAAACAAGATGGATGCACACCCACTTAGTTTCCAGTTTGAGCTTTCATACACTTATAGCTCTTAGTGCATCTGTTGCATGGCAATCCCTACTCCTCACATTGATATCTATTGATGGGCATCTCCATAGCCCATTGATACGCCTAGTTGATGTGTGACTTTCTCCTTTTTTGTCTTCTCCACATAACCCCCATCATCATATTCTATTCCACCTATAGTTCTATGTCCATGGCTCACGCTCATGTATTGCGTGAAAGTTGAAAAGGTTTGAGAACGTCAAAAGTATGAAACAATTGCTTGGCTTGTCATCGGGGTTGAGCATGATGTGAATATTTTGTGTGGTGAAGATGGAGCATAGCCAGACTATATGATTTTGTAGGGATGAGCTTTCTTTGGCCATGTTATTTCAATAAGACATAATTGCTTGGTTGGTATGCTTGAAGTATTATTATTTTTATGTCAAAGGATAGACTATTGCTTTGAATCACTCGTGTCTTAATATTCATGCCATGATTAGACATATGATCAAGATTATGCTAGGTAGCATTCCACATCAAAAATTATCTTTTTTATCATTTACCTACTCGAGGACGAGAAGGAATTAAGCTTGGGGATGCTGATACGTCTCCGTCGTATCTATAATTTTTTATTGTTCCATGCCAATATTATTCAACTTTCATATACTTTTTGCCAACTTTTTATATTATTTTTGGGACTAACATATTGATCCGAGGCCAGTGCAGTCCTCGTCATTGCATGTTTTTGGTTTCGCAGAATATCCATATCAAACGGAGTCCCAACGGGATAAAAACGGACAGAGCTTATTTTTGGAAAATATGGAAAATCTGGAAGGAAAATCGACGCGAACCAGTGTCCGAGGTGGTCACGAGGTAGGGGGCGACCCCCCTAGTGCGCGCCCCCTACCCTCGTGAGCCCACCGTAAGGCAGTTGACGTTCTTATTTTGCCGCAAGAAAGCTAATATTCGGAAAAAAATCACGGCGAAGGTTTCAGGGCAATCGGAGTTACGGATCTCCATATATACACGAAACGGTGAAACAGAGCCAGAACAGAACGCAGAAACAGGGAGAGACAGAGACACAGATCCAATCTCGGAGGGGCTCTCGACCCTCCCACGCCATGGAGACCATGGACCAGAGGGGAAACCCTTCTCCCATCTAGGGAGAAGGTCAAGGAAGAAGAAGAAGGAGGGGGGCTCTCTCCCCCTCGCTTCCGGTGGCGCCGGAACGCCGCCGGGGGCCATCATCATCACCGCGATCTTCACCAACATCTCCATCACCTTCCCCCCTCTATCTACAGCGGTCCACTCTCCCGCAACCCGTTGTACCCTCTACTTGAACATGGTCCTTTATGCTTCATATTATTATCCAATGATGTGTTGCCATCCTATGATGTCTGAGTAGATTTTCGTTGTCCTATCGATGGTTGATGAATTGCTATGATTGATTTAATTTGCTTGTGGTTATGTTGCTGTCCTTTGGTTCCCATCATATGAGCGCGCGCGTGGATCACACCATAGGGTTAGTTGTATGTTGATAGGACTATGTATTGGAGGGCAAGAGTGACAGAAGCTTCAACCTAGCATAGAAATTGATGCATACGGGATTGAAGGGGGGCCAATATATCTTAATGCTATGGTTGGGTTTTACCTTAATGAACGTTAGTAGTTGCGGACGCTTGCTAATAGTTCCAATCATAAGTGCATAGAATTCCAAGTAAGGGATGACATGCTAGCAGTGGCCTCTCCCACATAAAACTTGCTATCGGTCTAGTAAGGTAGTCAATTGCTTAAGGGACAATTTCGCCTCACCTACCATCACTCTTCCACACTCGCTATATTTAGTTTAGTTGTGTCTTTACTTAAACAGCCCCTAGTTTTATTTTCGTGCTCTTTACTTTCTTGCAAGCCTATCCGAAAACACCTACAAAGTACTTCTAGTTTTATACTTGTTCTAGGTAAAGCGAACATTAAGCGTGCGTAGAGTTGTATCGGTGGTCGATAGAACTTTAGGGAATATTTGTTCTACCTTTAGCACCTCATTGGGTTCGACACTCTTACTTATCGAAAACGGTTGCGATCCCCTATACTTGTGGGTTATCAGTCCGCGATGGCATTGTTGTTCGCTTGTTCACCAGTGCTCGTTGAGGAGACGGAGGTTGCAGCACAGGTCCTCCTGCGCTGGTAGCTCTTCCGCCATTAGGGCGTCGAAGTGCGGCCGCACCTACTCTATGGTGAACACGGCATGAACCGGCTTGGACAGTGGCGCCGGCTCCTGGTCGGAAGCTACGTCCATCGTCTGATTGTCATCGCTCAGCTCGGCGAAGCTAGTGGCGAAAGCCAAGATGTCCGCTGCTGGACCGACCCATCGCCAAGCACGAGTCGACCGCCTCGCCCACCTGCACCGCCTCCTCGCCAGGCGCGCTTCCGCCCAAAATGATCAGCGCCGCCGCCCGCTTCGGTGCGGCGATAGCTCGCCTTCAAACGACACAAGTGCCGCCCGTCCGTCCCTTCGGCCCACATTAATGATACGCTGTTGCCGAGGTGGCTACTCCGGCGCCACACGCCTGTCCCTCTGCTGCCCACCATTGCTATATAAGCTGCTGCGCCGGCCATAGCAGCAGTCATCCGCATCCGTTCCCTTTCTCCTGTCCACACCACTACTTCCCACCATGGCTTCCTCGCGCTCCAGTGCTCTTTGGGACGGGCGGACGACGGACCACAAGGAGATGGAAGCCATTGCTGCGGACTGGCTGGCCGGCAGGCAGCCGGAGGAGGACGACGTCCTAATGGAGAACATGGTAGTCGACGATCTGGCGCCAACCCCCTCCTCCGCGCCATCCTCGCTGGTGCATTGCACCATGACCATTGGCGAGGCCCATGCCCAATATATGGACAAGGTGAGGCAGAAGTGTGAGGAGCAGTTCCGGGAGGCGCAGGCCGACGCCGCCTAGAACCACCACCATCCTCCAGGAGCACCTGCAGGCGGAGGAGCAGATCGCCGCGGAGCGGGTGGAGCAGGAGGCGCTACTCGACTCATACCGCTCCGCCCGCGAGGGCCTCCTCGAGCGCTGGCAGTACCGCATGCGGGTGGTGGAGGCTATGGCCTCCTATAAAGAGGGCGATGAAGCGGGCGAGGCGCTGTTTGGCGAGACCGAGGACGAGGTAGAGGACAATGCTGGCTCCGACGAGTCCCCGCTCCGCTGGCGTCGACGAGGCCCTGCTCTGCCGAGGCCCCGTGGCGCCAACAACGAGGCAGAGGACACCGCCGGCTTCGCCGAGGCCCCACCCTGCCGGCAACAAGGGGGAGGATTTCCCCCGCTCCGCCGAGGCGCCGCCCGCTGGCAATGAGATAGAAGACATCGCCGGCTCCGCCGAGGCCCCGCCCGCTGCCAATGAGGCCGCGCCACACAGAAAATGGATCAGTCAAAGAAAGGGTTCTTGTCTGTGTTACAAGGTGTGAAGTTGAGTCAGACTCAATGCCCGACCACTGCAAAAGATAGAGAGAAAATGAAAGTCATTTCCTATGCCTCAGCCATAGGTTCTATCATGTATACAATGCTGTGTACCAGACATGATGTGTACCTTGCTATAAGTTTAGCAGGGAGGTACCAAAGTAATCCAGGAGTGGATCACTGGACAACGGTCAAGAACATCCTGAAATGCCTGAAAAGGACTAAGGATATGTTTCTCGTTTATGGAGGTGACAAGGAGCTCGTCGTAAACGGTTATGTCGATGCAAGCTTTGACACTGATCCAGATGACTCAAAGTCGCAAACCGGATACGTATTTATATTGAATGGTGGAGCTGTCAGTTGGTGCAGTTCCAAGCAGAGCGTCATGCTAGGATCTACGTTTGAAGCAGAGTACATAGCTGCTTCGGAAGCAGCAAATGAAGGAGTCTGTATTAAGGAGTTCATATCCGATCTAGGTGTAATACCTAGTGCATCAGGTCCAATGAAAATCTTTTGTGACAATACTGGAGCAATAGCCTTGGCGAAGGAATCCAGATTTCACAAGAGAACCAAACACATCAAGAGACGCTTCAATTCCATCCGGGATCAAGTCAAGGAGGGAGACATAGAGATTTGCAAAATACATACGGATCTGAAAATTGCAGACCCATTGACTAAGCCTCTTCCACGAGCAAAACATGATCAGCACCAAGACTCCATGGGTGTTAGAATCATTAGTATGTAATCTAGATTATTGACTCTAGTGCAAGTGGGAGACTAAAGGAAATATGCCCTAGAGTCAATAATAAAGTTGTTATTTATATTTCCTTATATCTTGATAAATGTTTATTATTCATGCTAGAATTGTATTAACCAGAAACTTAGTACATGTGTGAATACATAGACAAAAACAGAGTGTCCCTAGTATGCCTCTACTTGACTAGCTCGTTAATCAAAGATGGTTAAGTTTCCTAACCATAGACATGTGTTGTCATTTAATGAACGGGATCACATCATTAGAGAATGATGTGATGGGCAAGTCCCATCAGTTATCTTAGCATTATTATCGTTTAGTTTATTGCTATTTCTTACTTCATGACTTCTACATGTTCCTCTGACTATGAGATTATCGATACGTCTACAACGTATCTATAATTTTTTATTGTTCCATGCTATTATATATTCTGTTTTTGGATGTTCAATGGGCTTTATTATACACTTTTATATTATTTTTGGGACTAACCTATTAACAGGAGTCCAAACGGAATGAAACCTTCGGGAACATGATTTTCGGAACAAACGTGATCCAGAGGACTTGGAGTGGACGTCAAGCAATCAACAAGGAGGCCACGAGGCAGGGGGCGCGCCTACCCCCCTGGGCGCGCCCTCCACCCTCATGGGCCCCTTGTAGCTCCACCGACCTACTTCTTCCTCCTATATATACCTACGTACCCCGAAAACATCATAGGCAGAGCCAGAACCCTATTTCCACCACCGCAACCTTCTGTACCCGTGAGATCCCATCTTGTGGCCTTTTCCGGTGCTCCGCTGGAGGGGGCATCGATCACGTAGGGCTTCTACATCAACACCATAGCCTCTCCGATGATGTGTGAGTAGTTTACCTCAGACCTTCGGGTCCATAGTTATTAGCTAGATGGCTTCTTCTCTCTTTTTGGATCTCAATAAAAGTTCTCCTCGATTCTCTTGGAGATCTATTCGATGTAATCTTCTTTTGCGGTGTGTTTGTCGAGATCCGATGAATTTTGTGGGTTTATGATCAAGATTATCTATGAACAATATTTGAATCTCCTCTGAATTCTTTTATGTATGATTGGTTATCTTTGCAAGTCTCTTCGAATTATCAGTTTGGTTTGGCCTACTAGATTGATCTTTCTTGCAATAGGAGAAGTGCTTAGCTTTGGGTTCAATCTTGTGGTGCTCGATCCCAGTGACAGTAGGGGAAACGTCACATATTGTATTGTTGCCATCGAGGATAAAAAGATGGGGTTTATATCATATTGCATGAGTTTATCCCTCTACATCATGTCATCTTGCTTAAAGCGTTACTCCGTTCTTATGAACTTAATACTCTAGATGCATGCTGGATAGCGGTCGATGTGTGGAGTAATAGTAGTAGATGCAGGCAGGAGTCGGTCTACTTGTCACGGACGTGATGCCTATATACATGATCATACCTAGATATTTTCATAACTATGCTCAATTCTATCAATTGCTTGGCAGTAATTTGTTTACCCACTGTAATACTTATGCTATCTTGAGAGAAGCCACTAGTGAAACCTATGGCCCCCGGGTCTATTTCCATCATATTAATCTCCCATCAACAATCTATTTCTATTACTGTTTATTTTGCTTTCTTTACTTTTAGTCTTTATCATAAAAATACCAAAAATATTATCTTATCATCTCTATCAGATCTCACTTTTGCAAGTGGCCGTGAAGGGACTGATGAAGGAAATATGCCCTAGAGGCAATAATAAAGTTATTATTTATTTCCTTATATCATGATAAATGTTTATTATTCATGCTAGAATTGTATTAACCGGAAACATAATACATGTGTGAATATATAGACAAACAGTATGTCACTAGTATGCCTCTACTTGACTAGCTTGTTAATCAAAGATGGTTATGTTTCCTAACCATGAACAAGGAGTTGTTATTTGATTAACAAGGTCACATCATTAGTTGAATGATCTGATTGACATGACCCATTCCGTTAGCTTAACACTTGATCGCTTAGTATGTTAATGCTTTCTTCATGACCCATACATGTTCCTATAACTATGAGATTATGCAACTCCGTTTACGGAGGAACACTTTGGTACTACCAAACGTCACAACGAATCGGGTGATTATAAAGGAGTACTACAGGTGTCTCCAAAGGTACTTGTTGGGTTGGCGATTTCGAGATTAGGTTTTGTCACTCCGATTGTCGGAGAGGTATCTCCGTGCCTTCTCGGTAATGCACATCACCTAAGCCTTGCAAGCATTACAACTAATGAGTTAGTTGTGAGATGATGTATTACGAACGAGTAAAGAGATTTACCGTAACGAGATTGAACTAGGTATTGGATACCGACGATCGAATCTCGGGTAAGTAACATACCGATGACAAAGGAACAACGATGTCGTTATGCGGTTTGACCGATAAAGATCTTCAGTAGAATATGTAGGAACCAATATGGGCATCCAGGTTCCGCTATTGGTTATTGACCGAGAATGGTTCTAGGTCATGTCTACATAGTTCTCGAACCCGTAGGGTCCATGACGCTAACGCTTCGATGACAGTTCATAATGAGTTTATAAGTATTGATGCACCGAAGGTTGTTCGAGTCCCGGATGTGATCACGGACATGACGAGGAGTCTCGAAATGGTCGAGACATAAAGATTGATATATTGGAAGCCTATGTTTGACTTCGAAGTGTTCCGGTGAAATCGGATTTTATCGAGTACCGGAGGTTACCGGAACCCCGGAAGTCTATGGGCCTTAATGGGCCATGGGAGAAGAGGAAGGGCAGGCCAAGGTGGGCTGCGCGCCCCTCCCCTCTAGTCCGAATAGGACAAGGAAGGGGCGGCGCCTTCCTCTTCCCTCCTCCAATCCTAGTCCAACTAGGAGGGGGAGTCCTACTCGGTGGGAGTAGGACTCCTCCTTGCGCGCCTCCTCTAGGGCCGCCACCTCCCCTTGTCTCCTTTATATATGGGGCAGGGGCACCCCAATACACACAAGTTGATCTACGGATCTTTCCTTAGCCGTGTGCGGTGCCCCTTCCACCATATTCCACTTCGGTCATATCGTCATGAGCTTAGCGAAGCCCCGCGCCGGAGAAGTTATATCGTCGCGGAGCTTAGGCGAAGCCCTGCGCCGGTGGAGCATCAACATCGTCACCACGCCGTCGTCTTGACGGAACTCATCCCGACACTTTGCTGGATCGAGTCCGGGATCGCCATCGAGCTGAACGTGTGCGTAACTCGGAGGTACCGTGACGCTCGGTGCTTGGATCGGTTGGATCGTGGAGACGCACGACTACATCAACCGCGTTGTTATAACGCTTCCGCTTTCGGTCTACGAGGGTACGTGGACGGACACTCTCCCCTCTCGTTGCTATGCCATCACCATGGTCTTGCGTGATCGTAGGAAATTTTTTGAAATTACTACGTTCCCCAACAACTGACAACCCCTTTATCGCGTTGGTTGCAAGGTTCTTATCTGTTTGTGTAGGTGCGTGGGATTTGAGCTTGGTCTCCTACTGGATTGATACCTTGGTTCTCAAAAACTAAGGGAAATACTTACGCTACTTTACTGCATCACCCTTTCCTCTTCAAGGGAAAACCATCGCAGTGCCAAGAGGTAGCAAGAAGGATTTCTGGCGCCGTTGCCGGGGAATCTACGCACAAGTCAAGACATACCAAGTACCCATCATAAACTCTTATCCCTCGCATTACATTATTTGCCATTTGCCTCTCATTTTCCTCTCCCCCACTTCACCCTTGCCGTTTTATTCGCCCTCTTTTCCATTCGCCTCTTTTTGCTTGTCTCTTGTTGCTTGTTGCCTTTATGGCCCTGCCTAGATTTGGTGATCTTCACCTTAAAAGGTTGGAAGAGATTGAAAGCAACGTCAGAAGCTTTATGACTTTACAATTTGAGCATAATAATTTCTTTAGAAATGAGCTTAAGGAACAAAAAGGCTTTATGGAGTACATGAATAAAGAGCTTGATGACATGTCTAAGGAATTTTATGGTTTGAAATCTCGGATTGCTCATCTTGATAAATTAATAGCTGAAATTTCGGATAAGCAGGCAACCTTAGTTAATAAGATTGCCGCTAAACCAAAAAGTTTTTATGAGAATAAAGATGAAGATCTAAAAGTTATTGATGTGTCCCCTATTAAATCTTTGTTTTGCAATATGAATCTTGATAATGATGGGACTGGAGACGAGTCAACTTTAGTTAGAAGGCGTCCCAAAAATTCAGAGTTTTTAGATCTTGATGCAAACATTGGTAAAAGTGGGATTGAAGAGGTTAAAACTTTAGATAGCAATGAACCCACTATTTTGGATTTCAAGGAATTTAATTATGATAATTGCTCTTTGATAGATTGTATTTCCTTGTTGCAATCCGTGCTAAATTCTCCTCATGCTTATAGTCAAAATAAAGCCTTTACTAAACATATCGTTGACTCTTTGATGCAATCTTATGAAGAAAAACTTGAGTTGGAAGTTTCTATCCCTAGAAAACTTTATGATGAGTGGGAACCTACAATTAAATTAAAATTAAAGATCATGAATGCTATGCTTTGTGTGATTTGGGTGCTAGTGTTTCCACGATTCCAAAAACTTTGTGTGATTTGCTAGGTTTCCGTGAAATTGATGATTGCTCTTTAAACTTGCATCTTGCGGATTCCACTATCAAAAAACCTATGGGAAGAATTAATGATGTTCTTATTTTTGCAAATAGGAACTATGTGCCCGTTGATTTTATTATTCTTGGTAGACCTTTCCTTAGAACGATTGGTGCGATTATTGATATGAAGGAAGGGAATATTAGATTCCAATTTCTGTTAAGGAAAGGCATGGAACACTTCCCTAGAAAGAAGATTAAATTACCTTATGAATCTATTATGATAGTCACTTATGGATTGCCTACCAAAGATTGCAATACTTAGATCTATCCTTGCTTTTATGCCTAGCTAGGGGCGTTAAACGATAGCGTTTTTTGGGAGGCAACCCAATTTTATTTTAGTTTTTTGCTTTTTGCTCCTGTTTAGTAATAAATCTTTGATCTAGCCTCTGGTTAGATGTGTTTTTATGTTTTAATTAGTGTTGGTGCCAAGTGAAACCTATAGGATCTTCTTGGATGATAGTTATTTGATCTTGCTGAAAATTCTAGAAACTTTATGTTTACGAAAACAATTGTTTAAAATCACCAGAACGTGATAAAATACTGATTCCAATTGCAGTATATCAATAAACAAATTATCTAGGTCTTCCTATTTTGGTAGATTTTTCTGAGTTCCAGAAGTTTGTGTCAGATACAGATTACTAACTATAGTGTTCTATTTTTGACAGATTCTGTTTTTCGCGTGTTGTTTGCTTATTTTGATGAATCTATGGCTAGTAAAAGAGTTTAATAACCATATAGAAGTTGTAATATAGTAGGTTTAACACCAATATAAATAAATAATGAGTTCAATACAGTACCTTGAAGTGGTGTTTTGTTTTCTTTCGCTAACGGGCTCACGAGATTTTCTGTTAAGTTTTGTGTTGTGAAGTTTTCAAGTTTTGGGTGAAGATTTGATGGATTATGGAACAAGGATTGGCAAGAGCCTAAGCTTGGGGATGCCCAAGGCACCCCAAGGTAAAATTCAAGGACAACCAAAAGCCTAAGCTTGGGGATGCCCCGGAAGGCATCCCCTCTTTCGTCTTCGTCTACCGGTAACTTCACTTGGGGCTATATTTTTATTCACCACATGATATGTGTTTTGCTTGGAGCGTCTTGTATAATTTGAGTCTTTGATTTTTAGTATACCACAATCATCCTTGCTGTACACACTTTTGAGAGAGACACACATGATTCGGAATTTGTTAGAATACTCTATGTGCTTCACTATTATCTTTTGAGCTATATAGTTTTTGCTCTAGTGCTTCACTTATATCTTTTAGAGCACGGTGGTGGTTTTATTGTATAGAAATTATTGTTCTCTCATGCTTCACTTATATTATTTTGAGAGTCCTACAAAATAGCATGGTAATTTGCTTAAATTATGAAATTAGTCCTAATATGATAGGCATCCAAGATTAGTAAAAACTTTCTCATAAGTGCGTTGAATACTAAGAGAAGTTCGATGCTTGATGATTGTTTTGAGATATAGAGGTAGTGATATTAAAGTTGTGCTAGTTTAGTAGTTGTGAATTTGAGAAATACTTGTGTTCAAGTTTGCAAGTCCCGTAGCATGCACGTATGGTAAAAGTTGTGTAACAAATTTGAAACATGAGGTGTTCTTTGATTGTCCTCCTTATGAGTGGCGGTCGGGGATGAGCGATGGTATTTTCCTACCAATCTATCCCCCTAGGAGCATGCGCGTAGTGCTTGGTTTTTGATGACTTGTAGATTTTTGCAATAAGTATGTGAGTTCTTTATGACTAATGTTGAGTCCATGGATTATACGCACTCTCACATTTCCATCATTGCTAGCCTCTTCGGTACCATGCCTTGCCCTTTCTCACCTTGAGAGTTGGTGCAAACTTCGCCGGTGCATCCAAACCCCGTGATACGATACGCTCTATCACACATAAATCTCCTTATATATTCCTCAAAATAGCCACCATACCTACCTATTATGGCATTTCCATAGCCATTCCGAGATATATTGCCATGCAACTTTCCACCATTTCGTTTATCATGACATGCTTCATCATTGTCATATTGCCTTGCATGATCATGTAGTTGACATCGTATTTGTGGCAAAGCCACCATGCATATTATTTCATACATGTCACTCTTGATTCATTGCCCATCCCGGTACACCGCTAGAGGCATTCATATAGAGTCATACTTTGTTCTAGTATCGAGTTGTAATCATTGAGTTGTAAATAAATAGAAGTGTGATGATCATCATTCATAGAGCATTGTCCCCAAAAAAAGAGAAAGGCCAAATAAAAAAAGGAAAGGCCCAAAAAAAAGAAAAAAAGAAAAACGAGCAATGTTAATATCCTTTTTCCACACTTGTGCTTCAAAGTACCAACATGATCTTTATAGGGAGTCTTTTGTTTTTTCACTTTCATATACTAGTGGGAATTTTTCATTATAGAACTTGGCTTGTATATTCCAACAATGGGCTTCCTCAAATGCCCTAGGTCTTCATGAGCAAGCAAGCTGGATGCACACCCACTTAGTTTCTTTTGTTGAGCTTTCATACATTTATAGCTCTAGTGCATCCGTTGCATGGCAATCCCTACTCCTTGCATTGACATCAATTGATGGGCATCTCCCTAGCCCGTTGATTAGCCGCGTCAATGTGAGACTTTCTCCTTTTTTGTCTTCTCCACATAACCCCCATCATCATATTCTATTCCACCCATAGTGCTATATCCATGGCTCATGCTCATATATTGCGTGAAAGTTGAAAAAGTTTGAGATTACTAAAGTATGAAACAATTGCTTGGCTTGTCATCGGGGTTGTGCATGGTGAGAGCATTCTTGTGTGACGAAAATGGAGCATGAACAAACTATATGATTTTGTAGGGATGAACTTCCTTTGGACATGTTATTTTGAGAAGTCATAATTGCTTAGTTAGTATGCTTGAAGTATTATTACTTTTATGTCAATATTAAACTTTTATCTTGAATCTTTCGGATCTGAATATTCATGCCACAATTGAGAGAATTACACTGAAAATTATGCTAAGTAGCATTTCACATAAAAAATTCTGTTTTTATCATTTACCTACTCGAGGACGAGCAGGAATTAAGCTTGGGGATGCTTGACACGTCTCCAACGTATCTATAATTTTTTATTGTTCCATGCTATTATATATTCTGTTTTGGATGTTCAATGGGATTTATTATACACTTTTATATTATTTTTGGGACTAACCTATTAACCGGAGGCCCAGCCCAAATTGTTGTTTTTTTGCCTATTTCAGTGTTTCAAAGGAAAAGGATATCAAACGGAGTCCAAACGGAATGAAACCTTCGGGAACGTGATTTTTGGAACAAACGTGATCCAGAGGACTTGGAGTGGACATCAAGCAATCAACGAGGAGGCCACGGGGCAGGGGGCGCGCCTACCCCCCTGGGCGCGCCCTCCACCCTCGTGGGCCCCTCGTAGCTCCACCGACCTACTTCTTCCTCCTATATATACCTACGTACCCCGAAAACATCATAGGCAGAGCCAAAACCCTATTTCCACAGTCGCGACCTTCTGTACCCGTGAGATCCCATCTTGGGGCCTTTTCCGGCGCTCCGCCGGAGGGGGCATCGATCACGGAGGGCTTCTACATCAACACCATATCCTCTCCGATGATGTGTGAGTAGTTTACCTCAGACCTTCGGGTCCATAGTTATTAGCTAGATGGCTTCTTCTCTCTTTTTGGATCTCAATACAAAGTTCTCAGCGATTCTCTTGGAGATCTATTTGATGTAATCTTCTTTTGCAGTGTGTTTATCGAGATCCGTTGAATTGTGGGTTTATGATCAAGATTATCTATGAACAATATTTGAATCTCCTTTGAATTATTTTATGTATGATTGGTTATCTTTGCAAGTCTCTTCGAATTATCAGTTTGGTTTGGCCTACTAGATTGATCTTTCTTGCAATAGGAGAAGTGCTTAGCTTTGGGTTCAATCTTGCGGTGCTCGATCCCGATGTGATGAGGGGAAGCGACACGTATTGTATTGTTGCCATCGAGGATAAAAATATGGGGTTTATATCATATTGCATGAGTTTATCCCTCTACATCATGTCATCTTGCTTAAAGCGTTACTCCGTTCTTATGAACTTAATACTCTAGATGCATGCTGGATAGCGGTCGGTGTGTGGAGTAATAGTAGTAGATGCAGGCAGGAGTTGATCTACTTGTCATTGACGTGATGCCTATATAGATGATCATACCTAGATATTCTCATAACTATGCTCAAATCTATCAATTACTCGACAGTAATTTGTTTACCCACCGTAATACTTATGCTATCTTGAGAGAAGCCACTAGTGAAACCTATGGCCCCCGGGTCTATTTTCCATCATATTAATCTCCCGTCAACAAGCTATTTATATTACTGTTTATTTTGCTTTCTTTACTTTTAGTCTTTATCATAAAAATACCAAAAATATTATCTTATAATCTCTATCAGATCTCACTTTTGCAAGTGGTCGTGAAGGGACTGACAACCCCTTTATCGCATTGGTTGCAAGGTTCTTATCTGTTTGTGTAGGTGCGTGGGATTTGCTTGTGGTCTCCTACTGGATTGATACCTTGGTTCTCAAAAACTGAGGGAAATACTTACGCTACTTTACTGCATCACCCTTTCCTCTTCAAGGGAAAACCAACGAAGTGCTCAAGAAGTAGCAATTATGCAACTCCCGAATACCAGAGGAACACCTTGTGTGTTATCAAACGTCACAACGTAACTGGGTGATTATAAAGATGCTCTACAGTTGTCTCTGAAGGTGTTTGTTAAGTTGGCATAGATCAAGATTAGGATTTGTCACTCCGTGTATCGAAGAGTTATCTCTGGGCCCTCTCGGTAATGCACATCACTATAAGCCTTGCTAGCAATGTGACTAATGATGATTTAGTTACGGGATGATGCATTACGGAACGAGTACAGAGACTTGCCGGTAACGAGATTGAACTAGGTATGAGGATACCGACGATCGAATCTCGGGCAAGTAACATACCGATGACAAAGGGAATAACGTATGTTGTTATGCGATTTGATCGATAAAGATCTTCGTAGAATATGTAGGAGCCAATATGAGCATCCAGGTTCCGCTATTGGTTATTGACCGAACATGTGTCTCGGTCATGTCTACATAGTTCTCGAACCCGTAGGGTCCGCGCGCTTAACGTTCGGTGACGATTTGTATTATGAGTTATGTGTTTTGGTGACTGAAGTTTGTTCAGAGTCCCAGATGAAATCACATACATGACGAGGAGTCTCGAAATGGTCGAGAGATAAAGATTGATATATTGGAAGGTTATATACGGACACCGGAATGGTTCCGATAAGGTTCGGGGATTTTTTGGAGTACCGAGAGGCTACCGGAACCCCCCGGGAAAGTTAATGGGCCTATTGGGCCATAGTGGAGAAGAGGAGGCAGGCCACGGGAGGTGGCGCGCGCCCCCCTTGCCCAATCCGAATTGGACAAGGGGAGGGGGCGCAGCCCCCCCTCTTTCCTTCTCCTTCTCCTTCCTTTCCCCTTTCCTCCTCTCCGTTGGAAGCGAAGGGGGGCCGAATCCTACTAGGAACGGAGTCCTAGTAGGACCCCCCCCCTTGGTGCGCCCCCCTTGGGCCGGCCTCCACCTCCCCCCTCCTTTATATATGTGGGCAGGGGGGCACCCCAAAGGCACAACAGTTGTTTCTTAGCCGTGTGCGGTGCCCCCCTCCACAGTTTACCACCTCGGTCATATTGTCATAGTGCTTAGGCGAAGCCCTGCGTGGATCACATCATCAACACCATCACCACGCCATCGTGCTGACGAAACTCTCCCTCGACCCTCTACAGGATCAAGAGCTCGAGGGACATCATGGAGCTGAACGTGTGCTGAACACGGAGGTGACGTATGTTTGGTATTTGGATCTGTTGGATCGTGAAGACGTTCAACACACTCTCCCCCTCTCGTTGCTATGCATCTCCTAGATAGATCGTGCGTGATCGTAGGAATTTTTTTGAAATTGCATGCTACGTTCCCCAACAGTATGGTCGGGTGGTGAGGCCTACACGGCAAAGACCACCCACCACGGAGGTGGAGCAAAGTGATGCAATGAGGCGCGAGGTTTGGGCGACTAGAGCAACAAGACCAGAGGTTGAAGACACAGCTTGGCCGTTGGATTAACATCCAACGGTTAGTGCAGCTAGAATCATTTATTGACTAAGTTGACAAAGCCCTGAGTACGTGTTAACTTAGTAGGCCCATAAGTCAGCCTCCAAATCTGGTGGGTCCCAGCTAGCAAGGGAATCAATTATTTCGCGTAATAAGGTGGCACTTCCTTGTGTGCGAAGATGTTTTCTGGTTTTTTTATTTCTTCTTTTTCAAGTTATAATAAAAAGAAACAAATTTAGCATCTTCGATATAATCTATATTTTCACGAAAAGGATCGTAATAAAGCTGGTGGGTCCTAGCTGTCAGGGAGAGGAAACTTTTTATTTCTGCGTAATAAAGGAAGAACTTCCTTGCGTGTGAAGATGTAGCTGGTGGGTCAAACCTGTCATGGGGAGAAATTATTTGTTTTCGCATACTACGGGGGCACTTGCTACGTGCGGCCATGGGCAATGTGGGTCCCTACTGTGAGCCAATCCACGTACATGTCTCATCCGATGGCCGTCGTTTGTTGACAAAGTTGACCACACCGCGCCGAGAGAACCAACGCAGTGAACAATTGTAGGATCGAAAGTATGTCTAGAGGGGGTGATTAGACTACTTGACCAAATAAAAATCTAGCCTTTTCCCAATTTTATGTTTTGGCAGATTTTAGCAACTTAGCACTAGTCAAGCAACCAACCTACACATGCAAGTCTAAGAGTACAACAACGGAATGTAAAACATTGCACATGAAGGTAAAGGGAGGAGTTTGGAGGGAGCAAACGCAATGTAGACACGGAGATTTTTGGCGTGGTTCCGATAGGTGGCGCTATCGTACATCCACATTGATGGAGACTTCAACCCACGAAGGGTAACGGTTGCGCGAGTCCACGGAGGGCTCCACCCACGAAGGGTCCACGAAGAAGCAACCTTGTCTATCCCACCATGGCCATCGCCCATGAAGGACTTGCCTCACTAGGGTAGATCTTCATGAAGTAGGCCATCTCCTTGCCCGTACAAACTCCTTGGTTCAACTCCACAATCTTGACGGAGGCTCCCAAGTGACACCTAACCAATCTAGGAGACACCACTCTCCAAAAGGTAATAGATGGTGTGTTGATGATGAACTCCTTGCTCTTGTGCTTCAAATGATAGTCTCCCCAACACTCAACTCTCTCTCTCTCTCATATTTGGATTTGGTGGAAATATGATTTTAGTGGAAAGCAACTTGGAGAAGGCTAGAGATCAAGATTTATGTGGTTGGAATGGAATATCTTGTCCGCAACACATGAGTAGGTGGTTCTCTCTCAGAAAATGTATGATGGAAGTGTAGGCATGTTATGATGGCTCTCTCCACGAATGAAGAGGGGGTGTAGGGGTATATATAGCCTCCACACAAAATCTAACCGTTACACACAAATCACCGAACTCGGTGGGACCAAATACTGAAACTCGGTCAGACCGATTTAGTTCAAAATGTGAACGTTAGGCTTTTCGGTGGGACCGACATGACAACTTGGTGGGACCGATTTCATTAGGGTTAGGCCATAACTTAATCTCGGTGAGACCAATTACACAAAATCGGTGGGACCAATTTTGGTAATAAGCTAACCAGAGAGTTGGTCAGGCAAACTCGGTGGGACCGATTCGCTCATCTCGGTGAGGCCAAAACGTTACGATAGGGAACAAAGAGTTTGCATTGCGAACTCGGTGGGACCGATCGCTCATCTCGGTTGGACTGAAACGTTACGAAGGGAAACAGAGAGTTTGCAATCCCATCTCGGTGAGACCGAGATCCCTATCGGTAAGACCGAAGTGACTAGGGTTTTGTGGAAGTGGCTATGTCAACTAAACTCGATAGCGCCAGATAGAAAGTTTCGGTGGGGCCGAGTTTGACTTTTGGTTTGGGACATATGTGGATATGAGAAAGTAGTTGAGGGTTTTTTGGAGCATATCACTAACAATTTTGAGCAAGTAACCCATTAAGTAACACCTCATGCCCTTTTAATAGTATTGGCTTTTCCTATGGACTCAATGTGAACTTGGATCACTAAAAGTAAAATGTAGAGTCTTGAGCTTTAGAGCTTGAGCCAATCTTTTGTCCTTAGCATCTTGAGGGGTCCACATTTCTCATCCATGCCATGCCAATCATTGAGCTTTCCTGAAATATTTATCTTGAGATATCATTAGCTCAATGAGCTATATGTTGTTAGGAATTACCAAAACCACCCAGGGATAGTTGCACTTTCAACAATGGCGAGTATTACGAAGGGAACGACCCGGAGCCGGCGAAGACACAATAGTGGATGCCCACGCGGAGGGGAGTACGAGGTTTCACTAGTTCAGCTGTGGTGTGAGGCTGCCATCACCGGAGAAGAACATGAGGTGTTGATGAGTAGAGGAATAGCCTGGACGGCGTTTGGGAGTAGAATGGGCCGGTGAAGCCTGCGCGGTAGCACAGCCGGCCATGGGAGGCGGTAGCAGGCGGTACCACCGGCGGTGGTTTGGGCGGCAGAAGCAAGAATATCCGAGATTGAAGAAGCACTCTAGTCGTTGGATGGACATCCAACGGCCACTGCTGCTAGAATCGTGTCTTGACTATAAGTTTATAAAGCCTTCCAACGGCAACTCTCTTGTATTGTTCACGAGCATGATTGAGTCATGCACTATCTCTGGTTTTATTATGCGTAGTAGGTAATCCATGTGCAGTAGCACAAACATAAGTAGCGCGCCCTCTTGTCTCCATACCTAATATAAATCAAACTAAATCTCTGATGCAACAACAATGATAAATAGTGACTCCTATAACAGTAGGGATCAAAACTCCTCAAAAAATGCATGAAAACATGTTCAACAATTAACTTGTTCCTAAAACTAGTTTGAATCCTAAAACATCATTGTTGAGCAAATGAGCACAAGATCGGGGAAAATAAATGGTGGGGCGGAGGAGATTTGTACCTTGGAACCTTGGTGTGCGAGGAATCAAGCTGAAATCAACCATGGTTCTTTGTAGTTTGTAGGAGAAGAGAGAGTGTTTGAAATTTTGGATTTAGGATTACCTCAATAGCAATATGTTTAAGGCTTCTGCCTGATGGTACTCATACTATTGCTCAACTAAATTTTGGACCCATCGATCCTCTTGTCTTGATTTCGTACGAGTGTTGGTACGAGCACACCCGCTCATACCATGATGCTTACTTCAGCTCATATTAGGATGTTTGGTAGTCCCCCCCCCCCTCCAAGTGTGGGAGTTTGTAGCAAGTAGCGAGTTCCCCCAATGAGAACCAAGGTAACAATCGTGAAGGTATTATTTTCTACACCAATGATAAGTTGTGCAATACTGATAAAATTTCACTTGTGCCCCAACAACTCTAGCAAGGTGGGCAACCTTACTAGCTTTGCTACTTGTATTGTATGCTTGGAATAAATAAAAACTAGAAAAAAAAGTGTGAGTAAAAGTTGTTGGGAGGAGTTTCTTATGCTAAAGCCTAGACCGGGGTTCATAATTTCACCAATAGTAACTCTCCAAAAGTGTGACAAAGATAACGTAGACATTTTTGAAATATTTTGTGCATATGATATATTCCCTCCAGTCATTTTTAGTTCGCATATAAGATTTGTCTGAAGTCAAGCCTCGTAAAGTTTGACCAACTCTATAGAAAAAAATACCAACACTCACAATGTGAAATCAATATCAGTAGATGCATCACGACTTAAATTTTCATATTGTATAACTTTAGCATGGTGATGTTGATATTTTTTCATATAAATATGGTCAAACTTTATGAAATTTGACTATAGACAATTCTTATATGCAAGGTAAAACGGACCAGAGGGAGTATTATGTAAGATGTGTTGATAGTATATAGGTAGCTCATGCATAAATCTATAGACCGATATACCATATCCATCTTTGGCTAACACTCCACCATTCAACCAAGATACCATCTGCATATCCATGTATTAAGTACAAAAATAGAGTATTACATTGGATAAGATGACAAAAATGTTGATAAACATGATTTCATTATAGACCTCATGCAACCTTTTATAGTAACACAATACAAGCTTTTTTTCCACCTACTATCACCACTATTCTTTTTTGGCTAGGTTATACCAACACCGATTCCTCTACTGATTTTCCATATAGAGTAGCCAAAAATAAAAAAAAAAATCAGATATAAAATTCATCCATAAACCAAATATGAACATAAACACAATTTAAACATAAAATAATAATTTGTCACATTATCAACATCACCGTAAAGAATACATCAGACGGACCACAATCATGATAGACAACTCATGTGGCTGTTATATCGAACAACAAGGGGAGATATTACATCTTAGCTACTATTATGAACCCTTAATCCAGAGAATGTGGTACTTATAACTCATCTTGGAGCTGCAAGAATCAATGTCGATGAAGATGGCATTGAATTCCCCCACGAGCAGCGTATCGGAACAGGGCCACCGAAGAGATCACCTCGGATCATGAAGTGGCGGTGGACGAAAATAGTTGATAAATATGATGGTGATTTTTGGGGTATGTATAATTCGGGAGTTCTCGAGAGGCAGCAAAGGGAGGCCAAGTGAACCGAAGTGCCCTTCCTAGGTTTCTGGGCCCTTGGTTCACTCGGGGCTCCCTGATCTACTCCCTTGTGTCTCTTTTGCTCCCGTCTTGCATATCGATGGGTAAACTGGACTTAATGCTCCCCTCTTGCATATCGATAAGTGGTTTAACAATCATTAAGAAAGGGACTTCCCATCATTATTGGGACATTAGCATCTTGAGGCATATCTACAATAACAAGTCAAGAAGCGCATGGCAGTCCTTGACTTGCACAATAACATTCTCTTGCGACTACTTTGAAAGTAGAACCCATGATATTGTACTCCATCTTGCTAATAGCATTAGGTCCAATATTACATAAAGAGACTTAGGATAGTGGAAAGACTAGCCCCTAAATCACGAAGTGTATTCATATGATTCAGACATATGTTGACCTTGATAATTTTCTTCATATGTTGGATTGCTTAATTGGGGCTTCTCTACCATCCTAGTATATTCCTCATCATGTTATCGTACTTGCATTGCAACTAAATTTATGAAATCTCTATATTCAAATTTTTCTTGGCCTTCCATCTTTGCCATCTTCAAGTTCATCATTTTGACAAAATCCTCCATGGAGTAGCCTAATGTTGGTTTATCTTTGAATTCTAGTTCTTCTCCAGACATGTCTTTGTTGGTATTTATCATCTTTAGTGACTCCACTCAACTCAGGCTTCCATGCAAACTTGGCTATAATGAGAGTGTGACTCCCATCCATCTTAGCAATTTGCATTTCAATGTTGCGAGTTGTTTCTTGAAAGTTTTGCACATCATACGTTAGATTACCCATTTCCTCGGTCATTTGACGTAGGCATGAGTCGTGAGCATTAATAAGTTCAATAAAAGGACAGTTTTTCTAGCTCTTAGTGATGGTGAATTGCTTTAATGCCTCTTCAAGGCTTTGGCAGTTGTGATTTACATTGCAACCATTGGGAGCACCTTCATGGTTAGCATATGGCTTCTAATAATTACTAGATGACCCATTGCACCCTTGCCGAAAAGACCAACTGCAGTCACAAAGAGAAGCAACGGTAAGAGTAGATATATATGCTCTAACCACATCGTTATTCTATGTGACAGTATGCCGAATGAACATTGTATTGTGGCATACCATCGGAGGGTGTTTGGTTCCTGATGCGGCTTGAACTACGTCGGTATTTCCCCAAAGAGGAAGGGATGATGCAGCACAGCTATGGTAGGTATTTCCTCAGTTATGAAACCAAGGTATCAATCCAGTAGGAGAACCAAGCAACACTATGTAAACGGTACATGCACACAAAGAACAAATACTTGCAACCAGACGCTTATGAGGGGTTGTCAATCTGAAAATAAAAGCAAATAAAAATAGATCTCAAAGGCAAATAACAGATCGGAAAGCAAATATGATAAAGGATAGACTCGGGGGCCGTAGATTTCACTAGCGACTTCTCTCAAGAAAATAGCACACGGTGGGTAAACAAATTACTGTTGGGCAATTGATAGAACTTCAAATAATTATGATAATATCCAGGCAATGATCAATATATACGCATCACGTCCAATATTAGTAGACCGACTCCTGCCTGCATCTACTACTATTATTCCACACATCGACCACTATCCAACATGCATCTAGTGTATTAAGTTCATGGAGAAATGGAGTAATGCAATAAGAATGATGACATGATGTAGACAAGATTTATTCATGTAGGAGTAGACCCCGTCTTGTTATCCTTAATAGCAATGATCAATACGTGTCTTGCCGCCCCTTCTGTCACTGGGAAAGAACACAGCACGATCAAACCCATCACAAAGCACCTCTTCCCATGGCAAGAAAAATCGATCTAGTCGGCCTAACTAAACCAAAGATTCAAAGAAGAAATACGAGGCTATAAATAATCATGCATATAAGAGATAAAAACTCAAATAACTTTCATGGATAAAATAGATCTGATCATAAACTCAAAGTTCATTGGATCCCAACAAACACACCGCAAAAAGAGTTACATCAAATAGATCTCCAAGAGACCATTGTATTGAGAATCAAAAGAGATAGAGGAAGCCATCTAGCTACTGCCTATGGACCCGTATGTCTACAGTGAACTACTCACGCATCATCGGAGAGGAACCAATGAGGATGATTAACCCCTCCGTGGTGGTGTCTAGATTGGATCTCATGGTTCTGGAACTTGCGGCGGCTGGAATTATGTTTCGTCGACTCCCCCAGGGTTTATGGAATATTTGGGTATTTATAGGGCAAAGAGGCGGTGTGGGAGGCCACCTAGGTGGGCAAAACCCACCAGGGCGCGCCTGGGCCCCCAGGCGCTCCCAGGTGGGTTGTGCTCCCTGGGGCACCTCTCTACTACTTCTTTGGCCCAAGTTGTGTCTTCTGGTCTAGAAAAATTCTCCAAATAGTTTCGCTGCATTTGGACTCCGTTTGGTATTCTGCGATGTAAAAAACAGCAACTGGCACTGGGCACTATGTTAATAGGTTAGTCCCAAAAAATGATATAAAGTTGCTATAAAATGATTGTAAAACATTCAAGAATGATAATATAACAGCATGGAACAATCAAAAATCATAGGTACATTGGAGACGTATCAGTTCCCTACATGACTATGAATAAGCAACAAACAAGGCAAGCAAACTATATAACATAGATTTAACAGCTTAAAAAGTAAGCAAACCGCTAGAAAGAGGCTCTTAGGAAACTATCTGAAAGCATGATGTTAGCCTATGCAAGTTTAGTTCAGTTGAACTGGTTTTGCTTACCTTGGGAAAATAACATAGTGAAATACATCACAAAAGCGAAGCAGGTCACATGGAACATGTTTCGTCCATTGCGGCCTTCATGCAAAAATCGATAGCATAGTTAAATCCTAACCTCTCTACTTACTTAACATATCCAATACTTAACAACTATGATTTGAGGAAAGCATTGCCAAAGGTCTGCAAGACGAGATGTCGTCAATGAACAGGAAAAGCCCTTTAGTGCCTTCATAGAGCATGATCATAACACTGACTCCAATTTTCAAATGTGGACGGATTGCCATCACAGTCGCCCACCTATATATAAATGAGAATGCTTCCATCTTTACGAGAAATGTAGTACTTTGTTGTCACTTTATTTTTCTCACCAATAGCTAGTGTGGTTGGAATAGAACGGGGCATCAATTCATGAACAAGTGTATGCGGTAATTGTTGTTGCGAGATGAACAAAACAATTGTAACACTATACAAAGCAAGAATTTAAGAAGACCACATATAACACAAAAAACTTGTACCAACATTTTGTACTCGAGTAACTGATCATGTCCATGGTATACACTAATAGCACACACATTCTAGTTATGTGTCCAGCATTGAAATGCATAGTAAGAAAGCGAAGACTACGTTATGATAATAGTTTAGAATCATATTTCTATGATAAATGTAAGGTGAACAGATACTTTTTATAATAAAATGTTTAAGAAACAGTGTTGGATAGTCTCTGTCTGGCTAAATGTCCACGGACAATGTTCGATCATGTTTGCTTATATTGATAATGGAGATCTCGCCTCTCCCATTTCTATTAATAGAAACCACCATGTCTTACAAAGCAAAAAAATATAACACACACACGCAACCAGGATGCATGATCCACCTGAGGCATGGACTGGAGCATCCCCCCCCCCCTAGCATGACCACCTAAGGGCTAGACTTAGGTTTTAGTTTAAACCAACAGAAGTTCAATACAGCTACCCCTTATAGGTACACACAGACATATCATAATATGAGGAGTACCACTTTTATCTTACAGCTTTCCTAGCAAAAGAAAAGCAAGAGAGAGGAAAGGAAACATGCTAGGAGAGCATCCACGACGAGCGAGACCGCCATCTTCCTGGGAGCAGATCACCACACGTCACTCCGCTGCAATTCTTCTCCCACGTAGACGCCATCCATGAGCCGCCATGAAAACCTCTCGAGCGACTCGCCCTACTTGCATTATCCCTGCTTCCATGACCCTACTTCTTTCGGGGTTTTCTGCAAAATGTTCCAATCATGAAGCCATTTCTAGAAAAGATTAACAGGAGGGCAAGGGTCACCCACCCTATCATTATAAAAAAATTACACTATTACTTAGGGTCCAGAAAATGGAACAGTTCCCCACCACTACTAGGCCCTTCTCATTTTTGTTAAAAAAATCACCCAAACACCGAACAGTGCACCCAGATCATCTGGGACATCTGGCAAGCTAAGATCACATTTGAGCACACTCTGAAGCAACCTAGCTACAAAGCAAGTGAAAAAGAGATGGTTAATGCTTTCCTCCTTGCCACAAAAAGGACAGGTTCTATCACCTCTCCACCCTCTCCTAACCAGGTTATATTTAGCGAGAATGTTGTTTCTAAGTGCCAACCACATGAAAACTTTAACCCTGAGAGGCATCTTCGCTTTCCACGTGAAAGAATGAGCATATGTAAACCGAGTCTCAGTCAAATGTTTGTACATCAATTTGACCGAGTACCTCCCATCTTTGGTATGGGTCCCTTAACCTCATCTTTCCTATCACACAATACAACCAAACCACGGGCTTCTTTAACATGATTCCAGAGATCTAGTGAGTCCCCTATCAGGGTTCTCCTAAATCCCACATTATCAAGCCCATTGTCAAAAATCTCCTTAACAGACTTATTTTTCTCAAAACATGCACTATATAACCTAGGAAAACTATGTTTCAAAGCTTTAGGTCCAATCCACCAATCCTCCCGAAATCTAACATTTTTGCCCATCCCCCATAATAAATCTACATAAAGAGAAAAACGATTTGTTATGTTTGAGGATCTCAGTCTAGAATTAGGAGCCCCCCTGCTTAGTCGTAATAGTATGCATGCATTTGTTTGCCTGGTACTCCCTCTGTAAACTTTTATAAGAGCGTTTACAATTTTAGGGCACACCCGACAAATGGCGAATTAGACCATTTTACCCTCGATTTGAATTCGCGTCGTCTTCCTCCTCCAGGAGCTCGCGCCGTCCCCATCCCCCAGGAGCTCGCGCCATCCCCTTCCCCCAGGAGCTCGCGCCGTCCCCATCCCCCAGGAGCTCGCGCCGTCCCCATCCCCAAGGAGCTCGCGTTGTCCCCATCCTCCAGGAGCTCGCGTCATCCCCATCATCCAGGAGCTCGTGTCGTCATCTTCCTCCAGGAGCTCGTGTCGTCGTCTTCCTCCAGAAGCTTGCGCCGTCCCCCTCCTCCAGTAGCTTGCGTCGTCCCCCTCCTCCACGAGCACGCAACGTCCCCATCATCCAGGCGCTTGGCCCCATTTCCAGGCGCTCGGCCCCGCGCCCAGTTTGGTCGCCTCCGCCTCAGCTTGGTCGCCGCCCCCTCAGCTTGGTCCTCGCCGCGCCCAGCCCACCTGGTGATGGAGAACGTAGTAATTTCAAAAAAATTCCTACGCACACGCAAGATCATGGTGATGTATAGCAACGAGAGGGGAGAGTGTTGTCCACGTACCCTCGTAGACCGAAAGCGGAAGCGTTATGAAAACGCGGTTGATGTAGTCGTACGTCTTCACGATCCGACCGATCCAAGTACCGAACGTACCGGCACCTTCGTGTTCTGCACCGTTCAGCTCGATGGCGATCCCGGACTCCGATCCAGCGGGGTGTCGGGATGAGTTCCGTCGACCGACGGCGTGGTAGCGATGATAATGCTCTACCGGCGCAGGCTTCGCCTAAACTCCATGACGATATGACCGAGGTGGAATATGGTGGAGGGGGGCACCGCACACGGCTAAGGAACGATCCGTAGATAAACTTGTGTGTCATGGGGTGCCCCCTGCACTGTATATAAAGGAGCAAGGGGGGAGGAGGCCGGCCCTAGGAGGGGGCGCGCCAAGTGTGGAGTCCTACTAGGACTCCCTAGTCCTAATAGGATTCCACCTCCTTGTTGGAATAGGAGAAGGGGAAGAGGGGAGAGGAAGAAGGAAGGGGCTCGCCCCTTGTCCAGTCGGACCGAGAGGGGCGCAGGCCTCCTTCCTTTGGCATCTCTCCTCTATTCCGTATGGCCCAATAAGGCCCATATACTCCCGGCGAATTCCGTAACTCTCGGTACTCGAAAAATACCGAATCACTCGGAACCTTTACGAACTCGAATATAGTCGTCCAATATATCGATCTTTACGTCTCGACCATTTCGAGACTCCTCGTCATGTCCCGATCTTATCCGGGACTCGAACTCCTTCGGTACATCAAAACTCATAAACTCATAATATAAGCATCATCGTAGCGTTAAGCGTGCGGACCCTACGGGTTCGAGAACTATGTAGACATGACCTAGAACTGTTTCCGGTCAATAACCAATAGTGGAACATGGATGTTCATATTGGCTCCTACATATTCTACGAAGATCTTTATCGGTCAAACCGCATAACAACATACGTTGTTCCCTTTGTCATCGGTATGTTACTTGCCTGAGATTCGATCGTCGGTATCCAATACCTAGTTTAATCTCGTTACCGGCAAGTCTATTTACTCGTTCCGTAATACATCATTCCGTAACTAACTCATTGGTTACATTGCTTGCAAGGCTTAAGTGATGTGTATTACCGAGAGGGCCCAGAGATACCTCTCCGACAATCGGAGTGACAAAACCTAATCTCGAATTACGCCAACCCAACATGTACCTTTGGAGACACTTGTAGAGCACCTTTATAATCACCCAGTTACGTTGTGACGTTTGGTAGCACACAAAGTGTTCCTCCGATAAACAGGAGTTGCATAATCTCATAGTCATAGGAACATGTATAAGTCATGAAGAAAGCAATAGCAACATACTAAACGATCGGGTGCTAAGCTAACGGAATGGGTCATGTCAATCAGATCATTCAACTAATGATGTGATCCCGTTAATCAAATAACAACTCTTTTGTCTATGGTTAGGAAACATAACCATCTTTGATTAACAAGCTAGTCAAGTAGAGGCATACTAGTGACACTCTGTTTGTCTATATATTCACACATGTATTATGTTTCCGGTTAATACAATTCTAGCATGAATAATAAACATTTATCATGATATAAGGAAATAAATAATAACTTTATTATTTCCTCTAGGGCATATTTCCTTCAGTCTCCCACTTGCACTAGAGTCAATAATCTAGATCACATCACCATGTGATTAACATCGATAGTTCACATCATCATGTGATTAACACCCATAGTTCACATCGCCATGTGACCAACACCCAAAGGGTTTACTAGATTCAGTAATCTAGTTCACATCGCTATGTGATTAACACCCAAAGAGTACTAAGGAGTGATCATGTTTTGCTTGTGAGAGAATCTTAGTCAACGGGTCTTTCACATTCAGATCCGTTATGTATTTTGCAATTTTCTATGTCTACAATGCTCTGCACGGAGCTACTCTAGCTAATTGCTCCCACTTTCAATATGTATTTAGATCGAGACTTCGAGTCATCCAGATCAGTGTCAAAACTTGCATCGACGTAACCCTTTTAGGACGAACCTTTTTTCACTTCCATAATCGAGAAACATATCCTTATTCCACTAAGGATAATTTTGACCGCTGTCCAGTGATCTACTCCTAGATCACTATTGTACTCCCTTGCCAAACTCAGTGTAGGGTATACAATAGATCTGGTACACAGCATGGCATACTTTATAGAACCTATGGCCAAGGCATAGGGAATGACTTTCATTCTCTTTCTATCTTCTGCCATGGTCGGGTTTTGAGTCCTACTCAATTTCACACCTTGTAACACAGGCAAGAACTCTTTCTTTCACTGTTCCATTTTGAACTACTTCAAAATCTTGTCAAGGTATGTACTCATTGAAAAAACTTATCAAGCGTCTTGATCTATCTCTATAAATCTTGATGCTCAATATGTAAGCAGCTTCACCGAGGTCTTTCTTTGAAAAACTCCTTTCAAACACTCCTTTATGCTTTGCAAAATAATTCTACATTATTTTCGATCTACAATATGTCATTCACATATACTTATCAGAAATGTTGTAGTGCTCCCACTCACTTTCTAGTAAATACAGGCTTCACCGCAAGTCTCGTATAAAACTATATGCTTTGATCAACTTATCAAAGCGTATATTCAACTCGAGATGCTTGCACCAGTCCATAGATGGATCATTTGGAGCTTGCGTATTTTATCGACACCTTTAGGATTGACAAAACCTTCTGGTTGCATCATATACAACTCTTCTTTAAATCCATTAAGGAATGTAGTTTTGTTTATCCATTGGCCAGATTTCATAAAAATCGGCAATTGCTAACATGATTTGGACAGACTTAAGCATCGCTTCTGGTGAGAAAATTTCATCGTAGTCAACACCTTGAACTTTGTCAAGAACCTTTTTCGACAAGTCTAGCTTTGTAGATAGTAACACTACTATCAACGTCTGTCTTCCTCTTGAAGATCCATTTATTTTCTATGGTTTGCCGATCATCGGCAAATCCATCAAAGTCCATACTTTGTTCTCATACATGGATCATATCTCAGATTTCATGGCCTCAAACCATTTTTGGAATCTGGGCTCATCATCGCTTCCTCATAGTTCGTAGGTTCGTCATGGTCAAGTAACATGACCTCCGTAATGGGATTACCGTACCACTGCAGTGCGGATCAGAAGCGACCGACCTCGGGCGGTCAAGCCTTCGAAGTTCTTGTGCCATCCACGGATCGGTATCTTTGGCACACACAGTACATCAATGTATATATCAAAGTGCAATCACATGCATAAATAACGTAGAATTGATATATACCTCATAATACTCAGCGGAAACAATCAAGCGGGTGTGGAGTCCCATCAGCGCCATCGGCAGGTTGAGTGTAGACCGTAACCGAAGATCGTAACTCTTACTCGTCGAGGAAAGTATCGCAACATGATACGTTGCAGCCGTGTAGGTCATTACATTGAATGTACGGCAAGATCACAATAAAAAAAACAGATGATAAAACTATACTATATGCAATATGGCTTTGTGGCTCGTGTGCGAGTTTTGTTTTGCATAAAAGCTGGTTTTATTTTCCCTACATCAAAGGCATAAATGAAGTCTGCACTATGGAATTTTCTATCATGACATGGTTCCGCCAACCGATGTCTCATAGCCCAAAATCATCATAAGTTGCCCACAATTAAGTTATCAATCCGGTGTTGAGAGTTCGAGATAGATCCAAGTCCGGATGCTCAAATTGTCCATAACCGGGACACGGCTAATCGATTAGGTTTAAACCCTCTGCAGAGGTTTGTACACTTTACCCGCAAGATTCGATCCCTCTTTTACGTTCTCGCACTTGAGTGTTTGAGAACAAGATGACCAAACATGGTCTTCCAAAGAGTTCCTCGACCTTTGTCGGTACCCATCCAATCCTACCGTAGTTCTACATCTGCTAGCACCGTCCCAGCCAGAGTCACAACTAAGGTCAACCAAGCGAGCCCATAATGACTTGCGGTTGCAGGGTAAGCTTCCGGCGTGAAGTATTCTTCCGTCTCTTTGAGTCTGGGTGAAGCTTTCCGCAAGATGTCATGGCGCTTCTCCATGCATCCGGCCAACCACTGGTTTCTCCAGGTGCCCGTCAACCGTCCTTCACCCGATGGCGTGTATTGAATTCTTGTCTCGAGTCTTGAAGTCTTGAGGCCTTGAAGATGCAGTCCTTGCAGCTTTCATCATGGTGTTGTCGTCAATGACGTAGATCCTCCATTCTCACACCACTCCCGAGCACTCATACCAAACCCCGTCTACTATAGCGTAGCATTAAATAAAATATCGTCCCGGGCTTGGTAACAGGGGGTGGGTTCCTACCTCATGCATACTACTCAACTACAAGGATTCAACAACACTACTGAGGGGTGGTTGCAATGGTGCCACTAAATGCAATAAAACATAGGTATGAAAACATGGTCAAAGTGAACTTGCCTTGTTGATGATCTTCGAAAACTAGGGTTTCGTAGTAGCAATCTTCGCACTCCGGAAATTCTACCGAGGCAAACAATAACTAGAATAAGCACATAGCATAACATCACTTAACACAATAACATAACAAAGTAACACACCAAAACCAACAAAGCAAAACCCAAAGGGAAAACTTAAAGAAAAACAACTCAAGTTTTTCCTACTTCAAATAACAACAAAAATAGTTTTATATAACAAAATTTCTTAACATCACCTAATCATGGTTTTATGTTAACTAAACAGAAAATATTTCATTAAGCAACTAGGAGCAAAAAGAATTAAATAAAATCTATTTTAAACTCCCGGAATAAGCAAAACAAGCTTTAATTCAAATCTGATCTAACTCAATTTTATAAATCCAAACATAGACAAATTATATATTTTGGAAACTACAAGAAAATTGTGATCTAACATAAAAGAATCAGCATCATTGGACTTCTAGATCAAAAGTTATAGGCTAAACAAGAACGGAACTAAATCTGTTACGGGAATAAATCTGAAAACGAAAACGGAGTTACCTGTACGTGAGGCAGAGATGGCAGGAAGGAGACGGCGATGTGGAGGCTGCTCGGCGAGGGGCGAGGTCGCCCGGCGAGGGTGGGGTGGCGGAGGAGGATCAGCGCTTGAGGAGGTGGCGCTGGGCGATGGGAGGTTCCAGGAGAGCTCTGGTGGCGTTCTAGGCAGGAAAAGGAGGACGGTGGTGAGAAGGCTACGGGCAGGGAGGCGTGGTGATGGGAAAAATGGAGCGAGGAGAGGAGGGGTTTTATAGGCGGTCTCGGGAGGCGCTGGGATGGAAAGACGAGGGAGATCGGGAAGGTGGAGATTTCCTGTCTCCATGGACATGGAAAGCTTCTGTAACGTGAGAGGAAACAGAGGAAGGAGATGATCTCTTGTTGGGCTAGAATAGGAAAGTGCTTAATGGGCCAGGTTTTCCTAATAAAAACGATTCCATTCCTATTTTTAAAATTAGGAAACTAAAACAATAAAAAGGAAATCAAATCAATTCGGAATAAAGAGTTTTTATATACTAAAATTATCAGAAAAATAAAATGTAGATGATGAGCATTATTCCACGGCCAAAATAAAAACAAAAAAATGTTTTTCAGAAAATCCCTAAAGGCTTTATTTCTTTTTGCAAATAATTTTTTAAATAAAAACTTTGGTTTTTCTTGGCTCAAATATTTTCAAAATGCCCTGATTTTGGAGGGTCATTTTCCTCCGCTCTTTCTTGCTTGCAAGAATTTATTTTCGGGTATTTCTCGGGAAGAAAAATAGAGAAGCAAGTGCAAATATTTGAAAGAATTAAATTGCAAAACTCCGTTCAAATTCTTTATAGTTGAAGAAGTCATGTCATCTTCTCTCATTGATTTTAATAGGATGAATTTGAATTTACCGGAGAAGGGGAAAGTCATTTTATTCCCTCTCATTCAAAAGTTTTTGAAAAGGTTCAAATTTCACTCAAGTTTAATTCACTCAAGCAAACAAACAAATAATTCAATTAATTATATTAACATTCCAAAATTTGGGATGTTACAAACCTACCACACTTAAAATGAATCTCGTCCTCGAGATTGAAGAGGCAACAAGAAAAGGTTAGGGTTTGGGGTCTTCCCCAGCAAATCCGTCGATCGGAATGGTCTAGTGTGCTACCACACTTAAAAGCAGGGTTATGGTTCCAAAGGAACTCAGGTACTCCATCCCTAGGGTGAACACTATCGGTCTTCTCACAACTTCGAAGTAACTCCTACACTGGGGCTCTTCCAAAGAGGGTCAAAACCTTTTCCTCAAATCGTGTCCTTTCATCACGGTGAGGTTCTTCCGAGACTGTGTCTCCTTAGTGATGTGTCTGCCGCCAATAAACAACTATCGAGATCTCATGGTGGTCGACCATTACAGGTTTCTCCTGCAGGAATAATGGGTTGGGTTGGGTCTCACCGTATGACCTACGTTTGCAGCGGTTGCGGTACATGGATCAATCGTCCTACCATTCTAAGGTTTTGGCTTGTCGATCGACGCTCTTCTAAAGTTTTCAAGTCTCTCGATTTTCCATCAACATATGATAGTTCATGATAGAAGTCTCGGTATGGGGCCAATCCATCCCGTGCTTGAATCATTACCACATACGTAAACAGTGAATCACGTATTCTAACACTTGGGCATACTCACAAGCATTGCAGAATTTCTCTTGTTCTCGAACCGGGTTCGAGTAAATCCTTTGGTTCAGCAAGCCAAACAAAACATCTATCGTTACTTCACCACTCTCGGTTTTTGCGTAACCTCCTATGAAACATATGCTGATTGGATCTTGATTCTTCCAAATTTATTCCTTTATCAAGGTTACATCTATTCCTTTTCAAAATCCTGGGCACGTGGGTTATGGCCCACTTCAACACTAATGCAGCTTTAACTCATCCTTGGAGTAACTCTCTTGTTCCATATTACACCTCCTTTAAATCCGGTAGTAGTACTGTTTCTTCATACCATCATATCAAAAGCAAAACTCCAACTTTTTTTTCCTTGAACTACAGTCCGTGGAATATATATTTTCTTATCCATTAGTCTAGTCTTCTTCACGAGGTACTACCACCCTAAAATGAAATTCACAAATCCATCGATAGACCATATTTCTCATATCCTCGAAAATGGTCAAAATCCGTGTTCATAGAGTAACAACTCATACCATTAAACATATGAAAACATGTCACCTTAACTTTATTGATTTCATGAATTCATTACAATATCCGAGACTTTCATTACATAAATTCAACTCCATATCCTTATGGAAACAATTGCTTCCTACTACACTTATTACCAATATCAAAATTCCAACTACTCAGCTCCATCTTTCATCTTGTCGGAACATTTAGTAGCATAATGTCTTGCCCCCTTGCAGCGAAAACAAATGACTTCCGACATGTCTCGGGCTTCTTTGTGACTATCGGACTCCTTGGATTCTTGGCTTCTTTTACGGACATTTACTAGCGTAATGACCTAAATCCTTGCATCTGTAACAAGTGATATGACTTAGGTCCTTCTCTGCAAAAATTGCGTTGTTCTCGGGTTGCCTTCCTTTTCTCTCCTGAATTTCTCTATAATGATCAGGGTTTCTATCTCCGGGGTCAAACTTCACTTCTGCTGTCGGAAATATCCTGGATACTCCTTTCTTTCCTTGGTGCAATCTTGTGAAAATGTCCTTCTTCTCCACATGAATAGCGAGCGTTGGAGTAAAATCTGTTGAGACCTTCTCCATCCAGGTCTTCAACACTTTCATTCATTCTGGTTCTTCTAGATCTTCCTTGAGGGCTTCTTTCATTCCATCTTCACGCTTGAATAGTTTGTTGCACCATGGGGTAAATGTGACCTTGAGTCGGGTAGTGGGTGGTTCCTTCACACAAGAAATAAGTCACCGACTAGTTGGGCATTCCTTAGCTGGGTGTTTCTCCTCACAATGAGGGCATCCATCCTTGTGTTCCTCCAGGTGTGTCCTATTTCTCCATAAATCTTGCAGCACAAGGTTTCTTCTTGGGTTATCATAGTGCTTCCGGATGAGTCGTGATCTCATCGGGGTCTTCTTAATTCCTCCCAAGTTCTTGCTCCATTAAATCCTGTATGGCTTGATGCATTTTCCACCAGGTTGCAGCACTTTCTGTAAAATCTTGAAGAGCATATTGAACCTCATACTTCCTTGAAACCAAATTGCTCCAAGTGATTTTCCATCTTCGCATCCATAGCTCGCCTCCGGTGAGTCTTGATCGAGAGAATATCAGTCCAACTTCATTCATCATCTATGGGGTTCAAAAGTTTTGGGATGAGATATGAGAGAGGTGGGGAGGATATACACACAATACAACCAATAGTTTTTTGAAGAAAGCGGGTTTTATTTTGGGGCTGTCGGAAAACATCAAACAAATGACAGCTCACAAATTATCGCATCTAACGAGGTGTATAACAGGGTTTGGTCTTCTAAAGGTCAAATAATTCTTCAGCTCCTTCAAATTCTTCTAGTCTTCGGAGTCTTCAATTGTTGCAGCTTCAACTCTTCTAATGTATGGTGAAACCCTTTGTTACTTTGAAGAGGTCATCAGCTGTCCGATATCTTTCTTGGTGCGGCTTCAGTTGATCCTTCATGTGGTCAAAAGGGAAAAGGGTATATTCTAACAATTTGAGGGGAGAGGGTCTATTTGATAAAATCAGAAAGGATGACAAGTAAGAGTCTTTTTGAAAATAAAGTTTTTTGAGACATCCTGTCCTAGGGGCTTTCCGATTTCTAGGGTCACGTCCTACAGTCAACATGTCCTCTGATACCATTTACATAGCGACCCGACCTCGACGGTCAAGCCTCGAGTTCTTGTGCCATCCACGGATCAAGTATCTTTGGCACACACAGTACATCAATGTATATATCAAAGTGCAATCACATGCATAAATAACGTAGAATTGATATATACCTCATAATACTCAGCGGAAACAATCAAGCGGGTGTGGAGTCCCATCAACGCCATCGGCAGGTTGAGTGTAGACCGTAACCCGATATCGTAACTCTTACTCGTCGAGGAAAGTATCGCAACATGATACGTTGCAGCCGTGTAGGTCGATACATTGAATGTACCGGCAAGATCACAATAAAAAGAACAGATGATAAAACTATACTATATGCAATATGGCTTTGTGGCTCGTATCGAGTTTTGTTTTGCATAAAAGCTGGTTTTATTTTCCCTACATCAAAGGCATAAATGAAGTCTGCACTATGGAATTTTCTATCATGACATGGTTCCGCCAACCGATGTCTCATAGCCCAAAATCATCATAAGTTGCCCACAATTAAGTTATCAATCCGGTGTTGAGAGTTCCGAGATAGATCCAAGTCCAGATGCTCAAATTGTCCATAACCGGGGACACGGCTAATCGATTAGGTTTAAACCCTCTGCAGAGGTTTGTACACTTTACCCGCAAGATTCGATCCCTCTTTTACGTTCTCGCACTTGAGTGTTTGAGAACAAGATGACCAAACATGGTCTTCCAAAGAGTTCCTCGACCCTTGTCCGGTACCCATCCAATCCTACCGTAGTTCTACATCTGCTAGCACCGCCCCAGCCAGAGTCACAACTAAGGTCAACCAAGCGAGCCCATAATGACTTGCGGTTGCACGGGTAAGCTTCCGGCGTGAAGTATTCTTCCGTCTCTTTGAGTCAGGTGAAGCTTTCCGCAAGATGTCATGGCGCTTCTCCATGCATCCCGCCAACCACTGGTTTCTCCAGGTGCCCGTCAACAAATCCTTCACCCGATGGCGTGTATTGAATTCTTGTCTCGAGTCTTGAAGTCTTGAGGCCTTGAAGATGCAGTCCTTGCAGCTTTCATCATGGTGTTGTCGTCAATGGCGTAGATCCTCCATTCTCACACCACTCCCGAGCACTCATACCAAACCCGTCTACTATAGCGTAGCATTAAATAAAATATCGCCCGGGCTTGGTAACAGGGGTGGGTTCCTACCTCATGCATACTACTCAACTACAAGGATTCAACAACACTCTTGAGGGTGGTTGCAATGGTGCCACTAAATGCAATAAAACATAGGTATGAAAACATGGTCAAAGTGAACTTGCCTTGTTGATGATCTTCGAAAACTAGGGTTTCGTAGTAGCAATCTTCGCACTCCGGAAATTCTACCGAGGCAAACAATAACTAGAATAAGCACATAGCATAACATCACTTAACACAATAACATAACAAAGTAACACACCAAAACCAACAAAGCAAAACCCAAAGGGAAAACTTAAAGAAAAACAACTCAAGTTTTCCTACTTCAAATAACAACAAAAATAGTTTTATATAACAAAATTTCTTAACATCACCTAATCATGGTTTTATGTTAACTAAACAGAAAATATTTCATTAAGCAACTAGGAGCAAAAAGAATTAAATAAAATCTATTTTAAACTCCCGAATAAGCAAAACAAGCTTTAATTCAAATCTGATCTAACTCAATTTTATAAATCCAAACATAGACAAATTATATATTTTGGAAACTACAAGAAAATTGTGATCTAACATAAAAGAATCAGCATCATTGGACTTCTAGATCAAAAGTTATAGGCTAAACAAGAACGGAACTAAATCTGTTACAGGAATAAATCTGAAACGAAAACGGAGTTACCTGTACGTGAGGCAGAGATGGCAGGAAGGAGGCAGCGATGTGGAGGCTGCTCGGCGAGGGGCGAGGTCGCCGGCGAGGTGGGGTGGCGGAGGAGGATCAGCGCTTGGGGAGGTGGCGCTGGGCGATGGGAGGTTCAGGAGAGCTCTGGTGGCGTTCTAGGCAGGAAAAGGAGGACGGTGGTGAGAAGGCTACGGGCAGGGAGGCGTGGTGATGGGAAAAATGGAGCGAGGAGAGGAGGGGTTTTATAGGCGGTCTCGGGAGGCGCTGGGATGGAAAGACGAGGGAGATCGGGAAGGTGGAGATTTCCTGTCTCCATGGACATGGAAAGCTTCAGTAACGTGAGAGGAAACAGAGGAAGGAGATGATCTCTTGTTGGGCTAGAATAGGAAAGTGCTTAATGGGCCAGGTTTTCCTAATAAAACGATTCCATTCCTATTTTTAAAATTAGGAAACTAAAACAATAAAAAGGAAATCAAATCAATTCGAATAAAGAGTTTTATATACTAAAATTATCAGAAAAATAAAATGTAGATGATGAGCATTATTCCACGGCCAAAATAAAAACAAAAAAAATGTTTTCAGAAAATCCCTAAAGGCTTTATTTCTTTTTGCAAATAATTTTAAATAAAAACTTTGGTTTTTCTTGGCTCAAATATTTTCAAAATGCCCCTGATTTTGGAGGGTCATTTTCCTCCGCTCTTTCTTGCTTGCAAGAATTTATTTTTCGGGTATTTCTGGGGAAGAAAAATAGAGAAGCAAGTGCAAATATTTGAAAGAATTAAATTGCAAAACTCCGTTCAAATTCTTTATAGTTGAAGAAGTCATGTCATCTTCTCTCATTGATTTTAATAGGATGAATTTGAATTTACGGAGAAGGGAAAGTCATTTTATTCCCTCTCATTCAAAAGTTTTTGAAAAGGTTCAAATTTCACTCAAGTTTAATTCACTCAAGCAAACAAACAAACAATTCAATTAATTATATTAACATTCCAAAATTTGGGATGTTACAGGATCTCACTCTGGTTAACCTACGAGGTTCGGTAGTAACTTGATCTGAAGTTACATGATCATCATCATTAGCTTCCTCACTAATTGGTGTAGTAGTCACAGGAACAGATTTCTGTGATGAACTACTTTCAATAAGGGAGAAGGTACAATTACCTTATCAAGTTCTACTTTCCTCCCACTCACTTCTTTCAAGAGAAGCTCCTTCTGGAAAGGATCCATTCTCAACAACGAATGTCTTGTCTTGGATCTGTGATAGAAGGTGTACCCAACAGTCTCCTTTGGGTATCCTATGAGGACGCATTTCTTGATTTGGGTTTGAGCTTATCGGATGAAACTTTTTCACATAAGCATCACAACCCCAAACTTTAAGAAACGACAACTTTGGTTTCTTGCTAAACCACAGTTCATATAGTGTTGTCTCAACGGATTTAGATGGTGCCCTATTTAACGTGAATGCAGCTGTCTCTAATGCATGATCCCAAAACGATATTGGTAAATCGGTAAGAAACATCATAGATTGTACTATATCCTATAAAGTACGGTTATGACGTTTGGACACACCATTATGATGTGGTGTTCCAGGTGGCATGAATTTGTGAAACTATTCCACATTGTTTTAATTGAAGACCAAACTCGTAACTCAAATATTTGTCTCCGCGATCAGATCGTAGAAACCTTATTTTCTTGTCAAGATGATTTTCCACTTCACTCTGAAATTCTTTGAACTTTTCAAATGTTTCATACTTATGTTTCATCAAGTAGATATACCCATATCTGCTCAAATCATCTGTGAAGGTCAGAAAATAACGATACCCGCCGCGAGCCTTAACACTCATCGGATCGCATACATCAGTATGCATTATTTCCAATAAGTCAGTTGCTCGCTCCACTATTCCAGAGAACGGAGTCTTAGTCATCTTGCCCATGAGGCATGGTTCGCAAGCATCAAGTGATTCATAATCAAGTGATTCCAAAATCCCATCAGCATGGAGTTTCTTCATGCGCTTTACACCAATATGACCTAAACGGCAGTGCCACAAATAAGTTGTACTATCATTATTAACTTTGCATCTTTTGGTTTCAATATTATGAATATGTGTATCACTACGATCGAGATCCAATGAACCATTTTCATTGGGTGTGTAACCACATAAAGTTTTATTCATGTAAACAGAACAACAGTTTAATCTCTTACTTAAAAGAATAACCGTATTGCAATAAACACGATCAAATCATATTCATGCTCAACGCAAACACCAAATAACATTTATTTAGGTTCAACACTAATCCCGAAAGTATAGGGAGTGTGCGATGATGATCATATCAATCTTGAAACTACTTTCAACACACATCGTCACTTCACCCTTAACTAGTTTCATTCATTACGCAACTCCGTTTGAGTTACTACTCTTAGCAACTGAACCAGTACCAAGTACCGAGGGGTTGCTATAAACACTAGTAAAGTACACATCAATAACATGTATATCAAATATACCTTTGTTCACTTTGCCATCCTTCTTATCCGCCAAATACTTGGGGTAGTTCTGCTTCCAGTGACCAGTCCCTTTGCAGTAGAAGCACTTAGTCTCAGGCTTAGGTCCAGACTTGGGCTTCTTCACTTGAGTAGCAACTTGCTTGCCGTTCTTCTTGAAGTTCCCTTCTATCCCTTTGCCCTTTTCTTGAAACTAGTGGTCTTGTTAACCATCAACACTTGATGTTCTTTCTTGATTTCTACCTTCATTGATTTCATCATCATGAAAAACTCGGGAATCATTTTCATCATCCCTTGCATACTATAGTTCATCACGAAGTTCTACTAACTTGGTGATGGTGACTAGAGAATACTGTCAATCACTATCTTATCTGGAAGATTAACTCCCACTTGATTCAAGCAATTGTAGTACCCAGACAATCTGAGCACATGCTCACTAGTTGAGCGATTATCCTCCATCTTTTAGCTATAGAACTTGTTGCAGACTTCATATCTCTCAACTCGGGTATTTGCTTGAAATATTAACTTCAATTCCTGGAACATCTCATATGGTCCATGACGTTCAAAACGTCTTTGAAGTCCTGATTCTAAGCCGTTAAGCATGGTGCACTAAACTATCAAGTAGTCATCATATTGAGCTAGCCAAACGTTCATAACGCCGCATCCGCTCCTGCAATAGGTCATCACCTAGCGGTGCATTAAGGACATAATTCTTCTGTGCAGCAATGAGGATAAACCTCAGATCACGGATCCAATCTGCATCATTGCTACTAACATCTTTCAACACAATTTTCTCTAGGAACATATCAAAATAAACATATGAAAGCAACAAACATAGGGAAGCAACAACGCGAGCTATTGATCTACAACATAATTTGCAAAATACTACCAGGACTAAGTTCATGATAAATTTAAGTTCAATTAATCATATTACTAAAGAACTCCCACTTAGACAGACATCTCTCTAGTCATCTAAGTGATCACGTGATCCAAATCAACTAAACCATAACCGATCATCACGTGAGATGGAGTAGTTTTCAATGGTGAACATCACTATGTTGATCATATCTACTCTATGATTCACGCTCGACCTTTCGGTCTCCGTGTTCCGAGGCCATATCTGCATATGCTAGGCTCGTCAAGTTTAACCTGAGTATTCTGCGTGTGCAAAACTGGCTTGCACCCGTTGTAGATGGACGAGAGCTTATCACACCGATCATCACGTGGTGTCCGGGCACGACGAACTTTGGCAGCGGTGCATACTCAGGAGAACACTTCTTGATAATTAGTGAGAGATCATCTTAAAATGCTACCGTCAATCAAAGCAAGATAAGATGCATAAAGGATAAACATCACATGCAATCAATATAAGTGATATGATATGGCCATCATCATCTTGTGCTTGTGATCTCCATCTCCAGAGCACCGTCATGATCACCATCGTCACCGGCGCGACACCTTGTTCTCCATCGTAGCATCGTTGTCGTCTCGCCAACTATTTCTTCTACGACTACCGCTACCGCTTAGTGATAAAGTAAAGCAATTACAGTAGCGTTTGCATTTCATACAATAAAGCGAGAACCATATGGCTCTCGCCGATTGCCGATAACTTCGGTTACAAAACATGATCATCTCATACAATAAAATATAGCATCACGTCTTGACCATATCACATCACAACATGCCCTGCAAAAACAAGTTAGGCGTCCTCTACTTTGTTGTTGCAAGTTTTACGTGGCTGCTACGGGCTGAGCAAGAACCGTTCTTACCTACGCATCAAAACCACAGCGATAGTTCGTCAAATTGGTGCTGTTTTAACCTTCGCAAGGACCGGGCGTAGCCACACTCAGTTCAACTAAAGTGAGAGAGACAGACACCCGCCGGTCACCTTTAAGCAACGAGTGCTCGCAGCGGTGAAACCAGTCTCGCGTAAGCGTCTGGCGTAATGTCGGTCCGGCCGCTTCATCTCACAATACCGCCGAACCAAAGTATGACATGCTGGTAAGCAGCATGACTTGTATCGCCCACAACTCACTTGTGTTCTACTCGTGCATATAACATCAACGCATAAAACCTAGGCTCGGATGCCACTGATGGGGAACGTAGTAATTTCAAAAAAATTCCTACGCACACGCAAGATCATGGTGATGTATAGCAACGAGAGGGGAGAGTGTTGTCCACGTACCCTCGTAGACTGAAAGCGGAAGCGTTATGACAACGCGGTTGATGTAGTCGTACGTCTTCACGATCCGACCGATCCAAGTACCGAACGTACGGCACCTCCGTGTTCTGCACACGTTCAGCTCGATGACGATCCTCGGACTCTGATCCAGCAGGGTGTCGGGGATGAGTTCCGTCGACGACGGCGTGGGACGATGATGATGCTCTACCGGCGCAGGCTTCGCCTAAACTCCGCGATGATATGACCGAGGTGGAATATGGTGGAGGGGGCACCGCACACGGCTAAGGAGCGATCCGTAGATAAACTTGTGTGTCATGGGTGCCCCTGACTTTGTATATAAAGGAGCAAGGGGAGGAGGCCGGCCCTAGGAGGGGCGCCAAGTGTGGAGTCCTACTAGGACTCCCTAGTCCTAGTAGGATTCCACCTCCTTGTTGGAATAGGAGAAGGGGAAAGAGGGGAGAGGAAGAAGGAAAGGGGCTGCGCCTTGTCCAGTCGGACCAGAGGGGGCGCAGGCCTCCTTCCTTTTGGCCTCTCTCCTCTATTCCCGTATGGCCCAATAAGGCCCATATACTCCCCGGCGAATTCCCGTAACTCTCCGGTACTCCGAAAAATACCCGAATCACTCGGAACCTTTCCGAACTCCGAATATAGTCGTCCAATATATCGATCTTTACGTCTCAACCATTTCGAGACTCCTCGTCATGTCTCTGATCTCATCCGGGACTCCGAACTCCTCCGGTACATCAAAACTCATAAACTCATAATATAACTGTCATCGTAACGTTAAGCGTGCGGACCCTACGGGTTCGAGAACTATGTAGACATGACCTAGAACTGTTTCCGGTCAATAACCAATAGTGGAACCTGGATGTTCATATTGGCTCCTACATATTCTACGAAGATCTTTATCGGTCAAACCGCATAACAACATACGTTGTTCCCTTTGTCATCGGTATGTTACTTGCCTGAGATTCGATTGTCGGTATCCAATACCTAGTTTAATCTCGTTACCGGCAAGTCTCTTTACTCGTTCCGTAATACATCATTCCGTAACTAACTCATTGGTTACATTGCTTGCAAGGCTTAAGTGATGTGTATTACCGAGAGGGCCCAGAGATACCTCTCTGACAATCGGAGTGACAAGACCTAATCTCGAATTACGCCAACCCAACATGTACCTTTGGAGACACTTGTAGAGCACCTTTATAATCACCCAGTTACTTGTGACGTTTGGTAGCACACAAAGTGTTCCTCCGGTAAACGGGAGTTGCATAATCTCATAGTCATAGGAACATGTATAAGTCATGAAGAAAGCAATAGCAACATACTAAACGATCGGGTGCTAAGCTAACGGAATGGGTCATGTCAATCAGATCATTCAACTAATGATGTGATCCCGTTAATCAAATAACAACTCTTTTGTCTATGGTCAGGAAACATAATCATCTTTGATTAACAAGCTAGTCAAGTAGAGGCATACTAGTGACACTCTGTTTGTCTATATATTCACACATGTATTATGTTTCCGGTTAATACAATTCTAGCATGAATAATAAACATTTATCATGATATAAGAAAATAAATAATAACTTTATTATTGCCTCTAGGGCATATTTCCTTCACCTGGCTCGTCACTACGCAGCACGTGGTCTCCAGGCAGGTTCTCCTTGCCTCGCCCCTTGCACAACAACAGAAATTACTCCATGAATGTACAGATGTATTTACAGAAGAATTACTCCATGTTCTCATGCTGTAGTTACAGTAAGATCATGAATTACATCATGGATTACTTGTCTGCAGTAATATGATCTTGCTCAAGTAAATCATGAACTACAGCTGGGAGTACCTAACTGCAGATAATGTTATCTTGCTCCTCGGAGTAAATTGTCTTGTAAATTCTGCAAACAATTTGGAGTATCGATCAGAGGATCGATTAAATTCGCATAGATTCAATTAAATGCATAGATTCAGATAAATGCATAATCACACATGAGATGTTGCACTTGTTTGTCAAAATACGGAGTATTGTACTCCTACCGCATGTAAGAATTGTCACTTGTATGCACAGTATCACTTGTGTGTCAAGAAACATCACTATGAAATGGATTATGTCAAAATACAAATCTGTCAAATGAGTACAGAGCAGATTGACCAAATGAGTACCATTACCTTGTTTTAATTTTTTTGTTGCAACCGGACCATATTAATAAGAAATTTACTCATTGATATATCTGTATTTTGTTTGTTGCAACCAATCTAAGCGCCATTGTTGTTAAATGCTAATCAAATAAAGGAGCATTTTATCTCTATAGCTAGAATCTTCTGAGTACAAATGCAGAAGTTTGATTAAATTCACAAGAAGTTTCAGTTACTACTACTCTTGCATTATCTAGCATTATCTAGATGGCATTACTACTACTAAATGCAGGAGTACGTTGCAGAAGATACATTGTTTCATGGTTAAGCAACCTAGAGATAAGATCTATGGTTTGTTTGTTTTTCCCTTTTTGGAGTATTAAACTTGCTTTTTTGGAAAATTTCAGAGTAATTATAGAAGCAACAGCACCAAAACAGTATGGTGCTCCCAGACTTGAACTGCACACCACCTGCAGGAGAAGAAGGAGCAGATGTCAACATGGTCCAAGAAGAAGCAAATGATGATGATAATATGCCCCAAGAAGAAAATGATGATGACAATATGCTCCAAGAAGAAGCAGATGATGATGACAATATGCTCGAAGAAGAAGCTGATGATAATGACAATATGCTCCAAGAAGATGACCAGTATGCTACAAGAAGCAACAGGTACAGTTTTGATCATACTCCTAGTTGATATACTCCTTCATACTCCAATTTTCATAGTTTTCTTATTGTACCACAATTTCCCTAAACTTTTTTTTCCTTTTTGCTCTCAGAGGTGGTGGCAGATACGTAGGCAAAGGCAGTCAATGCCGATGAGCAGAGATATGTTGCCTACATGGCACTACATACCACGAATCGGCTAGGGTGGCAAATTCAAAAGAAATGACAAGAAGGATGTTGCTCAAATTTTTCAAGTTGGTGTTCAACATATTGAAAAATCTGGACGATAGCAGAGCGACAAAAGCACTTGGTCGGGAGGTGAATGTGTCCTTTGGAAGGAAAGGAAGATGCGGAAGAAAAGGAAAGGATGATACTCTATCCAAAATCCCCACAGTTCCTTTGAATCGAAGGTCGACTCTCGGGTCACTTGCTCGCCAACTGGGTGTCAGTCATACTACACTCTACAAAAAACTGAAGCTTCGCAAGATTAGGAGGCACTCCAATCGTTTGAAGCCATTCTTGAAAGAAAATAATAGAAGAGAAAGGATCAAGTTTTGTTTGTCAATGCTTGACGAGACCACCTTAGCAGCTCCAAGACCTAAATTCATCAGTATGCACAACATTGTGCATATTGACGAAAAGTGGTTCTATATGACAAAAATGAACAGATGCTACTACCTCCTCCCGAGGAAGATGACCCGTCGAACTGTTGAAACAAGAACTGTATTGGGAAAGTGATGTTTCGATCACTGTTGCTCGACCCAGATATGACATCGATGGTAATATGACATTCTCGGGTAAAATTGGTGTCGGCCCTTTGTGCAAGAGATTCCGCTGCTAGAAGAAGTGAGTATAGAGCAAGAGGGACCATTGAAATCAAGTCCGTCAACGTGAACCGACGGGTAATGAGGAGGTATATGATTTAAAAAGTGGTTCTGGAATAAAGGAATTCGGCCCGCAGATGATACTAATCAATATTGATCCAGCAAGATACGCAAGAACGCACATTCTTCCCGGTGATGCGAGTTTGCGAAGTTGTGGCTACAACTAGTCGGACATTAAAATAATAAACCAGCCTCCAAATTCTCTGATCTAAACGCACTTGATCTTGGATATTTCAGATCCCTTGAGTCTTTGACCGATCAGAGAGCACCCACGACTATCAAAGAACTGATTCAAGGTGTGCGGGAAGAGTTTGATGAGTATGATGCCGGAAACTCAACAGAATATTTCTAACACTTCAGACCGTCATGGTTGAAGTGATGAACCATGGAGGAAAATTCATACAAAATTCCACATTTGCAAGGATAGATTGAAAGGCAAGGAATCCTACCACCTAGGATTCACTTTCCCCGGGAAGTTTATGAAAATGCCATGGAGATTCTAGAGCAAGATATCATGGAGTAGTGGAGTATGTTGAGACTTGCAATGCTTGCAACCCTTGTTGTGGAGTATGTCGAGACTTGTAGTGCTATGATGAAACTTGTTTGTGGAAATGCATTCTCGAGACTTATATTGTTTGTGGATATGGATTATTTGTAAGTATGAAATGGATTATATTGTGTTGTTTGAAATGGAGTACTCCATATGTGTTGTTTGAAATGGGGTGTGCAAGTTTCTAAAATTATATGCAAGCTTCGAACTTCATGGAATGTTTGTGAACCTTATGGAAGTTTCTGAATTTTATATGTAAGTTTCGGGTGTTGTTTGAAGTTTCTGAATTAATTCATACTCCAGTTTATTCAGGAACTACTCCAAGCAGTAGAAATTCATACTCATACTCATACTCCAACTAGTGCAAATTCAGAAACCATGGAGTCTTGCAAAAATTCAAGCAGTGGTCTACAAGCACACAAACACTTGATTACTACTCAAAGAAGCAATGGAAACATTGCCAAAGGCAGTTGGACTTTGTACACTTTCTCAAATATACAATAATTTATTGTAAAACCATCATCTACTCAATTTATTCAACTGTAAACATTGATAGAAGCAACTGGAATTTGTACTCAATTTACTTGAGTTGTAAACTTTTAGTTGAAAATGTACTCCAACATCTGCACATGGAGTGCTCAATTTAGATGAATTTTTAAACCAGTGAACAAGCCATTAAATAAGGGCTACATATATATTGTGGCTACATACATACTCCTGCTTTAAATAAGGGCTACATATATGGAGTACAGCCACAATCATCTCTGTATTCCAAATATGCTGACAGACAAGCAAAGCATTCAAATCCCTCTAGACAAGCAGAGCATATACAAAGATGAATGGCTAAAAAAGAATAAGGGCCAGCTAATGCTAACCTTACATCTAAGATCTGCTTGTGGCTAAAAAAGATATGGAGACACATTTTAATCTGAACATGGAGTAAACATACTGTACACAAGCAGTATATCTTGACAGTATGAACCATGTAGATTGTGTCATGCAAATAAACTGAAGATTGTGTCATTTTAATCTGAACCATGGAATATGTAGATTCGGCAATCAACAAATCCACATACTGAACCATGGAGTATGCCTGACGAGTACAGGAACTAGGATAAAGGGGGGGGGATATAGGGGAAGCTCACCACGCGCTCGATATGCTGGGGTCGAGGGCGGCGAGGAACGCCGGTGTTCGTTGCCGTCGTCGTCGAGTAGGACGTCCTCCTGCTTCACGTGCCCTTGCTGGCCTTGCACGGGCTGGACATGTTGTCGTCGTCGACAAGCCGCCGTGCCTGTGCTCCTCCTGCTCCAGCTCACGGCGACGGGCGACGGCCTCCTACTTCATACTCCCGCTGAGTATACAACAACTTCAGATCCAGCCAGCAGCATAGCTCCTCCTGCTGGTCCTCGCCGCCGTTGGTGCCGCGCTCCTCTCGGCTTGACTAAAAAGGCACCTTTAACTCCATCGAGAGGTGACGGGGCGAGAGGAAGAGGCGACGAGGGCTACGGCGACGTGGGCGAGAAGGATGCGGGCGGCGACGCGGGCGAGAGGGATGCGGGCGGCGACGCGGGCGAGAGGGATGCGGGCGGCGACGTCGGAGGAGCTGGGGATTTGGGCGGCGAGTCGGAGGAGCTATGGATTTGGGCGGCGACGTCGGAGGAGCTAGGGATTCGAGGGAGCGGCTGGTGAGAGGCGGTGAGTGTGGAGAGTCACGACAAGTGGCGCAGATGCATGGAGGGGCAAAATGGGAAACAACAACATTTTCGTAGCGTTACGAAATTTCAACTACAATTTCTAAACGCTCTTATAAAAGTTTACAGAGGGAGTACTTGTTTATGATTTCCTGCCACAGCCCATCAGAGTTAAACAGTTTCCACCACAATTTACACAACAGGGCCTTGTTCATCAAGGTCAAGTTCAAGCCCTACCATGTCTTTGGGTCTACAAACCTCATCCCATTTGACTAGGAAACTTCTTTGGATTGATGTTTTCATGCCATAATAACTTGGCCGTGAAGAAATCCATTCTCTTAAAAACACCCACTCGCAAACCATAGAAGGGCATCATAAAAAATGAAATTGCACGTGAGAGAGGATCGAATCAGAGTTATCCTGCCAGCACTGGCTAACAGTCTCCCCTGCCAATTCTCACACTTCTTTTCCATCTTCTCTAGCATATTCATTAGCTTTATCAAGCATATATGAATGTTTGTTTGATAATCCGTGTTAAACATGCTCCAAGGGGATTTCTAACCGATCCCCTAAAAATAGTGGAGTATTCGGCCTGGTAAACCTTAGTGGAGTATTTATATTTCACTAAATTTGGGTTGGTTCTAGCCGATCCCCTAAACTTAGTGAAGTAAACATAAATTTGATCTAATTTCAACCAAAACTTGCATGCATTTAAACGTTAAGTTCAACATAAACAGTCTTCACAACCGAACATTGAACACAAATATAAACTTAAACTAAACTACACTAAAAACTACTTAAATTCAACGACCGAAGTGGAGGTCCAGCCAATCCTTCCTCGTCAGGCCACCCTCGGTGAGAGCTGGGTCGAGGCCGATGTCGTCGTCATCGTCAGGGAAGACGCTCCATCACCCCTCGATGTCGATCTCCCCCTCCTCGCCGCCCTTCTTGCCGCCCTCCTCATAGTCGGAGATGACGATGACTTCGCCGCCATTGACGGCAAATATTGCCTGCTCCGCCTCCTTGAGCTTAGGTTGCTGCTGGCGGAGGTCCTCCATGTACGCCTCGTCAACAGCCTTCGCCTCGGAGATGCTCCCGAGCCTCTCGTTCCTCCCGCGCAACCCGAGCACTCACCACCCTCGGCTTCGGCGGGACGAGGCGAACTGGCGCCACCCCGAACGGGAAGTTTAACGGGGCGGCGGACCCGTGGTATCGGACTTGCCACCAGTCGTACTCCATGGTCGGGAGCTCGGCCGTGTGGAACGATTCGATCCACCTCCGTTGGTTGGTCTCCCGGTCGGTGGTCTCCGCCACCCACGTCCCCCCAGGAGCGCTGCCGGATGCCGAGGTAGGTCCTCGTAGGCGGCCGCGGGGGAGGGAGCTCTGGGAAATCCTCAAATCTGATGGGGGCGAGCGGATCGGGCGAGCGTTGGCGGCTCGAGGAGTGCGCCGGCGGACGAGGACCTGCGGGCATGGTGGCGTGGATCCGCGCCGCGGAACGGTGGCGGGTCCCTCCGGCCACCATGTCCGACCATTGGGAGGAGAGCGGACGATAGGGAAGGGCAGGGGACCCGCCAGCGGCGGGGTGAGGGAGGGAAGAGGAGGCAGAGGAGAGGAGGAAAGGGAGAGAAGTTTTACTCGGCCGTCAAAACGGGAGAGTAAAAACAGGGAGATTTGCGGCGGCCGAGTAGTTTTTTTACTTCACTAACGATTTTAGTGGATCGTCTAGGTCCTGCTTAGAGGAATAAAAAGGGTCGGTTAGAAATGCCTTTAACATGCGAATCAACCTGTGGTTGAGTTGGTTAGGTGGACAGTGGTATCCCCAACCCATCAGGGTTCAAATCCTGGTGCTCGCATTATTCCTGGATTTATTTCAGGATTTCCGCGACGCGCTTTCGATGGGAGGAGGCGTTCCGTCGATGACGAGGCCTCTGGTGACTTCGTAAATCTCAAGATGATATCTGGCTCGGTCTCCGAAGGTGCTCATAGGGGTAGGGTGTGCGTGTGTGCGTTCGTAGGGGTGAGTGTATGCGGCGTGTATATGGTAACGTGTCTCAGACCGATGCTAAAAAAATGCCCTTAACATGGCCAAGGGTCCCGGCAAGAAAAAAAAAGGCCAAGGGTCAAGGGAGGAATTAGACTGACACAGCGCCGGGTCGTAGCCTCGTAGCTGAGTTGGAGCGTGGAACGGGTAAACATCGTAGGTCGTTGAAAGTTGAAACGGTAGGTAAAGCAAAGCAACGGCCACTTTGAGGTTTCTTATTTTCTTATTTTAACCGGGCTCCACTGTCACTGGACGGGTCCCTGCACGAAAGACTGTCTCTCCCTCCCGAGTCACCGCCAAACGGCGGCAACCTCAACGCTGCGTAGCCAAGGGTACGGCTAGGCCGGCCGGCGTGCCCACATGCCAGTGTAAGCACGGTCGCGCTCGGGCAAGGCTAGCCAAGTACACATGGTGGCGGGCCCGTGACACAGCTGGAAAGTCGGGTGGGCGGTGGCCTCGGCCGGGAAAAGGCGGTGCCGTCCACGTCAGCATGGATGCTACACACCGGCCACATCTTGTCGGAACGCCGCCGCCGTCGTCAACTTGTAGTCGTGTAGCCTTTCGGTGGAAGGTGAGGAAATAATAAGCACCGATTAACGGCAAGACGGCGGGTGGACGGCGGGGAGGGCCCACAACTAAGCACGGCAAATTGTTTGGAAATCGTATGAACCATTGGGTACTCGATGCTTGACCACATAGAGTATATAGCTATCTTTTTTTTTTTTTGAGGATTCATATATAGCTATCTTAAAACAAACAATCAACGATAGATGAATGTTTGACCATTTGTTGACGGGATCAGCAGTTGAAAAAATAAAAGAAGCGTCCGAAGTGTGAACATCATCATCATGGACCATAGAGCCAGCCAGCCAGCCAGCAGCCGGACTTGCTTTGGAAGATCCCGTCAAAATCCTGGGCAAAAGTGATGAACGGTTTGCCAAAAGTCCTCTGAACGGGGCAAAAAACGGCACCTCGAGGGAACAGGCATATTCTCACAGACAACCTACACAGCGCGAGCACGAGACCACCTGGAAAGGCCAACACGCACGCACAAACGCGCCGCGCCTCAAGAATCTATAGCTGCCAATTATACTCCGTACTTAGTTAATTAACACCAATTCGATCGAGCGAGCGTGTAATGATGCTCGCATAATTGCGCTGGTCTCGGGCCTTTTCCACCGCGATCGCGACCACGGATGGACGCCCACAGCCCACATGGACCAACCGAACGACCCGGCACGCGATCGATGCCGCCGATCGATCGAGAATGGCCAAATCTGGAGATTATATCGAACCATTTGCAGAGGATCGCAAATCGCCGTGCCCATGACAGATCCAACAGTGCCAACATCCTCCCCATACTATATCACGAATGATAATGATATAGCATCATGGTGCTCGAGGAGGCCGTAGATCTCAACTTGCTATAGAGAACAAGATCGGAGAACAGTGCAAAGATTCTGAAACGCCGTGAGTCGATGCGGCGAAAGGTGCAGGGTACAGCTGAATAATTGTACTCCCCCTGAGTGCTAATCAGTGTACTAACCCACATGTGTAGTACTGTCAACTGAAGTAAGTAGCTACTGTATGTTGTGTGATGAAAAAAAACTAACTAAACTATGGATCTACCCCCAAATTAACGATGTTTTATCACATGGGAGAGCATTGTGAGATCTGAACATTCCAAGATGCAGACAAAAAGGTTAATCAAGGAAAGTCCCAACGCAATGTAACTAAACAAGCATTAACAACTTTTGGAATTACTTAAGTACGCCATCTCTCTTTGCAAATTGCAAGTTTGTGCTCCTGCTTAACCAGGCAGAGACAAGTACACGCAGGCAATGACAGCGTCAGCGGCTCGGCGTGCCAAAAAGGGTCGCTAGGGTCGGTTTGGACGGCCGATTATTAGCTGCCGCCCACTGCGCGGCGGGCCCAGCGAGACCTACTAAAGAGAAACCAAAAGCCAAAGCCATCATCATCGTCTTCCGTCAATTTCCCCCCTTTAATTTGATTGTGCCTGTGGCTGGGCTTGACCGGGCCAGCTTTGGTCTGCGCCTTGCCATCGCTCAGAACCATTTCTTTTTCTTTCTCTTGTACTATATGGTGTGCCAGCCTTGCACACTAGTTAATGGTAGGAGTGCTTCATAATTTTAAGGTGGGCAAACCTTATCAGCCTGAAACTTTGAAAAAAAAAAATCATGTGGCCGTTTTAGGATAATGACTTTCATATCTTGCACGCATGATGCTGACATGAAGATTATCTGCAGTGCTTACTTAGCATAAATACGCTTACATCATTGAAATGGTCTGGTGTTAACGCTAGCCCAGTTTTCGTTCTGCACTCCTGGTGGATGAAGTCATCAAGAATCTCCTCTTTTTTCCAGAGCATCCACATCTACGCACAGCATGGAAAAGTTCTCCTGTAGAATATTCATGGACTAGGAAAGTCCAGCTTGCCATCTCCAACATATTAGATCAAGATTGCTCTTGTGTCCCGCAAAAAAACGATTGGTCTAGTGAATACCATGAAATGGAACAATCCTTTTGGGCATGTATGATTTGAGAAGACAACTTTCTCTCAATCCATGCGTTGTACAATGAATTGTCTCTCAGAATTATGCCTGGTATAGAATTTATTGCATACCTACATATAAGACGTTTTTTGACGTGAAGGGGTTATGTATGATTGAAATTAAAGAAAATGTGGGATAAGGTACGGCTTGTAGTGGAAACAGAAAAACATCTTGTCTAGAGCGCTAAAAGATTATCTCATAATCAGTCTTACGAAGATGTAAGATGTATGCGACTCTTTTCTTCCCCTTTCGCAGGCGACTTGGGCCAAGTCTTCCTCCCCTTGATCTCCATTGATGAGCCCGTGGATTCGTCTTCCCTCTGACTGCCTCTCTGGCGACATGTGGTGGGGAGGGAATCCCGATGCCTCGACTCCGACTAGTAGATAAGTTAGGGTCTTAGTAGTAGCAGGGGTGGCGCTCAGGGCGATGATGGTGCTTCATCTTAGAGCCAATCTTCCGGGCTTCAGTCTTCATCGGGTTTGTCTGTCTGTTGAGGGCGGATTCAACGGAGCACCGCCATAGATTCTTGTTGGCTCCTCGAGGCCGCCGAGGTTAGGGCTTCTCGTTGTGCGTATGTGACGGCAAAATTTGATGTCAGGTGCTTCGAACCGATTGCCGAAGATTGCAGCTTCATGACGCTAGTCCTTAGGGACACGTGCACGAAAAAATTCCAACTGTCAAGGTCAGGCTGGTCGAGTCCTCTTCGAAGGAAAAAAACTCAAGAAATTTCTTACGTGTCATCTGTGAGAGATTTTTTTGAAAGACAGCAGAGACACGGATGCTCAGAACACGCACACACACTCATATGTAAACTCATGCACGCAAAGAGAAAGCTAACATGGTACATAGAGAACAAATGCCGGTGCAAAATGCACTAAAGAACTCATCTCACTAACTATTGTTGGATTATGAATGGGCTTAGGCCCATATAAGACACTAATTCCTGGTTAATTTTGAGGCCCATGTATGAGATGGCAGATGGTGGAAAGTTTAGTCTCATCTTGCTAGTTGAGGAGAGTTGAGACCCCTTTACAAGGGCTGCTCTACCACTTGCCATTTGGAGCTTGGGAAGAGGAGTGGTACACACGCGCTCCTCTTCCTCCGCCGCCCGCCTCGTCACAACGCGAGCGCCGTGGGTTGCGGGAATGAGCCGAGCCGAAGCTTATTTTTCTCGCTCAGGAACGAATTAATTAATTAGGGATTAATTAACAAGTCGCTAACAGGTGGGCCACTGTCCAAGATGTTGGATTGTGAGCTGACTTGCATTGCCGGGAGAGTGGGTCGACTCGGTGCGGAGGCCCACGACTTTCTTCCTCACGGACTATATAAGAAGACCTAGCCGTCATCTACTGTTCCTCACTCTGTGCTGTCTCCGGCGACCCCATCCCGACGACCGCGTGCACGGCTGGTCGAGAGAGAAGGTGCCTCTGGAACCCTGTCGTTCGAGATCGAGATCCTTCCCGGGAGAACGGCAATAAGGTTTTTGGGGAGCGTCTCGACGCGACTGCTCCCGATCCGTCCCCAACTCCGTCCGCCCCTGCTTCCTCTGCTTCCCCTGCATCGACACCATGGCCGACGACGCCGCCGCCAAGAAGAAGGCCACCGACGACGCCGAGGTTGCTGCTGCCGCCGCGTTGGCCTGGCCAACCGGAGGGTATGATCTGTTCATCCCTCGTTTACTCGTACTTACACTAGCCGTATATGTGCTGCTCAAGGCCACCGACGACGCCGAGGTTGCTGTTGTCGCCGCTGCGTTGGCCTGGCCAACCGGAGGGTATGATCTGTTCATCCCTCGTTTACTCGTACTTGCACTAGCCGTATATGTGCTGCTCATAGATGGTTCGCTTCTATGTTCTGTACATGCTAGTATGATTAGGTATCGCTATGAGATGCATACCTTTTATGCCATGCTTACTGTATACTCGTGGATAAGTCTAATCGGAAAAGTGCTAATATTTCCAACAATCCAAAAACCTTATTTTAGGCACTTTTCGATTCAAGGCTTTGCTACTACTCTAAAATCGGAAAAGTTTACCGGGACGCATTTTAAGCATTGACAGACCAGGACCACCTTGTGGCTCACAACGATGAACGTGTTCTGGGTTGGTTGTGTGTCCCTCGCAGAAACGATTGCTCCTGAACAGGAGAAGGCGTTTAGGGAGGCAACCACAATCTTCCTGGGAGCAATTCTGAGTGTGATTGGAGACAAGTTGGTTGACGCCTATATTCATATGGGGGTTGCCAAAAACTTGTTAGATGCGCTCGAAGTCAAATTCGGCGCAACTGATGCTGGCAGTGAGCTATATGCCATGGAGCAGTTTCATGATTACAGGATGGTTGATAACCGTTCTGTATTGGACCAGGCTCATGAGATACAGTGCATTGCTAAGGAGCTGGAGCTCCTAAAGTGTGAGTTACCGGACAAGTTTGTCGCGGGTTGCATTATTGCAAAACTCCCTCCTAGTTGGAGGAACTTTGCTACTTCTCTCAAGCACTTGAGACGTGAATTCTCTGTCGAGGATGTCATCAGTCATCTCAGTGTTGAGCAGAACTCGAGAGCAAAGGACTCACACGTGAAAAGGGGAGGGTTCTTCTAGCGCCAATGTGGTGCGTAAGAACTTCCACAAGTTCAAGGAAAGAACTCATCCAAGAGAATACTACCTTTAAGAAGAAGGGTAAGAATAAAGACAAAAAGAGAGATGGTTGCTTTACTTGTGGTTCAGATGAACATTGGGCAAACAAGTGCCCAAACAAGTACAAGAAGCCAACACAGGACTCCAAGTCTGTGAATGTCACTCTAAGCAACAATGATGCGGCATCTGGGTACGGTAATCTGTTTACCATACTTTCAGTTTGTAAGTCCACCGATTTGTGGGTTGACACTGGAGCCAATATTCATGTGTGTGCTGATGTGTCTTTGTTTTCATCCTACCAGGTCACACGAGATTGTTCTGTCCTGATGGGGAATGGTTCGCATGCTTCTATTCATGGTGTTGGCACCGTAGATCTGAAGTTTACTTCGGGAAAGATCGTGCAACTGAAGAACATGCAGCATGTCCCCGCCATAAAGAAGAATCTCGTTAGTGGCTCCCTTCTATGTAAAGAAGGGTTTAAGTTAGTATTTGAGTCTAACAAAGTAGTCGTATCTCGGTATGGACTATTTGTTGGAAAAGGATATGATTGTGGTGGTTTGTTCCGCCTTTCCCTGGAGGATTTCTGTAATAAAGTCGTGAACCAAATTCATTCTAATGTAAACGAATCTGAGGTTTGGCATTCACGTCTTTGTTACATAAATTTCGGTTGTATGACACGGCTAGCTAAGATGGACTTAATCCCGAGTTTCACTTTAGCCAAAGGCTCTAAGTGCCATGCGTGTGTGCAAGCTAAGCAACCTCGTAAGCCTCACAAGCTTATGAAGGAGAGACACCTGGCACCATTAGAGCTCATACATTCAGATCTCTGTGAGATGAATGGTGTGTTGACTAAAGGTGGAAAGAAATACTTCATGACTCTGATTGATGATTCCACTAGATTCTGCTATGTGTATTTGTTAAATACTAAGGATGAGGCTCTACACTACTTTAAAGACTATAAGGCTGAAGTTGAGAACCAACTTGAGAAGAAAATAAAACGAGTTCGGTCTAATCGTGGTGGAGAGTACTTTTCTAATGAGTTTGATTTATTCTATGAGGAACATGGTATTATTCATGAGAGGACGCCTCCCTACTCACCCCAGTCAAACGGGGTTGCCGAACGAAAAAACCGTACTCTAACTGATTTGGTTAATGCCATGTTAGATACATCGGGTTTATCCAAGGCATGGTGGGGGAGGCTGTATTGACATCATGTCATGTTCTGAATAAAGTTCCCATAAAGGATAATGAGACTACTCCCTATGAGCAATGGTAAAAGAAAAGAACTACACTCTCTTACTTGCGCACTTGGGGCTTTTTGGCGAAGGTCAACGTGTCGATAATCAAAAAACGCAAGTTGGGACCAAAGACCGTGGACTGTGTTTTTCTTGGCTATGCCAAGCATAGCGTTGGCTATAGATTTCTAGTGGTGAAATCTGAGGTACCTGACCAGAAGGTCGGTACAATTATAGAGTCTAGGGATGCTACATTCTTTGAGGATATTTTCCCCATGAGAGATATGCGGAGCATTTCTAGACTGGAATCTGATGAGACTCCTGAACCTGCTATTCCGATGGAATATTATGAACATAAAAGTGATAAGAGTTCCACGGAGGATGACGAGGAAGCTCCTGTTAGGAGCAAGAGACAGAGGACTGCAAAGTCCTTTGGTGATGATTTCCTCGTGTACCTCGTGGATGATGATACTCTCAGTTCCATTTCAGAAGCTTATGCATCTCCGGATGCTGACTACTGGAAGGATGCGGTCCGCAGCGAGATGGATTCCATCTTGGCTAACGGGACATGCGAAATCATTGCTCGTCCTTATGGTTGTCAACCATTGGGATGTAAGTGGGTGTTCAAGAAGAAGCTTAGGCCCGATGGTACTGTTGAGAAGTACAAGGCTAGGCTTGTGGCCAAGGGTTATACCCAAAAGGAAGAAGAGGATTTCTTCGACACTTACTCACCTGTGGCTAGGCTGACAACCATTCGAGTGTTACTCGCTTTGGCTACCTCACATGGTCTTCTCGTTCATCAGATGGACGTTAAGACGGCTTTCCTTAATGGAGAGCTAGACGAGGAAGTTTACATGCAACAGCCGGATGGCTTTGTAGTAAATGGTCAGGAAAGAAAGGTGTGTAAGCTAGTGAAATCTTTGTATGGCCTGAAACAAGTGCATAGCAATGGCATGAGAAGTTCAACACTACTATGACATCTGCTGGCTTTGTTGTGAATGAAGCTGACAAATGTGTATACTATCGCTATGGTGGGGGCGAAGGAGTTATACTGTGTCTATATGTTGATGACATACTGATATTTGGGACTCATCTCAAAGTCATTGAGGAGGTCAAGGCCTTTCTATCTCATAACTTTGAGATGAAAGACCTGGGTGTGGCTGATGTTATCTTGAACATCAAGCTCTCGAGAAAATCTTGAGGTGGAATTACACTTTTGCAATCCCACTATGTTGAGCAGATTTTGAGCCGTTTTGGATATTCGGACTGCAAACCTTCTGCAACACCATATGATCCTAGCGTGTGGATTCGAAAGTTCGAAGGCACGGCTGTAGATCAATTGAGATATTCTCAAGTGGTTGGTTCACTGATGTACCTAGCATGTGCTACTCGTCCTGACATAGCATTTGTTGTGTGCAAACTGAGCCAGTTTGTTTCCAATCCGGGAGATGTGCATTGGCATGTTGTTGAGCGAGTGATGCGTTATTTGCAAGGTACTACGAACTATGGAATTCACTATTCTGGGTACCCGGCGTTACTTGAGGGGTATAGTGATTCGAATTGGATATCTGATGCTGATGAGATGAAAGCCACAAGTGGACATGTCTTCACACTTGGTGGTGGTGCTGTTTCCTGGAAGTCATGCAAGCAGACGATCTTAATCAGATCGACTATGAAAGCAGAACTCACAGCATTAGACACATCATGCGTCGAAGCAGAATGGCTTCGGGAGCTTTTGATGGATTTGCCGGTGGTTGATAAACCAGTGCCAGCTGTCCTTATGAACTGTGACAATCAAACGGTGATTGCCAAGGCTAAGAGTCCAAAGGACAACATGAAATCCACAAAGCACATAAGAAGAAGATTGAAATCTGTCAGAAAATCAAGAAACTCCGGAGTGATAGCGTTGGATTATATCCAGACGGCTAAGAATCCGGCAGAATCTTTTACGAAAGGGCTATCACGGATTGTGATAGAAAATGCATCGAGGGAGATGGGTATGAGACCCACGTAAGTTGCCATGGGGGTAACCCAACCTATGTGATCGAAGATCCCGTGAATTAGGACCTGTGAAAATAATCCAGCGGTCAACTAAGAAGAGTATCCTTAATTAACCCACTCCGTTGGAGGTGCACAATACTCTCAATTCTGTAAGGCAGGCTGACTTTTGTCTTAATGTGTTCCAAAGCTTATGTAAGCAATATGCTAACCTACAGAGCATTCTTTGAAGGAAAACACCTATGTGAGCCCGACTGCTGGTCACAGTCTATGAGATTGGGTAATCTCTAGTAAGCTCATGAGAAGGTACGGAGTATGACTAATAAGCTCCACCCGTGGGGTTTAGCCTTCGGCCGCCATGTATCAGTTGACAATAGGTGAAACTTCTGCACGCCAAACTGACAATTTAAGGCATAGTCCATTGTTTAGTTGTGAAGAAGTCTAATCCTGTTGCTCTAGGTGAAAGTTCAGCTTAACAGTCTCCACTGAAAATTCTGGTATATCAAACATTGTTTGGAACAGTTGACAAACTTATGTGCCTAGAGATCTGGTGGGGGATTGTTGGATTATGGATGGGCTTAGGCCCATATAAGACACTAATCCCTGGTTAATCTTGAGGCCCATGTATAAGATGGCAGGTGGTGGAAAGTTTAGTCCCACCTTGCTAGTTGAGGAGAGTTGAGACCCCTTTATAAGGGCTACTCTACCACTTGCCATTGGGAGCCTGGGAAGAGGAGTGGTACACGTGCGCTCCTCCTCCTCTGTCGTCCGCCTCGCCACGACGCGCGCGCGCCGCGGGTTGCGGGAATGAGTCGAGCCGATGCTTATTTTTGCCGCTCAAGAACGAATTAATTAATCATGGATTAATTAACGAGTCGCTAACAGGTGAGCCACTGTCGAAGACATTGGACTGTGGGCTGACTTGCGTTCCTGGGATTCGTCGACTCCCTTGCCGGGAGGACTTGCGTTGCCGGGAACGACGACTCCCTTGCCGGGAGTGGGTCGACTCGGTCGTGGGCCTCCGAGAAGGCTCTGGCCAGTGAAGTAAAAAAAGTTCGGTTCACTCACTCCCTCTCGCTTGACCTAGCCGTCATCTACTGTTCCTCACTCTGTGCTGTCTCCGGCGACCCCATCCCGACGACCGCGTGCACGGCCGGTCGGGAGAGCAGGTGCCTCCGGAACCCTGTCGTTCAAGATCCTGCCCGGGAGAACGGCAACAAGGTTTTTGGGGAGCGTCTCGAAGCGACTGCTCCCGATCCGTCCCCAACTCCGTCCGCCCCTGCTTCCCCTGCATCGATACCATGGCCGCCGCCGCCGCCGCCAAGAAGAAGGCCACCGACGACGCCGAGGCTGCTGCTGCCGCCGCCGCGTTGGCCTGGCCAATCGGAGGGTATGATCTGTTCATCCCTCGTTTACTCGTACTTGCACTAGCTGTATATGTGTTGCTCATAGATGGTTCGCCTCTATGTTCTATACATGCTAGTATGCTTAGGTATCGCTATGAGATGCATACATTTTATGCCATGCTTACTGTATACTCATGGATAAATCTAATCAGAAAAGTGCTAATATTTCCAACAACTATATCAACCATTCAATGAAACTGCCAAAACAATTGGTTGTACTCGCGTGATCAGGACAAGAGGGAAACACTGTCACGGTGGCAAAGCCATGAGGCGCACATGAAAACGATTGCAGGTTCTTGTTTGCGGAGGAACGGAGAGATTAGCTTGCAAGGTAGCCCAAAATCACAAAGACGTGCACGGTGGAAGCACTTTTTAGTTTGGAGGAGTGCATTATCGGTGCACCGAGTTATTGTGAGTTTCTATCAGGAAAAGCGTGATGATAAACACCTCTAGCCTCAAAGGAGAATCGGTCCTCCAAAAGGAAATGGCTTTGATGCGGGGATACGAAAATGACCTGGCGTGGAAACTCAGCTAATCAGCTCTCTTTTTTTTACCGATGGACCTGCTGACTTGGTGTGCTTCATTTCATTTTGGTTGGACCCAGGAGTGTAGAAAACGGTGAAAAGCGAGAAGAATTTCCCCGCAAAAAAAAAGCGAGAGGAATTTGAATGTGCGTTTCTACACAGGCGGCTAGACTTTTTGGATGTTCGAACGTGCTTACGACTCTTTGGCCGGTAAATAAGGTAGATTAAGAAAAGGCGGCGGAGATTTCTCAAAACCTTCTGCTCGCCGCTAACAAACAGGGAAGTTTTTACGCTGCATCAGGGGGATCTCGTTGCAAAACTACCTCCCGAGAACGCCGTCCCCAACACACGCAGGCTGTTGCGCGCGGAGTGTCATCCCGGTAATCCCGCCGCCCACGGGTTAGTCCCCTCTCGACCACCGACGCAAGGGACCCAGCGTAAGCGGACCCACCGGTCAGCGTGTTGGAGGAGGTGAGCGCACGGGGTCGGTGAGGCTAGCAACCCCGCCGGCTTTATTGGCGGGGCCCAGGCCAACTCAGCGGCACGTATGCAGCAGATATAAACCCTCCACGGAGGAGGAAATACAACGCACTTCCCAAAAACCCCGACCAGATTAAAAAAGATTCTCCCCCCTCTCTTCCCCGGTTCTCTCACTGTTCCGATCTCCCTTGAAATTCCTCGGCGATTTGGCCGCCGCGGCGTCTGCTCCGCGGCCGCCTGACACGACCGTCGGAAAGAGCAGAGACGCGCGAGGATCTCGGCCGCCGGGAACTTCGATCTTCGGTTCCGTGGTGAGCTCCTGTTCATTGTTGTTAACTAGCGAGCGTAATTTTTTCCGGTGCTTGTTGTCGCTCGTTTTTTGTTGTTGTTTGAATCCGATCGCGTCTGTCGAGCGAAGGCCCGTCGGCGATCCGCTAGTTCGCTGCGGGAGGTAGGCACCACTGGTTCCGCCATTTGATCCGACCTCCCACCTCTGGAGCGGCGCCTTCCGTCGCCCGAACTGAATCGCCGCCCGCGGAGTGGATTGGAGGAGCTCTGTTTTTTTATTATTGCTCCGATTCTGCCGCCTCCGGCTGCTCCGCTGTCCGCCTCTCCTTTCGCCATTTCGGTCGGCTTCCGCACGATTTCGCTCCCCCTGCTCGCGGCGGAGTGGAGGGTGGTGGGTTTGTTGCTGTCAACGAGGACCGTGCTGTTTCGATCAGGCTGTGGGCGCCCGATCGATAGGGATTTTTTTTTTTTTTGACTTTGAGGTGCTGCTGATGGCACGTCCCTGCTCGGGGTAGGAGGAGGGGGCGGCGATCGTGGGAGGGAGGGAGGGCTGGTTGGTGGGCACGAATTGTCGTTTTTGTCTTTTGCCTTTTTCCGGGCCGGTTGCTGGACTATTTGGTGGACACTGCGTTTGGTAGGCTGGGAGCCGCTTGTTCACCAAAATTCAGCGTGAGCTCAGATAACAGTTTTGGGAGAAAAATACTCAATCGACTACTTGTTGATCGATCCGATCCAACCCCGGCCTCTGCATCAAGCGATGCGCACAGCCATACGGTCGGATCCCTGTGCGTGCAACATAATTCTGGTCCTGATTGGCCTTGTGTGGAGTTGGTACTACTGCAGTACTGCCTTTGACTGGTAGGTGGTAGGCTATGTATACATGAAGAAGAGATCATGAAATTCTTAATAATATCATTGTGTTTGCTTTTGCCAAAATAACACGAATAGTTGGATCCGAGCTGTCGCCTTTCCTCTGTATCCAGTCTGTAGTGAAGTGGTCTGTACACAAAATCAATTGTTTACTTTACCCCCACTGAGCCTGTTCTAGGAAGACTGTTGTGCCTTTTTCGGCTCGCCTTGATTGGATCCCATTTGTAGGTGACATCATCATTACACATCTTGATGCCTGTATACTCATTCATGATGTGAGTATTGATGCCAGTATTTTCTTGCTGTGAATTGCAGAAACGAATACTAAGCTAGTGGCCCGAGATGGAAGCAGAACAGGCGGCGGAAGTAAGCTCTGGGGAGACGACCAGTCTTAAGTCGCCTGATATGATTCTGGTAAGGAAAACATTTAAGTCGAGTGCATGTTCGAGATTCCAGCGTACTTACAGAAATGAGTGGATATCTTGTTACTTTCTTAGTATGTTTTATTCATGTTCAGTTTTGTTATTTGGCGTCCTAGACTTCTTGATGCCAAAAAAGAAAATAAAATGCGTGGTTTCTGAACATGTGTGTTGGGTGAGTGACTGAAATATATTGTTGTCTTCAGTACTTTAGTCATTTGTCAATTCATACATTGGTCTCTGCTAGTACTTGAATATCATTCATTTGAATATGCCATTTTCTGTAATGAAAATGGGGGCCAAGTGGCCCCTTTCATAAAAAGAAACATTTGAGTATGTAGAATCTGTGGTGGATGATAATTGGCGGGCACTATCACATTTAGTATTGAGAATTGTTGTGTGGTGTCCATGATCAGCATAACTTTCAGACCAATGTTCTAAATATTTGCATCTATCGCATTGAAAAAGATGCTAAGGAGTGCGGAGGATAGAAAAATCTCGATGAAAACAAATGCTTGAAGTCTCAAGATTAATAGAAATCTCATGGTTACAATAGTACCTTTTTTCAATGAGGACTTTTTTATTTTTCATGATCACTTGGTTATTATTAAATTAGAAATTCCAAATATGCCAATGTATTCTGACAATGCCAATGTCTCAGGTACATGATGACAAAGAAAATTTAGTAAATGGGAATTCAAATCTGCATGTGAAGGAAACACCCAATGATGATGATGATGGAACAGGATCCGATGGTTTTGAGCTGGTAGATGATGTCTCACCTTTGACAAAGGCAAGTCCCAAAGAGGATGGAAAAACTTCAGAATCTGCCACCTTGAACCAAGAAACAGAAAGACTGAAAGTACTATCAAAGCGCATTGAAGAGCTTGAATCTGAAAGGGAAAAATTGATGAAGGACATGGCAGAAGCAGAAAATAAGCAGACACTGCAATACAATTCTCTACAAGAAGCACAGAAATCTCTCACTGAGAAGGATAAAGAGCTGGCTGATGCAACACAATCACTGAGCGAGCTGGGGTCTGAGCTTGAAATCTCGAAACAGAGGATTGAAGAAATTGAGGCTGAGTTAAGTTCATCAGCTGATAAGCTCCACAAACTTGAAGAGCTGAAGGATGAAAGAAGCTTGCATGCTGCACAGGAGGCGAAAAGGGCTGCAGAACTTGATAAGATGCTGGAAATGGCTCAGTTGAACATGAAAGAGATGGAAACTCAGATTAGCAATCTTCGAGAAGAGATAAAGGGACATCAGGATAAGGCTGTTGACCATCAGCAAGTAGAAGAATCACTGAATACCACAATGTCACAATTCAAGATGGTGCAAGAAGCACTTGAACTGTCAAAATCACAAGTGGATGATTTGGAGCAGAAGCTTGCCTCGCAGGATGCTGACATCAGTAAGCTCACTGAAGAGTTGAGTCTCCATTGTTCATCTGAAGAATCTTTGAAGGAAAAGAGCCTTAAACTAGAGACTGAACTTGCCACCGTGAATGAAGAGTTACAAGCGAAGCTTCTGAGTTTGCAAGAAATGGAGATGAAACTGGAAGAGCATGTGAAGGAAAAAGAGACTAGTGAAGCTACATTGGAGAAGCAACAGGCGCAGATACTGAACCTGCAGTCTGGGCTCGATGAATTAAAGGATGAACATGAAACTCTCAAAGGGACTCTAGTTGACGCTGAATCAAAACTATCAGAGAGAGACTCCATGCTACGTCAGGCTGAAGAGGAGCATGCTAAAGCAGAGTTGCTCCTGTCAGAAGCATTGTCGCATAAAGAAGAACTGGAGGTAAATCTGAAATCTATCAATGAGCAGCATGGTGAGTCCAAAGCTATTGCTGAAGATGCAAACGGGAAGATTCTTGAGCTTGAAGCACAGATTCAGGCACTACATGCAGCTGAAGAGGCTTTGAAGTCGCATCTGGAAGAGGCTAGCATGAATGTGGAAGTTGCGGAGAAGAAATGCTCTGATCTTGAGCAGCAGCTCAGTGAATCTGAGAGTAAATTAGCCACTTCAAGTGAACAAGTAAAGTTGCTGGAAGAGCAGATCCAACAAGAAGCAACTTCTTCAGCAGAAAAAGAAAAGCAGCTTGAAGAAGCAGTGAACAATGCAGAGGCATACAAGGAGAAGATGAATGAATTGCAATCTTCTCTGGATTCCTCGGCATCTAAAACTCAGCTACTTGAAGAAGAAGTCAAGGATCTGACTGACAGATTCTCACAGCATCAAGAACAAGCTCATTCCGTTCACGAAAGAAGTATTGAACTGGAGAGTTTGCTTCATACATCAAAGTCTGATGCTGATGGTGCACACTCCCGAAGACAGGAGCTGGAGCAGGAACTTGAAGCCACACAAGCAAAGTTCAAGGAGGTTGAAGCAGAACTAGAACAGTACAGAAGCAAGGTTTCCCACCTTTCCGATGATCTAGAAGCTTACCAGACAAAATCAGCTAGTCTTGAAGCTGTGATGGAAGCTGCAAGTGGAAAGGAGAAAGAGCTTATGGACTCACTGATTCAAATCACCGAAGAAAAGCAGAAACTTGAGGAGCTAACAGCAGAGTATGAAGTAAAACTTCAAGAACAGTTGCAGGAAAAGCAAGTTATCGAAGAGAGGGTGCAGAGTCAAGAATTGAAGGTGCTTGAATTAGAAGAATTGTTGGCAAAACTGGCAGAAGAAAAAGAAAGTGGCGAGAACACCATTGCTGATCTTAACCTGCAACTGTCCAATAAGAATGACTTGTGCATGCAGTTGGAGTCCCAGTTAAGCCAAGTTGGGGATGATCATAGCAAAACAAGGTCACTTCTCTCTGATGCACACTCGCACAAAGAGGAGCTAGAACTGAATTTGAAATCTCTTAATGATCTTCACATTGAATCCAAAACAGCTGCAGAGTCTGCAATGCAGAGGACCGCAGAGCTTGAAACTCAAGTTCAGGAATTAAGTGCTGCTGCAGAAGGTCTGAAGTTACAGCTTACTGAGTTTGAGTCAAAGCTAGCATCTGCCGAGAAGAAGAGCACAGATCTTGAGCAAGAGCTTAAAGATGTGACAGATGAATGCAATGGTTTCCGTGTGAAGGTTGATGAACTTTCTGGAGAAGTTGAGGCATACAAGGAGAAATCAGCAAGTCTCGAGGCTTTATTAGCAGAAGCAAACCAAAAAGAGGATGAGTTGTCAGGGAAGTTGGCTCAAGCTAATGAAGAGAAGGAGAAGTATGAAGAATTGTCAAACAAGGCCACCACAGCGCATTTGGAAGCCGAGAAGCAGGTCCAGACTTTACAGGCTGATCTAGAATCTGCCCGGGGTAAAATGGAAGAGGTGGAGAATGATCTTCAGGCCCTGGGTGTTAGAGAAAGCTCAGTACTTGACAAGCTTAAATCTGCAGAGGAGCAACTTGAGCACAGTGGAAGGGCACTAGAACATGCCACTTCCAAGAAAATTGATCTGGAATCTCTGTACCAGTCTTTACTTGAAGATACAGAGAAGAAGCTCCAGCAAGTAGGGGACAACTTGACTCAGAAGGAGACGGATTGTCAGCAACTGTCTGAAAAGTTGAAGCTGGCCGAGGAACAAGTGGCATCTTATGAAGCAAAAGCAGCTGGTGCCACTGAAGAGGTGGAATCCATGAAGGTGGAGCTCGAAGCCTTTGAAAATGAGATCGCTACTCATGAGACCACCATTGAGGAACTCAAGACCAAGCTCTCCAGTGCTGAGTCAAAGGCTGAAGAGGCATTGGCTGAGAGCACGGCCATGGGTGCAACAAATCAGGCCCTGAAAGGGGAACTTGATGCTAAGCTGGCCATGCTTCATGAACTGCAAGAGCAGTTTAATTCTACCCATGCTGAAAAGGAAGATGTTGTTACAAAGCTAGCTGAGCATGGAAGGACGATAGAACATTTGACTGAGGTGCACAGTAGAGGCATAGAACTTCAATCTGCAGCTGAATCAAGGAATGCAGAAGTTGAAGCTCAAATGCGTGAAGCTCATGAGACAATAGCACAGAAAGATTCAGAAATTAAAGATTTGAACGAGAGGCTGATTGCAATTCAGTCTGAGACTGAAAGTTTGATGCATGTGAATGAAGCCTTGAAGCAGGAAATCAGTGCTAAGCTGGTCATAGTTGATGAGCTGCAGGAGAAATTTGTGTCTGCGAGTTCTGAGAAAGAAGAAGTTGCAGAGAAGCTGGCTGTTCATGAGCAAACAATAAAACATTTGACAGAAGAGCATTCAAAGGGCTTGGAGCTCCAGTCTGCTGCTGAATCAAGGTATGCGGAAATTGAGAGTCAACTGCATGAAGCTCATGAGACGATTGCAAATAAAGAAGCTGAAGTGACAGACCTCAAGGAAAAGCTGGTTTCTCTTGAAGCTGAGAATGGAAAACTGGCGGATAAGAATGAGCACCTAGAAGGAGAAGTGTTTGCTAAGGTGGCCATGTATGATGAGTTACAGGAACGGTTTAGTGCTACGCACGCTGAAAAGGAAGAAGCTGTAGAGAAGCTAGCTGCTCATGAGGGAACAATCACAAACCTGACAGAGGTGCACACAAGAAACTTGGAACTCCACTCTGCAGCTGAATCAAAGATTGGTGAAACTGAAGCTAAACTGCATGAAGCCCTCGAGACAATAACACAGAAAGAAGCTGAAGTTAAAGACTTGAGCAAGAAGCTGGATGCTCTCGAGATTGAGTTGGGATATTATGAAGAGCAGGCAACGGAAGCTGCTGCCAATGAAGAAAATCATAAGGTTAAATTTGATGAAGTCGTGCACAAACTAAAGAGCGTAGAAGCACAACTTGCAGAAACACAAAGCAAGGTTGAACTTTTCCAGACAGAGAAAGAAAACTTGATTACTGCAAATAGTAGTTTGAGTGAGGAATTGGAAGTACATCAGAGCAAACTGAATGAATTACAGCTGGCACTTGCTGCCGCAGTAGCAGAAAAGCAGGAGTCGTCGGAAGAGATTCACTCACTGCGAAAAACACTCGATGGCATGATTCAACGCAAGGAAGAACTGGAAAGCCAGGTGATCAAGAGTTCTATTTTTATTATTCTCGGCTTAGTGCTGCTTGCCTGTAATGGCTTCCAAATATTTCTCATACCATTACATAGCTCTTACCAAGATGTAACTTTTTTTCAGGTATCTTCTACTCTGGAAGAGCATGAAGAACTGACGAGCAAGTACCAAAGCACACTGGAAGAGAAGCAGATGTTAAATGACAAATATGAAACTACAAAGAAGGAGCTTGATGAGGCGATAGCCAAATTGGAGGAGCAAATGAATTTGGAGAAGTCTGAAAAAGAATTGCACATTTCAAAACTCGAGAGGCAAATTACAGTGTCTGAGCTGAAATACATGGAGGAGGTATCTTTTTATTTATCTCCCTCTAAAACTAATTTGGGTCCTACAGTACTTTTTTTGTCGAGCTGTACAGTAGGGCAATTGGTCCTACTTTCGAAGTACTATCTGTATAATTTATCAAATATTCTCAGATCCAGACCATGCAAGTTGAAACAACTGAAAAGCATGAAGCACTTACAAGCAAGATGCAGGAGCATGCAAACTTAGTCCATGAAAAAGATCAGTTGGAGCAACAATTGCTGGAAGTTAGGAAGGAACTGGAGGCTGCTTACCGTACCATAGCTAACCAGGTAAATTGGCGTTGTGACTATTTTTCTAATAAAACAAGTTTTTACTGTCAAGCATTTCTGCTAAATACAAAGGGATGGCCGTATCCATCATTTTCTTACTGTCAACCCTATCTGCTGAACTGGTACCATCAGAAAATGATGGCAGATAGAAAGTTGCCTCTTTGAATGGCTATGTTCTCGACATGTAGTGAAGTTGTTGACTTAATTGGTTCCAGATAATCTGACACTTCGTTTTTTTCAAAATTTGGTTGTTGTTTGAACTGATCTTGACATGAAAAACCTTTGTTTTGGCAGGAAGAGCAAGCTTCAGTGAGGGAGATAAAGTGGGATGCGTTTAAGACGTATTCAGCGGATCAACTAGAAGGTGCACAAAAACATGCTGCAGAGCTGGAAGTACAAGTATCAGCTCTTAATCAGCAGCTGCAAGAAGCTGAGATCCATTACGAGAAAAAGGTTGGATTCTATCCGAGTATCCATTTGAGGCTATAATACTGGTTCACATGTTACATCTGATGGGTGTTATGGATCCAAGATCAAGGCAGCACGATAAAATCCATCTGTTATTTCCTTGAAATCCTTAAATTTGGAAGCCTGCTTTGTTCTGAGGCATCTGGCTTATTGCTTGGCTTTCTCTCATTGAGAACAGAAGCATCATGATCGAAGGCTTGCATGATAATGGAATGAGGGAACATGAATAGAAAATGCATTGCCTCACACGATTACAGGAACATGTTTAAATTAGCACAAATAGCCTTTTCAATCTGTTGTAGTAGTCATATTTACAGATTTTTGACATTAGAAAACTTGCTTCGCCATTGGAATTTCTAGTCCTCCTGCTTCTTTGACAGTTTATAGACAGTTTATAAGTATATCTCTACTTTTTTTTCTCATGCATTGATTTATGTGGTCTTTTTTCAGGTTGCAGAGGAGAGTGAGAAACTCGCTCTTGTCAATACAGAGCTCAACAAGCTAACCCAAGATGCGAGCAAGAGTGTTGAAATGGAGAAGAAGGTACAGGACCTTGAGCAGAAGTTGCAGCTTGCTTATTCCAAATCTGAAGAACAGGCAAGCAAAGAAGAAAAAAGATGCTCTGAAATATCTTGAGTACCCTGATCAGTAGTTATCAGCAATTAACAACATCATCTTTTTTGCAGGCAAAGGATGCAGTGGTATCAACGAGATCCCGAGAATTCAGCCTGGACTCGGTAGCACCGCAAAACAAACAGCGCGACATATCTCAGGCTCCTAGCACGGCCTCCCCGAAGCCGGCGCAGCAACAACTGCGGGAGCCCTCCGGCATCATGGCCTTCAAGTTCATCCTGGGCGTCGCCCTGCTGTCAGTGGTCCTCGGCGTGTTCCTTGGAAGGAGATACTAGTGCTGCTCTTGTGAAATCCCTGCTGGTGCCCGATGGGAGAATCCCATTGTGAACAGCTAAAAACTGTTGCTTCCCATGAACCTAAACTACTACTCTAGCTGAACAGCGCATAGCTTGCTTGGTTTTGGTGGATTGCAATTGAACGGACTGATATCTTTCAGGGAGAAGTCAGAAATCCGGAAGCATATTCTTGGTGAGTTCTCCCTATAGTTTCTTTTTGGGTCAAGGGGGGTAGGAATTTGATTTTTGTTCATTCCTAGTTTCCTACCCTTGGCATGCATAAGGCCATGTGCATGCAATTTGGTTTTTGGTGTCAGTGAGCTTGTATCTACATCTCTCCCTCTGTAAAAAGAAGTCCGTCAGAAATATTAATTTGTTCATATGGTCGAGTGTAAGCCGTGTCACATGCTGTACAATCACTCCAGTGTTCTTGATCTCTATATATATATCTGGGTTGCTGGTTGGCAAGAGGTGTCTCATTTCTCCAACATCGTATAGTTGGCAACATACTTGCAGAATTAACACTGCATATGTAAATTTTTATTCTGTTCACTCTAAACCGCACCAAGGCTGATGTATTTGCAGATTCTGCTTCACTGGCACTTGGAGGCCATATGATACGGGGGCAAATTTAACCATTTTGACCTCTGGGCGAAATCAATTCAGGAATGAACTGCCCGTGAAACTATTTCACACCCCTAATCTTTTTGTGTAGCGCCCGCCACGACGACGCCACACCCTACTGTGCAGCGCCTAGCACGGGGGCGTTGCACACCAGTCCATCGTGGCAGCCCCTGGGCCCGCACCCAGCAGTGCAATGCCTCTGCGCTAGGCGCCACACATGTAATGTGCAGCGCCCAGCGCGTAGGCGCTACACGGTGACTTAGATGCCAGCCGCTCGCTCCCCCTTCCCCACCCCACCCATTCGTTCGGTTTTGAACAGAAGCAACGGCGCGGCGGGTTCCTCCTCTCCCCCTCTCAATCCCCTCTCCCAAATCCTTCAGATCCGACGATTTGGTCCGTGCATTTCTTCACCAATCCATCCTAGAAGGTACTCTCTTCCGATCCCTTCTTTCTATCCATAGAAAATATGATATTTTGAAGATTTGGGAATACTTGTTTGATTAGATTAGATTTGAATCTTGCATGTATTAGAACTTTGCATGTATTGATTTGTTTGATTGATTTGGGAACCCTTGTTTGTTTGATTTGTGGAACCCTAGTTTAGTTTATGGAAGAGTTATTTTTATGAAGTAGGCATAGTTTATGGAAAAGTTATTTGTATGAAGTAGGCCTAGTTATTTGTGGAACCCTTTTTTATTAGTTATGTTTGATTTGATATGGTTGGATACATAGATTGGTATGGTTGCATCTAGTAGGCCTACTTTAGTTTTTTTGTATTCAAAAGATAATCGTGTTGACAAGAAAGCTTTCTTGCAAATTGCTAGGATGGTTTGGCTTCTCAATGATCATTGGGATCTACAACACCGGTCGTACGCTATGTCGGTGAAGCAGCAGGTAATAATGAAAGTTGCCGGTGTTATGAATTTCGTGTTTTTTCAAACACATACCCCACATATGTAATGATTTGTTTGTTTGCTTGTAGGAGCTTGCACCTCTGAAGCTTCGCTCACGGGTCAACCTTGGGTGGATGCGCTATGATGAGCGGTACACGCCAGTATGTTAGGGAGACAGGACTTCTCCCTTTCATTCAGTTGGTCACCGGTCGACGCCACCCAACAATGCTCCGGCACTCACGCGCTTATTGATCATTGGAGGCCGGAGACACACACTTTCCATCTTGGATCGGGAAATGACCGTGACGCTCGAGGATATAGCTATGATCACCGGTCTCCCTATCGATGGGAATCCTCTATGTATGAGCACCGATTCGATGGGTGGCGCGAGCAAATGCTTGCCCTTATCGGTATGGTTCCTCCGAGCCGCGGGAACCGAAGTAGAAGGCAAGAAGAAGGAAGAGTCGCAGCGGTGCTACTTTCACGTGGATTGTATCGAACTTCAGAATTGCCACGAGGATCTTGATGAGGACACGGTGAAGACATATGCTCGTGTCTACATGTGGTACGTGATATCTAGGAGTATGTTTGCTGATGGCACAGGCAAGAATGCTCCATGGATGTGGCTCAAGGCGTTGACCGTCTTCGATAGCAAATGGAGTTGGGGTTCGGCGACACTGGCTTACTTGTATAGACAGGTATGAAGTTGTTTCTGTTTCAATTCATTGGTACATTATGAATGCGATCTTGCTGTTAACTCAACCATGTTCTCTTTTATGTGCAGTTGGACGAAGCCTGTTGTAGGCTATCTGGAGGTTTTGGTGGTTGTTTGCTCGCACTTTCCATATGGAGCTGGGAGCATTTGCCGGTTGGACGACCGAAGACCGTGAAGTTCGATGATTGGGACGAGAAAGACGACCCACTACGGCTCCCCACTTGGGCTTACAAGTGGGATGTGTTAAATGAGATGACGGATGATCCCTCGGTCATGTACAAGCTGTCTGAGGCGAGATGGACGCGATCACGCTGAAAGGGTGAATCGACATTGCATAAGTTATTATCATGCTTCCATCGTAACTCGATATCAATTTTGCATTCTATCCCATTTTGTAGGTTGAATGGGAACCGTATGGAAAAGGAGAGAGTTTTGGGAACCCTATAGAGTTCAGGCTGAATCCGATGTGCACTAGGGATAGGGATCTCTGGCATATGCGGTGTCCACTCCTATGCAACTGGGCGGTTGAGCTTCACCTGCCACATCGGGTGTACCGTCAGTTTGGTTTGTTCATGCCACACCCGCCGGAGTGGGAGGACACCTCCATAGTGCTACACGCGTAAGATATAATCAACCTTGAGCAATTAGCAGCTTCTCGGCGGTTTCGATGATGCTAATATTATGTTTCTAACTTGCAGGTTGGATAGAAAAAAGCAACGGAAGATCAAGGATTGGGCCAAGCATCACAACAACTATGTCATACAGTGGGCGCTTGCTGTGGAGCAAGCTAGGGCTGAAAAACGAGCCAAGCTTCATGAGCACTGCCCGATTGCGTTCAACAACTATCTAACATGGTTTCTAGGCGTCACCCGTGTGGAGGTATGCAAGCCGGCGTATGATGATGAGATTTTGGAAGAACCCACCGTCTTTGATGAGGTAGCCCAGCACCTGTACAACGCATTAGTCAGGAAAGGCAACTCAGTGATCCCTGCGGGGCCAATGATGAACTTTGTGGTATTTGCCCTTTTTGCTTTTCAATTCGCACTATTCACATCTTCACTTGCCTAACACGTTAATACCGTTTCTGTTCATAGCGTGCCCAGATCAAGAAAGCAGCTCGAACACCTACAATGTTCGAAAGCCCTCACACATTGCTTGAACGCCCAAAAAGCACAGCCAAATACTCTGACTTTCCTTCCTTCATGAACCGTTGTTTGGTGCCCATGAGGCTCGACCACATGAACCATGCTCGGGTTTGTCGCGGCCATGGCTAACAACAACCTAGGGATTCGGTTGTATGTTGTTGGAGATATGCCCTAGAGGCAATCATGTATGATGATATTTCCTATGTGTTTATGAATAAAGATAGTCCTTGGACATTATCAATGATGTGTATCAGCAAGTACGTGACTTGTTTGTGGGACTATGCATTGTATGATGACTGTCCTAAAAGGTCCCTAGTCGAAAGGGCTGTGTGGACGCGCAGCCAACTAGACTAGCATATGACACGGTCGATGGCTCGGTCTCACTAGCCATGGAGCATTGGATGCTAACCGGATAATATGGACTTGGAAAGGTCTGGTCGGATTCGACATAGTCGGATCCGAGTCGAGATAAGGTCCGAATCGGACAGACCCAACTATGAGACGCAGCGATATGTCATCTGTGAGTCTCTAGTACAACATCGTTCTATGTCCTAAGACCTGAGTGGCGCATGTACTCGGGATGGTGACAGACTTGCTTTGGGCCGACCAAACGCTACTCCGTGGTCGGGTAGTTACAAAGGTAGGTTTCGGTTTGTCCATCCCATCTTTGCGAGACATGGTCGAGCAAGATGGGATTGCCCCTCCGATCGGAGAGATATACTCTGGGCCCTCGTGTGATCGACCGGGAACAACATGGCCATGCGACAAGGATTATGAGATAATCCGGACAGTGGTCGGTATCTTTGGAGCGAGAAAGAGGTCGGGCTAGCACAAGGATGACAATCTCGCCTTGAGCCCGACAACATATATCGTCGGCAAAGGGAGCGAAGTGTGACACGTTATGCTGAGTTCGCTTAACCAGCTTCATAGTTCGCTTGGTGGTCGGCACGCCTTGCTAGAGGCCGCTACCAACCGTGCATGTCGGAGGTGATCCGAGCGTGACCAAGCCGACTTGAACCTAAGGGGTCGCGCGCTTAAGGGAAGGAACCTACGAGGTCAGTTCGTAGGACACTGGTCGGATGTGATCCGAACTGGACTAGGAACGTGACATAATAGACTTTGGGCTTTAGGGTCCGTGCGAGGCCCAAGTGTTGAGCCCGCGACGGACGCCTATATAAAGTGGAGGTGCGGCACACTCAGGCGGTTGATCGCTTCGGCGTTGCGGCTAGGGTTTGCATGTGTTGCGAATAGCCACCTCCACTCGCTGCCGACTGTGTGATCGGACCTAGCAGTCCGCCGCACGACGTTCCTCCCGCACGCGCGGATACCGTTAGAGGTGGTGCACTTGCGCCGCTCCGCGAACTCGCACGTGGGATCGGACGACCGGCCGCCGAGGAGATCGGACGAGGAGAAGACGATACACTCGGACGCGCTGCCCCAACTCTTCTTCGCTGCACGCATCGCTGGCGTCTAGTGGTAACGAACTGTGATCCATCTCCCGTAGCATGTTCCTGGATGTTCTGCGTGTAGGAATTTTAATTTGCAGTCGACGCACCCTACCGTAGTACCCAACAGTGGTATAAGAGCCTCTGTTATAGGATTTGGATTCAGATCGTATGCATATTAGATATGTGGAGGCGGCAGATGAGATCTGTTGTCCTTGAAGAGATCGGCTATGTGCACGGTTGATGTGATCAACTGCACATGGGGATCGTTGAGGCTATGTTTTCTGTAAATTGGGATCGATAAGGTCGTGACACGATCTACCCCTACCGGTCGGTCATCCGCCATCGGGGTTAACAGTGAAACGTAAATCCGAATCGGATTCGCGATGATTGATAAGATCGGTCAGATCAGAGAATTCGGCGTGATCGGAGTTCAGATGTGATCTGTGATTTCCGAAAACGTAGCGCCGTGTATTTCGTACCCGACACACAAACCGGTAGAATGCGATTCTATGCATAACTTTGTTTTGCAGGTTTGATGTGAATAGTATGGCTCATGTGTATGTGATGCATGTGTGTAATTTATACGTGGCTGCGTGTCATGTTTGTCACCGGCGAGAGCCAAAGTGCTGTCATTATAATGTATAACGACCTGCGTGTCGACTTGTGACTCTATGTAAATTCATTACTAGTTGTAGTAGTTGGATAATAGAGATCAGGTTGGTGGCTTGGCCCCGGCGTGACAAACAAGATGGAGTTCGTAGATGGTCACCGAGTCGGAGCCGACACGGAAGAACGTCCATGAAGGAGCCATACTATTTCACAATATGTGTTATATTTGTGATTGTTATGCTTCTTTGTTTCTATGCATGTTAAAATGATAGAATGATCCTCATGAATATCAAGCTTAATTGCCATCCCGATGTTGCACCTTCGCACGTCAAATACGATCTAGTAGTGGGCTCATAAAATTGGGGTGCTGCTGGGTGTCCTTGAATCGAAGGGTTCGTGTCGGACACGGACATGCATCGCATCGAGTTAACTTGACAAGGCTATCAAAACGGTTTTGGGCCTTGTGGCAAAGAAGGTTGGGAGCCGGGTATGAGATACCTTCCCGACCGGCTGTGAGTCGATATAGAATACGATTACCAAGGAGTTGCTTACCGATAGGTATGTTAGCTAGCGTGATGCTAAAGCTCACTAGTCGCATGCGCTAGTCGGATCTGAATCACCGAGAGTTTGCGGAGGATGCTGACTTCAGCGAGAGTATTTCTGTTCAGGCTAGAATTACTCTACATAAACACATTGCTTAGTGATTGCATATTTTCATTTGTAGATCAATGGCACCACCTGCTCAACCCAACTTTGCATTGAAATCAATTCGGAAAAGGATAAACTGAATGGAACAAACTTTACCACCGGTATAGAAATTTGAGAATTGTTCTCAAGCACGATAAAAGGAACATGTTCTAGAGGATCCACTTCGGAGGAACCTGCCGATAATGCTAGTGCCACAGCTAAGAATGCCTACGAAACTCGTTGATGAATCAACGGAGATCACCGTGTCGATGTTGGCTTGTATGGAGCCCGATTTGCAACAGCATTTGAAAATGTTGAGGCTTACGATATGATCGAGAGTCTCAAGAGCATGTTTCGAGACACGTGCTAGGACCGAAGGTTCAACGTCTGGCGATCCTTGATGGATTGCAAGCTGAAGGAAGGTGATCCACTGAGCCTACATGTGATCAAGATGATCGGATATGTGCAAGCTTTGGATCGTTTGGGCTTCCCGCTCTTGGATGAGATGGCTACTGATGCTGTTCTTGGTTCTCTTCCGCCCAGCTATGGGACGTTCATCTCGAACTATCATATGCATGGCATGGATAAGAAGCTCACTGAATTGCATGGGATGCTCAAGGTGGCAGAGCAGGATATTAAGAAAGGCACGCATCAAGTGTTGATGGTGCGAAATCGCTATGTTCAAGAAGAGTTGGTCCAAGAAAAGGCTAAGGCAAAGGGCACGGAGACGGTAACCTCTCGCCGCTGCTACCAAGTCTGGACGGACTCAAGACCGTTTGCTTTCACCGCAAGGAGACCGGTCACTGGAAGAGAAAGCTGTAGCAAGTGGCTTGCGAGCATGGCAAGAAGGCGAAATGCTTCTTCACGCAAAGGTACACTTGTTGCATATGTTATAGACATTTACCTTGCCGACATACCTAGTAGCTCTTGGGTATTTGATACCGGATCGGTTGTTCATATTTGCAACTCGATGCAGGGCTGGTAAGAACTAGGCGTGTGGCACAAGGGAGATTGACATCGTGGTCGGCAACAAAGCAAGAGTTGCTGCGTTGGAGGTCGGCACGATGCAGCTCCAACTTCCTTCGAATCATTATGGAATTGAATAATTGTTATTACATTCCTGCACTTAGTCGGAACATTATTTCGCCTCATGTTTGATGAGTCGTGGTTATGAATTCAATTTAAAGGACAATGGTTGTTCGATATTTTGAATGGTATGTTCCACGGCTATGCACCCATTGTTGATGGGCTATTTATATTGAATCTAGAACAGAACCGGTCTATAACGTGAATGTCAAGAGGCATAAGCCTAATGAGATAAATCCGACATACTTACGGCATTGCCGACTTGGACACATTAGTGCAAACGCATGAAGAAGCTCCATGATGATGGGCTCTAACTTCGTCCGACTTTGGGTCGTTCGAGACATGTGAATCATGCTTGCTCGGCAAGATGACTAAGTCTCCTTTCGCAAAGAGTTGCGAGAGGGCATCCGAGCTATTGGAGCTTATACGATGATGTGTGTGGTCCAATGAGCACAACCGCCAGAGGTGGCTATCAAGATGCCGTGACTTTTACCGACGACTTGAGTAGATATGGATATATCTATTTGATGAGGCACAAGTCGGAGACTTTTGAAAAGTTCAAAGAGTTTGAACGAGGTTGAGAATCAGCTCGGCAAGACTATAAAGCTTCGCGATCGATCGTGGAGGTGAGTACATGAGCCAGAGTTCGATGATCATCTGAAAAGTCGAGGTATAGTACCTCAGCTCACACCTCCGGCACGCCACGGAGAAACGGCGTGTCGAACGGAGGAATAGGACCTTGTTGGACATGGTCCGGTCTATGATGAGCAAATCGGATTTACCCTTGTCATTTTGGGGATACGCCTAGAAACTGCAGCTTTCACACTTAATATGGTACCATCAAAATCCGTAGACAAGACACCGATGAGATGTGGACCGAAGAGTCCCAGTTTGTCTTTTCTAAAGATTTGGGGTTGTGAAGCATTTATCAAGCGACTTATGTCGACAAGCTTACACCCAAGTCGGATAAATGCATATTCGTGGATACCCGAGGGAAACCTTGGGATATAGCTTCTACAACCGAGAAGAGAACAAAGTGTTTGTTGCTCGAACGGGGTTTTCCTTGAGAAAGAGTTTCTCAGTCGGGAGGCCAGTGGGAGGACGGTTCGACTCGAAGAAATTCGAGGACCACTGGGACGGCTCGGCTGGTGATGAAATCATACCGGAGTCAGTCAGGGAACCCGTAGTGGAAGCGGCGCCGGAACCACGGAGGTCGGAAAGATTGCGCAGAGTGCGCGATGTATTGTTGCTAGAAAGCGACGAGTCGGCCACGTATGCGGAAGCGATGGTGAGCCCAGATTCCGAGGCATGGCTAGAGGCCATGAGATCCGAGTTAAAGTCCATGGATGAGAATCAAGTCTAGGACTTGGTTGATCCGCCACCTGGCGTAACTGCCATTGGTTGCAAATGGGTCTTTAAGAAGAAAACCGATGTGGATGGAAATGTTCAGATCCACAAAGCTCGGCTTGTCGCTAAAGGTTATGGACAAGTTCAAGGAATTGACTACGACGAGACTTACTCGCCGGTAGCGATCTTGAAATCGGTGAGGATCATACTAGCTATAGCTGCATATTTCGATTACGAGATATGGCAGATGGATGTCAAAACGGCTTTCCTTCACGGAAATTTAACCGAGGACGTGTATATGATACAGCCCGAGGGTTTTGTCGATCCGACTAGCACTAGTAAGGTATGCAAGCTCAAGAGATCCATTTATGGGTTGAAGCAAGCATCTCGGAGTTGGAACATTCATTTTGATGAGGTCGTCACTAGTCTCGGTTTCATCAAAAGCGAAGAGGACTCTTGTTTATACAAGAAGTTAAGTGGGAGCTCGATAGTGTTTTTGATCTTGTATGTGGACGACATACTACTGATCGGGAACGATGTTTCGATGTTAAACTCGATCAAGGGATCATTGAATGGCAAGTTTTCGATGAAGGACCTTGGTGAGGCAGTCTATTTTTAGGCATTAAGATCTATAGAGATAGATCGAGGAGGCTGCTCGGCTTAAGACAGAGCACGTACATAGATAAAGTGTTGAAGCGGTTCAACATGAGTGAGGCGAAGAAAGGGTTCTTGCCGCTCTCACATGGTATAAGGCTAAGCGAGACTCAGAGTCCTTCGACATCTGATGAGCGAAGCAGGATGAGTAGGATTCCGTATGCCTCAGCAATCGGATCCATCATGTATGCCATGATATGTACAAGGCCTGATGTTGCTTTTGCAATAAGCCTAACAAGTAGATACTAGGCCAACCTGTGAGAGTCCCGGGCAGCGGTAAAGACTATTTTGAAGCACACGAAAAGGACTAAAGAGATGTTCCTAGTTTATGGAGGTGAGGAAGAGCTCGTCGTAAGGGGTTACGTCGATGCTAGTTTCCAAACCGGCAGAGATGATTGTCGATCACAGTCCGGATTCGTATGCGCCCTGAACGGAGGAGCATTGTAATCGGATGAGTTCCAAGCAGGATACGGTGGCGATTCTACCACGAAGCGAATACATTGCGGCTTGTGAAGCTGCAAATAAAGGTGTTTGGATCCGGCATTTTCTGGATGATCTTGGTATTTTCCCAGCCTCGGTGAAACCGTTGGACCTTTATTGTGATAATTCTGGTGCCATCGCACAAGCCAAGGAGCCGAGGAATCACCACAAGGTCGGACACATAGACCGGAAATATCACCCGTCTGAAAGATCGTAAAGAATGGTGATGTAGAGTTATGCAAGATTCACACGGATGCAAATGTTGCGATCCGTTGACTAAGCCGCTTCCACAACCCAAGCATGAGGGGCACGTTAGAGCTATGGGCATTCGATGTCTATTTGATTGACTCTAGTGCAAGTGGGAGACTGTTGGAGATATGCCCTAGAGGCAATCATGTATGATGATATTTCCTATGTGTTTATGAATAAAGATAGCCCTTGGACATTATCAATGGTGTGTATCAGCAAGTACGTGACTTGTTTGTGGGACTATGCATTGTATGATGACTGTCCTAAAAGGTCCCTAGTCGAAAGGGTTGTGTGGACGCCAGCCGACTAGACTAGCATATGACACGATCGATGGCTCGGTCTCACTAGCCATGGAGCATTGGATGCTAACGGATAATATGGACTTGGAAAGGTCGGTCGGATTCGACATAGTCGGATCCGAGTCGAGATAAGGTCGAATCGGACGGACCCAACTATGAGGCGCAGCGATATGTCATCTGTGAGTCTCTAGTACAACATCGTTCTATGTCCTAAGACTGAGTGACGCATGTACTGGATGGTGACAGACTTGCTTTGGGCCGACCAAACGCTACTCCGGATCGGGTAGTTACAAAGGTAGGTTTCGGTTTGTCCGGTCCCATGCTGCGAGACATGGTCGAGCAAGATGGGATTGCCCCTCCGATCGGAGAGATATACTATGGGCCCTCGTGTGATCGACCAGAACAGCATGGCCATGCGACAAGGATTATGAGATAATCCGGACGGTGGTCGGTATCTTTGGAGCGAGAAAGAGGTCGGGCTAGCACAAGGATGACAGTCTCGCCTTGAGCCCGACAACATATATCGTCGGCAAAGGGAACAGAAGTGTGACACGTTATGCTGGTTCGCCTAACCAGCTTCATAGTCTTCTTGGTGGTCGGCACGCCTTGCTAGAGGCCGCTACCAAGCTGTGCATGTCGGAGGTGATCCGAAGCGTGACCAAGCCGACTTGAACCTAAGGGGTCGCAGCTTAAGGGAAGGAACCACGAGGTCGGTTCAGAGGACACCGGTCGGATGTGATCCGAATGGACTAGGAACGTGACCGAATAGACTTTGGGCTTTAGGGTCCCGGCGAGGCCCAAGTGTTGAGCCCGCGACGGACGCCTATATAAAGTGGAGGTGCGGCACACTCAGCGGTTGATCGCCGGTGTTGCGGCTAGGGTTTGGATGTGTTGCGAATAGCCACCTCCACTCGCCGCCGACTGTGTGATCGGACCTAGCAGTCCGTCGCACGACGTTCCTCCCGCACGCGCGGATACCGTTAGAGGCGGTGCACTTGCGCCGCTCCGGCGAACTCGTACGTGGGATCGGACGACCGGCCGCTCGAGGGAGATCGGACGAGGAGAAGGCGATACACTCGGACGCTGCCCCAACTCTTCTTCATTGCTGCACGCATGGCGTCTAGTGGTAACGAACTATGATCCATCTCCCGTAGCATGTTACTGGATGTTCTGCGTGTAGGAATTTTAATTTGCAGTCGACGCACCGTACCGTAGAACCCAGCATATGCTTCCTCCCAAGTACCATACAACATCTTAAATGCCGCTTGCTTCGCCTTCCATGCCTTGCCGTACTTCACCTTGTAGTGAAAGATGGCTTTCACAAGGTCAATGACATGTTGGACGGCCATTGTTGGAAGTGTGGATATTGAGTTGGAGAGCCTGTAAGCGATGAACTCGGACGTGAGTTGTTTGTGGTTTTGGGACACAATCTTGCCATCCACCCTTTTGCCTTGGCACATGTGAATTGGCACACAACTCACTACGTGCCAAGTGGGACCTCCTTTCCATGGTCTTGCACGCACAATCCATGGACATATTTCATCTTCACATGCACATGTAACCGTGTAGCGCACTTTGACGTCCGAGTGCACCACCTTGTGTGGACGATAATGCGTAACCGAGTAGTTGTCGAGCCACATCTTCAATTCCAAGAAGGTGTCAAACTTAGAACCTTTAGCAATCCGGTTCTTGTCGTCTCCCAAATCACGATGAGAGCTTGGCCTAACCCCAAGAGGTACACATTGGCCACCATCTACCACGGCTTCATCCGCGAGACTAACATCCTTGAACAATGTAGTCCGATGATCCCGACCAAATACCTTCTCGAAAGCTTCGGCCTCCTTCACCGTGAACCCCTCCGCATCAACTTGTTCATCGGGACCATCGTCATCCGAGTCCGATGCATATGTACAGGAAAAAGGGATGGAAGGGTCCATTGTCTCTTGCAAGTGATATTTGTCGAGATCACCCACATTGTTGTCATGGAGATCAACTTCATTGTCATCGTCCGCATACTCATCATTGTCCTCTTGCAAAACTTCATCTTGGTTGTTTGTAAACGGACTCAATGTTGGCCTCACTTCTTGGGTCAAAAGAGGTTCAACAATTTCATCTCGCTTCAAGGGTGTGGGGCTACTAGCAACCAAAGGGAGGGTTCGGTTCAAGTCCAAATGCAAACTTGAATCAACCTTCTTCGTTGCAAATAACTCAAGAGCCTTGTCTAGTGATTCGGCCACCGTCTCCTTGTATGCAACCCAACGTTGCTCCGAGTTGACACGCATTGTCTTCCAACGGATGTGCATTCCAAAACCAACATTATGCCTTCCCTCCAACTCTATGATATCACTAGGGTCCGTCCAATTCAAATCTTCCCTAACTTGTTGCAAGAGCTCCGCATAGCTAGAACTACTATCAAACACCATGTCAACCTCATCCGGGTCCGGTTCTACATTGCCTTTCAAAAAGGCGTCCTTGTCCCCATGATGAACAAACACACATGTTCTTCCCATCCCTATAAGCATTCCAAAATCATAAGGTAACATTGCTTCCATGAGTACTAATACAAGGATTAACACGGAATAGAAACCCTAATATATATATCAAACAACAACCCTAACCCTAACCCTAACCATAACCATAACCATAACCTAGCCCTAAACCTAACCCTAGCACCAACATAAGAACACCCATAAGAATAACATTAGCATACTAACAAAGCCTAACCATAGAAATTGGCAAACAAACATCTCACATCTCCATGCAAATCTCTAGATCCAAACAAAACTAGGGTTTCCCCAAACTAGCAACAAATGAGCAATGGGAACTTTACTTGGATCAAAACAAGGGGATCGGAGAATATTAGCTTGAGGGAGGGTTTGACTTCAAAATCCACGGACAAATTCTTCAAATTTGCAAGATTTGGGAGAGGATTTGAGAGGGGAAGAGAGTGGGAGAGGGGGCAAAGCTCGGGGAGGAGAGTGGAGAGTGTGTGGTGTGGGGGGTGGGGAGGGCAGCCAAGTGGTGGATAAGTCACACAGTCTTGGCGCTTCTGGCGCTAAGCGCCAGACTTTACAAGTGTGGCGCTTAGCACGGAGCGCCAGACATTACATGTGTGGCGCCTAGCGAGGCGTTACGCAGCTTTGAGTGCGAGCCCAGAGGCTGCCACGGTGGACTGGTGTAACGCCGTGCTAGACGCTGACTGATGGGGTGTGGCGCCGTGGTGTGGGCGCACACAAAAGGTTAGGGGTGTGAAATAGTTTCACGGGCAGTTTATTCCGTAAATTGATTTCATCCAGAGGTCTAAATGGTCAAATTTGCCTGATACGGGCAAACGAATCTGGTCACATTTGTTTGCATTTCGCAGGTGCACTCATCATATCACAGGGGCGAAAGCGCCCGGGCCACAAGCGACAGTGATGGTGTCACAGCATGCTTTCCACGTTGAGTTGATACTAATGGACAAGTTCTTTTCGGTGCATCCGACGACGGTTGGATAAACCCCACCCAAATGTGCGGTGACCCCTTTTAAATTTTCTTTACTTGGTTCCCTCAAAAAAAAATTCTTTACTTGGACTGTTGGACACATGCCCAAACTATTGCCCTTTTTTCACAAAAAAAAAGATTTTGAACAGTATTTTAGAGTTAAAAAATAAAAATGATTTCCTTTTTTTGGGACAATGGACATGTTCGTGTCTTATATTCGCGTGCAAAGTTTTACGGGTGCTCTATGGGGCAGAAAAGGCAAAGGCGAAACCCAAGCACCAAAATTGGTTTCTTTGCACAGGCCACGCAACCTGTCAATTTTCCATGCAAACTTACACGTACATGTGTATTTTACAGATATATATATATATTTTTTAACAGCGTTTGTGTCACCCAGGAAAGCATATGCTCATGTGAGCCGATTTGAGAGCATCTCCAACAGCCGTCCTACATAAGCGCCGCGCTGAAAAAACAATGTTTTTTTGCACGCGTGCTACCGCTCCGGGCGCTCCAGCGAAGGCGCAAAAATCGCGCGCGGCATATCTAGTTCAGCGCGCGGGGCCGCTTATTTGCTGCGCCCGCTCCCGCGCGCTGGACTCTCGAGCGCTCACTCGTAACTCCACCTACCCCATCCAGCCATGGCGCCGCCGCCGCCCGAGCCACCCCATTTATTCCGGCGACCGTTCCGGCGCTTCCCCGGCCTATCCCGCCGCTGCGGCGGCTTCCTCCGTCTCCCTCTCGTCACCGCTGCCCCTCGCGCGCGGGCCCGGCAGTTCTTCAACGAACAGCGCCCGGCCACTCACTGCCGCTCGGCGCCCTCAAGGTGTTCGACGAAACGCCCGCGAGGTATGTATTGCTCAAACTTCATGAATGCATATGTTGTTTGAGTTGTAATAACGAAATTGATCTATTTATTGTTGATTTATTTTGTTTGTGTTTGATCTTTTTACTTGTATTTGGAATGCATATGTTATTTGTGCGAGAGTCACGTGCGCTGCTGGAGCTACGCGCGCGCTGCATTTTAGCGCGGCTGGTGGAGCCAGCGCTGCCCGCCGCCGTTAAACCAGGCGGTGGGCGCGCGGCAAAATACTCCCTCCATTCCAAATTACTCGTCGTGGTTTTAGTTCAAATTTGAACTAAAAGCACGACAAGTAATTTGAAACAGAATGAGTAGTTTTTAACACGCAGCGTGTTGGGCGGCTGTTGAAGATGCTCTGAATGTCCACTTTTTCAGTTGGTGCTGCAAATGCTGGTGCTATGGTTTCAAGAGATGGTTTCAGAGACCCCACCACCGGCGTACGGAGAGCTGTTAAGGGATTGGCGTCCACACGCTAGCTAGTGACAATTAACTGGCTTGAAAGCCTTCAGAAACTGTGGCCAGCTGGGCCATTAGTGACTCAGTAAAGCTCATTAGCTTTCTATCCTGTAGGGGCGAGCACAGTATGGGAGGACAGTACCGGCGGACAGCACAGTAATTATTAGCACTACTGAACCTGCTCTGCTTTGGAACAGTCTCCTGTCTGAATCTTAGGCCTGCCTTTCAATGCGCCAATCAATAGACGGATGAATGGCTCTAGCATGGTGGTACTCAAGGACATGATTCGGAAGCTGTACCACTACGTACTAATCGCCATTTTTCTTTTGCTGATGGGCATCCGTCTAATTAATTAATTTGGGTAGTAGGACTGGGATTAGCTGAAACCTTCCACCAGTAACCTAGCTGTCTCAAGACACAGAATCGAATACAAGCAAGTTTCGGTTGAGAAAATACACTATGCGCATCTATTCTAGACCCACGTGATGCTATTCCACAAGATCCCCAAGCCCAAGTGTACTTTCTGTAGGAGAAAGGATAAAAGGTGAAAAAAAAAAGATGGATGATAAAGGCAAGGAATAGATGCCGTTTCAAAGCCTACACACGCGGTGAAGCCAAAGTATCTATCCACGTGACAATGCCAAAATGCCAAGCACCACCTACCCATCATATATATATATATATATATAATGACATATTAAGACGAGTCCAAAGTTTTCAATTTGCACGCTGGCACCATCCCCCAAAGATCGAGTGAATGGAAGATCACAGCGGAGAGGGAGGCTGCATTTTAATCCGTGAATGTTAAGATGGTACACCCCAAAAAATTGTAGCCGGAAACGGCCTACTCCCACCGTTCCGAAATATAAGTCTTTTTTAAGATTCCACCACAAACTACATATGGATGTATATAAACATTTTTTAGAGTATGGATTCACCCATTTTGATCCATATGTAGACGTAGTGAAATTTGTGGAAGAACTTGATTTGAATCAAGCAAAAGGTATTACTAGCAAGTACTACCATGTCCTTGAGTACCACCATGGAGTACTAGCAAGTACAACTACTTGCTATGCACAATTATATTTAGTTGCATTATTATTAAATACTTTTTTTTTATTGTTGTTCTTATCCTCATTTCAGATGATAAGTTACAAAATGTGCATCGGGTTAAGGGGTTCGGGAAGACGGACATAGGAGAGCGGGAACGCCGCCGCGGAAGCGGATTTTAGAAGAAAGAGAATAAATGAAAAAATATTGGAATGAAAAAATATATATTAAAGTTGACGAGAAAAGTAATGCCACTTGTATCCAAAGACGCCTGGGATCTCACATGGCATTACTTTTGTGTAAACGTCGAATTACCCCGGTCCCCCACAGGCCACTAGGCTGGCCTTTCTTCCGGCACGCCCGTACATGCAGCCACCGATATTTACTCTTTCCAAAATTCCAAGTACAGTGCACGTACTCCCTCAGGGAGAAAAGAGAGGACTCAGTGGACACTCACTAGTCACTAGCTATAGCTCGCGGGTTCCGGGCAGCCAATCCCGTTCGCTTGTTCCCGATCGGACGCCTCGATTGGACAAGATGGGTCCTGGCCCCGGCGTCGGACGGCCGGCCTCCCGAAGAGGGAAGAGAGAGCGGTAGGGCTTGAGTCCGCGCCACCCAAAGGGACGTCGGGCTTGGCCATGTCCGCATTTGTTTGATGGGTCGTGGATGCACCTAACGCGCGGTCGCATTTTAAAACCTGTTTGAAGTGGACTTGAATAGAAAAAAATTAAAAACTTAAATAAAATGACTAAAAAAGTAAATAAGCGCAGTTAAAAAAACATAAAACATATATAAGGGTTACGGCTACAAAACGGCTCAGTTTCTCAGTTCACTTAAACGGCCCAGTTTCATAACTAACATAAAACCAAAATAAAAAACGCGCTGCAGCGCTCTGCGGCGCCTGTCGATCTTGTGGCGTCGGCGACGCCGTCTTTTCATCCGGTGTACGGTCGTCGCTGTGCCGACAGTCAACGTAGTCCGTGGCGTCCATAGGTGGGCCGCGGTCCGTGGTGCATGGGGGCGGCGGTGGAAGGTGGCGGTGCTCGCACGACCTCCTCCCGAGGCGAGGCCTCCGCCCGGCGACCGCGGCGGCGTGGGGCACCGATTCCACGGCCCCCGGCGGCGCGCCTTTCAGCGGGCGGGACCAGCTCCACCCCAGCCCACTGTGTCGGGTGGAAACGCAACCACCGGCGGCTCCTCCACCACCTCCTCCTTCGGCGCCATCTCCAGTTCGGGGATGGCGACGTCGCTGGCCGCGGAGAGGGCCGTCGTCTCCTCGAGGTCCGCCCATTGGCGCTCGTCGTGCGTGTGCTTGGAGTCCTCCAGCACATGCGCCATGACCTGGGCTCCTCCTCCGCCGTCATGCGAGGAGGTAGGGTGGCGATCGGCGGCGGCGGCGGCGTGGGCGTCGAGCCGCGCAGACTACAGCGCCGCTAGCGCTGAGGGAGCCGCTTCGGGGCTCACGTGGGCGTCGCGCCCGTCGGCGTCTTGAAGCAAAGAACGGCGCTTCGCCGATGTCGTGCTCATCGCGGAGACAAGTGTCCCACAATGGCGAGTCGGGGGCGTACCTCTCGACGTAGTAGAGGTCGTCCGGGAGGAGGCGGCGGCGGCGCTGGATCTCCTGGCGGCGCGCACGGCCGCTCTGCGGGACGGGCGGATCGGCACACGATCGGCCGACAGTGCGATTATTGGGTAGGTGGGCGTCGCTCGAGGCGCGGCGTCCTCGTCTCTAATCTTTGGCGGCGAGCACGCCGCCTCGATGTAGTGCCGGTCGTGCTCGCCCGGCCGTGGGCGCGATGGAGAACGCGAGCGCGCGGGCCCAACGTGGTGGCGATGGCGGCTGGCTCCTCCTTCTTCACCGAGCCGCGGCGGCGTCCGACGAGAACCGGCCTCGTGATCGTGCTTGCCTTTGCGGCCGTAGTTCCGAGGCCCATAGGCTGCGGGCGGCGGCGGCGAAGTTCTTAGCTAGGGTTTGGGTTCGACATTGCCGGGTTTTGAGGAGGCAGCGGGGTGGCGTGGGGCGGTGTGGACGACGACCGCCCACACTTCCCCATTTAAGAAGGACGCGACCGATTCACCGGGCGGATGACAGTGGGGCCGCCGCGTGTGCGCATGATGTGGGCGGGTGGGAGGTAGGTGGCCGCTGCCGTGCGGCCCGACACGACGAGTAGCGTCCGTTTGGTGTCCGTCGCGACCCAAACCCGGCGCAAATTTACGCTCGAAATGGGTCGGCCCGGACAGAAAACGGACAAGATGGATCCGGGTCGTCGTATTTGGGCCGCCTCGTTTGTTTGTTTTACCCCAAACAGACGGGGCCGGACAGGATAGGGCCGCGCGGTGGAGTTGGCCTTACGGGGTTGTGGGCGTCAAACAAAGACGGAGGAGCCGAGGAGAGGCTAAATTTCGTGTTTTGTTCATTTTCTGAAACTTGACCGAGATCTGATCTTGTATTGCAAATATTTCAGGATTTGATCGTTTTCTTACCGCCAGGGTTCATGATGGTAGGGTATATATAACAGTCTATCGCCAAGGTCCCTGGCGGTAGGGTTGCACACCTTATCAAAAAAAAAAATCCTAAGTACACTCCAAAAATTTGTAGCCGGAAACGGCCTACTCCCTCCGTTCCGAAATATAAGTCTTGTTTAAGATTCCACTACAAACTACGCACGGATGTATATAAACATTTTTTAGAGTATGGATTCACCCATTTTGATCCGTATGTAGTACGTAGTGAAATCTGTGAGAAGACTTGTATTTAGGAACGGAGCGAGTAGATATTACTAGCAAGTACTACCATGTCCTTGAGTACCACCATGGAGTAGTAGCAAGTACAACTACTTGCTATGCACAATTATATTTAGTTGCATTATTATTAAATACTTTTTTTTCTATTGTTGTTCTTATCCTCATTTCAGATGATAAGTTACAAAATGTGCATCGGGTTAAGGGGTTCGGGAAGACGGAGATAGAAGAGCGGGAACGCCGCCGCGGAAGCGGATTTTGGAAGAAAGAGAATAAATGAAAAAAATATTGGAATGAAAAAATATATATTAAAGTTGACGAGAAAAGTAATGCCACTTCTATCCAAAGACGCCTGGGATCTCACATGGCATTACTGTTGTGTAAACGTCGAATTACCCCGGTCCCCCACAGGCCACTAGGCTGGCCTTTCTTCCGGCACGCCCGTACATGCAGCCACCGATATTTCCAAGTACAGTGCACGTACTCCCTCAGGGAGAAAAGAGAGGACTCAGTGGACACTCACTAGTCACTAGCTATAGCTCGCGGGTTCCGGGCAGCCAATCCCGTTCGCTTGTTCCCGATCGGACGCCTCGATTGGACAAGATGGGTCCTGGCCCCGGCGTCGGACGGCGGCTAAATTTCGTGTTTTGACTCTTTTGGCATACAAATTCAGGATCTGGCCCCGGTTTAAATTTTTTTTGGGATTTGACTCTTTTTCTTACCGCCAGGGTCTTTGGCGGTTGGGTTACCTGACCTACCGCCAGCGCCACAGCGGTAGGGTACTTATCCACGTCGGCTGACCAAGCGGTCGCTGTTTATGTGCGTCGACCCTACCGCCCGGGAGACTTCGGCGGTAGGGGTGTCCCACCGCCAATGTCCATGGCGGTAAGTGCCGAACCGTTATAACCCCGCGGGGGCCGGCTCGTGGGGCCCATCCACGAACCCAGCCCCCATCTTCTTCTCCCCTGCCGCCTCTTAAGAGCAGAGAGGGAATGCCTCTCTCATCCCCTCCACTCCCCATCCGATCTTCTTCGTTTGTGAACGGTTTTTTCGGATCGAGATGGCTCCGAAATGAGAAAAGTAAGCTCTCTCAATCTCTCCAATTCGTTTTAGTTAAGAAGGCATCGATTCGACGCATTATTAGGCACAAGATGAACCCTATTTCATCTAGTAGATTTTGATTTTGTTGTTTTTAGGTTTGTTTAATTAGGAGTAATATGATGTTTGATGTAGTTGAATATGATTTATGTGGTGATGTGATTGAAGTTGACTATGATAGAGCCTATTTTATATAGTTGATGAACCCTAGTTCATGTTAATTTTTTTTGAATTATTTATTGATGTTTGATGTGGTTAAATATGTTTGAATATGATTGATGAGTTGATGTGGTGATGTGGTTGAATATGTTGAATTTGTTAACTAGTTGGAGGATAGAACCTATTTGGCATAAGATAAGGTGATGAGGTGATGTGGTTTGAAGATGAATATGTTGGTAATTTTTATATATGCTTTTACAATTGTTGAAATTGATTGGTTAATGTTCATATTCATAATAGGATAGAATAACTAGTTTGAAGATGAACCGCAGTTCATATTCATAATATTTTTTTACATTTGTTGAATATGATATGATTGATGTTTAGTTGAACGGTTTAACATGATATGATTATATGTTCATAACAAAGTGTTCGTGTTTCAGGAGGCCCCCCATTGGTCCGGCGGTCGGCACTAATTACACTATGCTTGACCCGGCATTCGATAACGGTCATCGCGCCCGTTACATCGAGAACGGAGTGGTAAATAGCACTGATCAACGTGTTGCGTCACAATTTTGCCTTTTCAAAAGTTTTTTCAAACTATTTTCGTGTGCACATTGACAGATGCTTCCGCCCTTACGTATGAGGGGTCACACCAAGGTCAAAGAGATGAACTACGACAACCGCTACGAGCCATATTACAGAGAGCGGGCTCTTGGGTTTCGTGCTCCAGTTCAAGCATATGCACGACGCTTGTCCACACGGCTCTCACAGCGTTGGTGGACCGTTGGCGGAGACACTCTTTCCATCTCCCATGTGGTGAGATAGCGGTGGCCTTCGAGGACTTCGCCATGATCACGGCCCTACCGATCAAGGGCCATGCTCTCATTAGGCGTGGATAGGAAGAATCTGGCGGACAGGTTACCGCCCTCAACGACGATCGCCCTCCCATCAAGAGTAACAAGAACATCCGTGTAGCATGGCATGGCTCCTAGACCACGGGCTGAATGCCCGCAAGATGCGGATCCGAGGACCGTGGAGCAGTATGCAAGGGCCTACTGTGGTTTCTTCTCACGAGGTGGTCTTTCTGATCGCTCGGGGACAACGCCCTATGGATGTACCTGGACTTCTGGCCGGCGGGATGCAGGGTGCAATTTGGGGTCTGCTGGCCTTGCGTACCTCTACCGCTCGGTAAGACGTCATACATCTCACCTATGTGTGTGGTTCTTTAAATTGCTTTAAATTGTGTCATCTGATCATCACTTGTTGTTTGCATCTGGATGACGCAACGCAGAGGACCGAGAAAACATCTGGGATGTGTGGGTGTGTCGCCGGTTGGTCGCCCTGAGAAACTGCCACGGACAGAGTGGACGGAGTATGGCGAGGATGGCGACCGTTCTCGATATCCTACTGTCGCCTATTCTTGGGACAAGGTTAAGGTCTTCTCGGGCAAGGGAAGTGCGATGTACAAGGCCTTCACTAACGAGCTGGACAACGACATCTTTTCAGGTATACCAATGGCGAGATAGTTTTAAATGTTTATACTTTCACGGTTGCTAAACAATCTTTGTATAGGTTAGCGGTGGCGTACCATGATAGAGATTGGGGTTCGAGCTGAGCGAGATGTGCGGCGGGACCGCCTTCTCTTCGGTGCATTGTCCCGCTGATATGCGTGTACGCCGTCGAATGGCACCTACCACAGCGCGTGGCGACACAATTTGGCGTATTGCACACACACCACCGGCAAGGCCCGACGACACCGGGCGGTGATTCTGACCTTAACAAGTATGTGCTGCCATCCCTTTACCGTGATTTCTTTAAGTTCGATGTTCTTATGGTCTTTTGTGTTTTTTGCTTGTTATGTCCCTATGCGGGAAGAAGCGGCAGTATTCTCGGTCGATATTGGACTGGGGTGACGAGCACAAGTCTTTTGTGACAATGTGGGACGAGAGGGCGTTCCGCAAAGATGAGGAGAGGTCGGGCATTTGCTGGAATGTGTATGAGAGGCACATGAATTGGTATGACGATGGAATCAAGTTTAAATGCAAGGCTCGAGGCCATGATGGACTAAGCGGACATGGCATCACCGGGAGGAGGAGGACTCGAGGATGAAGCATATAAGAGAAACCTCGAGAGATATGCAAGGTGATTTCGGGGAGTATCGCCCTTATGAACAGAGTGGTAAGTTTTGTTGAAATGCATTCAAGCTAATGATGATGACATGGTCATTCTCGTTAACTTTTAATGATCCTTGGATTCCTAGGCATGAGCTAAGCGAAACATTTTCGACGGCTCGAATGTGCTAAGTTCGACCCGGAACCGTGGAGGGTGAAAACAAAGTCGAGGGAAGCGTGAAGGTAACTTTAAGCCTCATAGCATTCTATTGGAGCGAACATAAATTTGATCCATGCCACATGTTCTTACTTATTTGCAACCCTAAACCTGATCCAAGTCATACTCTACTATATTTGTTATTGCAGAAGATCATTAACCGTTGCCGCAAGCTAGCAGGCATGCTTGGGTGCGCTGCCTCGGTTGACGTGCATGTTCCTCCTCTGGTGGGTCAAAGCGTGCCCTAGCTTCATCAAGCCACACGGAGGAGGTTCCTCGAGCCATGTCGCCTCGTCGTCTCGCCTTGTTAACGAGACCGAGGAAGAAGAGGAAGTGGACGAGGAGGAAGAGGAAGAAGAGGGAGAAGAGGAAGGAGGTGACGACGGAGAAGGTGATGAGGAGGAATGCGGCGGCGATGATGGACCTCAACCGACTCAGCCAACCCAGGCGAAGAGGGTATCTCATCCGCACCAGGATGTTCTGAGCCCACCACCGTTTCAGAAACTGGTTCCTCATCGTCGCTCGAAGAAGCCGGACGAGGGCCGCTCGAAGACAAACGAGTTGCGTGCCGCCAAGAGGGGGAGGGGGAGGAACTAGTGATGTTGAACTTGCTAAGTTAAAGTTGTTGTCTTATGTTGAACTACTCGGTGTCTTGTTATTGCTACCTATGTTAGTAGTTGAACCTATTTTGATATGTTGAACTTAATGGATACATCATTTTTACTATCTATAAGTGTGAGGTTATCATAATTTCATATGCAAACACTTTTTTTGTTGTGCTTATCTATCGTGATATTGATGTCATATTGAATTTGAAAAGAAGCAAGCAAGCTGAACTTGAAAAAATAAAACACAGGACCCTACATACGGCCTCTGGCGGTAAGGTCGCCATCATCACACCCCCTGGCGGTAGGGTGAACTCTCGCTGAGGCACTTTGGTATTTTCGTCACGAGAAAGTTTGGGAGGCGAAACCGAGCCGCACCCTACCGCTTGTGAGTGCTGGCGGTGAGTTTAGACAACCTACCGTCAAGGTACCTGGCGGTAGGGTACTTATCCACGTCAGCTCGGGCAAACGGCCGCCGTCCCCTCCGTCGCATCCTACCGCCAGAGGCTCTGGCGGTAGGCTGTGTAACCCTACCGCCAAAACCCCTGGCGGTAGCAAAAGGGTCAGATCTCGAATTTTTTTCAAACTAGGGTCAGATCTCGAATACGTTTCATAAAAGGGTCAAAACACGAAATTTAGCCTCGGACGGCCGGCCTCCCGAAGAGGGAAGAGAGAGCGGTAGGGCTTGAGTACTGTTGCGTGATGCCCTTACGCCATCTCCACCGCGCCACCCCAAACGGACGTCCGGTTTGACCGGATTTTGTCCCATTGGGGCGCCGATGGGTTGGCCATGTCCGCGTTTGTTTGATGGGTCGTGGGTGCACCCATCGCGCGGCCGCACCTTAAAACGTGTTTGGGGTGGACGTGAATAAAAAATATTAGAAACTTAAATAAAATGACAAAAAAAGTAAATAAACGCAGTTAAAAAAACATAAAACATATATAAGGGTTACGATCACAAAACGACCCAGTTTCTGAGTTCACTTAAACGGCCCAGTTTCATAACTAACATAAAACCAAAATAAAAAAACGCCTCCCGCGCGCTCCTGCGACGCGCCTCGATGCCGTGGCCGTCGACGTCGCCGTCTTCACTGGCTGCCGATGTCGTCGTCGTCGCTGACGAGGTCGATGTAGTCCGGCGGCGTC